>CM024761.1:144794076-145146474 GCA_014218235.1 Colocasia esculenta
ACTCTAGTGGAGGCCCGTTTAGTTCCGGCCCAAACAGGATTACACTACCACAAGTATCAACATATTTGTGGGGCTTTCGAGTCATAACTTTGACACTTCCTTCTATCTAAGTCACTTTTTTTTAAGCATATATAACTTCTTAATGAATCTACTATTAAACTGCACTTCATTATAAGGCTCCAACCTTATTCCATCAATGTTTGTGAGTTAAATTTAATGAAAGAAGCAATGATTTAGCACTGTTTTTCAACCAAGCCTCCATCTAAGAAAATGTATCTACCAAGTACCAACAATAACTTGAATCAAGGATAGCTTAATTTTCAGAACCACCATGATAAAACTACTTGCTTGATAGAATTATTCTCTTGGTTGAAAATTCAAGCAATTAAAAAATAATCTCAGTAGTTCTCATAGACTTAGAAATCTTTTTACTCAGTCAATGGAGAAAATTAGTACGGAATTTAATAAAGACCATGTACCCTTTCTTTTGGCTAATTATTCCAAAAAGGGTGGATTGGACATGAACAAACCTCACAGTATATATCCATCATTAGCGGTTATAATATGCATATGAAAATATTCCTTAAAGAAATATATTATTTAGGCACACATGAATCTATCTGAATGCCTCAGTGTTCAAATCCCACATTACAGGAAGAAGAAAGCAAAGAAAATCTTCCATGAAGGATAAATGTGAGCATAAATTTGTTAATGCATGATGTCTATGTTGCTAGAAATTAATGAATGTGTCTCTTTGCACGTACGAGGAAAGGAAGGTGGAGTATTCTCTTAACATTAATCTCACTTGAACATAGTTTCTAGGGGTTGATTAATTTTCTGTCCTAAAATTATTTCTTGGTAAACACAGCATGTTATATTATTAATGAACTTTATACACTGTGCGTAAGAGAGTTCGATTGGAAACATTACATATTTATCTCATTAAAGTTTTAATTACAGGGGATCATGCCTTTATCTTTGCTGTGAACACCGTATTCCTCTTCCCTGCGATTCCACAAAATCGGCCTTGGACATCAATTAGAAAGTTTGACTGATGTCAGATTTTTATTTTTTAAAGGCCCAACGAATTTGTTGTGCTGTGCAGTACAGTACGATATGATAATATCCACAATAATTATAAGAATGGTATAATAATCATATATACGTATGACGACAATATGACTTATAAAGGACATCACATAGGAAGACCCCGTGATGCAATGACTAATTAAGTATGGTCATCATTTTAGTTAGCAATTGAACAGAAGTGGGGCAGCCTCCCTGCGTTCACGTCAGCATGCAATGCGTATTGAGAACAGAAATCTCTTGGCAGAGGAAGCCCAGATTTTAAATAGAGTAACAATCTTAATTTAGCTTTTTATTAAGTGTTTCAAGATCTCTTAGTACGAGTCATTCACATTTGACATAGAACACCAAAATTTTAATACCATATGTCATATGTCGCATAAATATGCGTAAATATGATTTATTTTCGACGTTCTTTAATGATTTATGTCAAAACAAGTAAGTCTTTAATGAAGGACGCAATGCTAATCAGGCACATACTAACAACTGATCAGATAAGAATTAGATAAGGTAATTCTATTTGAATAACTATGCACGCGTCACCAAATCAATCATCAATTTAACGCATAAAAGGTGGGACACATTTTTAATGGCGCGCGATATGCGCTATCACAATCAACGTCACACATGCATGATTATTATTATTATTATTATTATTATTATTATTATTATATGCGATAAAAAAGACAATAATCATTACAATGAACCCTAGTAACATAGAGCAACTGTCAAACTCGTGTCAAGAAAAGAGTAGGCATCAATTTGGCTAGCGTCCATCCTCACAAAATCATTCAATAATTTTGTTTGAAGAAACTAATGACTCATCTAATCCATTCACCTTCATTATATGACCACTGTCAAAGGAGAGGGTTGGATGTAGCCCTGGCGGGCACGGTCCGTGTGGACCGGGTTTCGAGACGAGGGCCGGCCCGTCGGTGCGGGATTTAATCGCCCAGGTGGTGTTCAGGCCAACCTGGTGCCGGCACCCACGCCTAGCGGGTATCCGTATCGAATGCCGTTCTCGGATCCGAAAGGGCAGGCCATCCGGTTGGGGACTCCGATAACCCCGGCAACAAGGCCCGAACGGCGAAGCCAGCGCTAGCCAGCCGGACCGTTACGACGCTGCCACCTCCACCCACCAAATCCCAGCTTTGCGCCTTCAATGCGCTTCTAATCCGGTCCCTATCGGATTTGGAAACAATAGCGGGAATCCGGACTTTGGATATCCTTCCTCATCCGGAAGGGTCAGCTCTTTCCCCGTGTCCTCACATGTGGAGTTGGAGTTACCCCCTTCTACCCCCGCTTCCGGCCTGAACACGCGTCCCCCGAATTCGGCAAGTTACTCCAAGGAAATCCTGCGGGGGCGCGTCCCGGGCTGTCGGATCTCCATCCGACGGCGGGTATCGGATCCTGCGGATCCACAACAGCGCGGTGGGGGGGGGGGGCGCGGGTCTGTGGCAGCAAATCCCCAGCGTAGAAGGAAACGAGGATAGCATCAGGGAGAGCGGCGCGGATCTTTGCACGCGTGGTTGGGGAGGGGGCGCGCCCGGTGAAGTCCGAGCGTGGGAGGGGCATAATCGTCCTTTACGAACCACAGGGTGGGGAAGGTCTTAAAGGGCCCCGACGCCTTCTCCGCTACCACTCCTCTCTCTCTCTCTGGTTCTGGACTGGCGTTTCGCTTTCAGAGAGTCGCCCGTTTCAAACCACTCTCTATCAGCGGTCCTACCCTGTCTCCCCCCCGTCGTCGCCACCTCTTCTGGTAGCTTTTGGTGGAGGAAAAATTAGAAGAGAAAACACTCGACAGACAGAGAGAAGAGGAAGCAAGAGAAGCAGCAACAGCAGGAGAACGGTGGGGGTGGAAAGAATAGTCTGTACGTACGGAGTGCCATAAGACCGGGAAAGGGTGACGAGGACCGGGTTTTCGTGCTGGAGGTAGGGGCCTTGGACTTTTACTACCGTCATGTTCTTCTGGCTAGGTTGCTAATATTTTATCTCGTGAGTTAGATTTCTGATCAGTGATGGGAGGGGGGCCACCGCCCATTTTGACTAGGAGAGCTGACAGATAGTTCTGCCGTATGCACTGCACTCCACAGTACCACACAAGTAAAACCAGTTTAAGGGCTTTCTCACCCAAGCCCACCCTCCCTTCATCATGTTTTACTTTGTCTCTTGGTGTGTGTTCCGCAGAGCACGGCCAGTTCCTTTTTATCTGTCCACCTAGAGAGGAAAACAATACGAGAGGTTAAAGATCCGGTGGCCGCTTTTAGTACTGGTGGGAAGAGCTGTGAAAGGGGAGAAGAGGCAAAAGAAGAAAGGGTCTGCTGTTTCTGCCGCCGCTGCGGACTTTGATAAGCCTTTTTACCCTAGTTTAGCTTATTTCTTTTTTTCTCACCTCCTGTGGTCGTAATTTTTACCATGGTCAACCGCCCCCCCTTCCGTGTGGAGTCCTTTTTTTTTCCTCTTATTATTGGTATTTTCTTCACTTTTACCACAACTTGTCTCCTTCCTCCTCCTCTCCCGTCTGCTCTGTTTAGATAAAACACCCTGCCAGTGGTAAACGTCTACGTCTCCGTCTCTGGGTCCCCGTTCGTTCCCTGCTTCCGTTCGTCTCTTCTATATTTCTTTTTTTTCTCGCTTTTTCCTTTTTGCATTTTTTGGAAGCCTGCCTCTTTCCTGCTCCGCCTCCCATCTTCCCGTCTCTCCCCTCCTTCCCCTTTCTGGGGCTCTCCAGCTACTCAGCATGGATTGGCACGTACCCACGAGTACTGCAAATGAAGCAAGTACAGAAGCAGATGAATGAGGGGAAGAAGAAGAGCGCGTGGGAGATCTCTTCCTTTTGTTGCTGTGATTTTGGCAGGAGATGAGAGAGGGGAAGAGAACGCACGGGGAGTACTCCTGCAAGAGGGAGGGGGCTTTGGCTCCGCTTCCTGCAAGAGGGAGAGGCGGGCTTAATTAGGAGGCAATAGGGCATAGAAGGAGCTCCACCGCCATCACCTCCTGGATTGGAGGTATCATGGGATTGCCTCCTCCGGTCTCTCTTCCATAGGGGTCCCCTTCTAGGGTTCTGGTCGGCTCACTTGTTTCCTCCCAGCGGCTCCTCGGTTATCTGCTGTGGCCGTCCTTTGGGTTCCTCTTATGCTACTGCTTCGGCTCCTTCTTCTCCTGTCGTGGCACACCCATGCGTCTGTCGGAGGTGCGGTGCATGGGTAGACATGGTGGGGGATCCCGAGGGGTGGTCGAGCGCCAGATCTGCGTGAGGCCGCGTAGATGAGAGGAGGGCATAGAGCGTGAGGGAAACAAGAAGACGACGTGCTATTAAAAAAAGGGGGGAAAACTAGAATAAATATTCTACAAGGCGAGGATTTGGTAGCAGTAGCAAGAAGCGGGTGTAAAGATAGAGACAATACGGGATCGACAAGCACAAACCGATGAGCCTTGGGGGATTCCTGGACAGCAGCGGCGCCGGTGCAAGGCTGGTGGGTGGGGATGTCACCACCGCCGGCGCCATGCCTCAGCGGCGGCTTCTGGTCCCCTCGCTCCCCAAGTGCATCTTCTCCTCCCCGGGCCTCTCTCTTGCCCTCGTAAGCCCGCCGCCTAGCTACCTAGTTAACACGATGAACACGGCCCCTTCCATTCTCTCTCCTTTTGCTTGTTTTCTTTCTTATTCTTCTATTTTATTATCTTTTTTTTAATCGTTTCTCGGTCGTTTCTAACCCCATTCTTCTAGCTCTATGAGACGTGAATTATAAAATGTGTTCTTTTGTCTCGAAAAAATATATTTTTTGCTGTTTTGATCGTTGTTCAAATTATTTTCTTCTTTCGGGGTTATATACGCAGCAGACGAACTTGGAGGGAGGTGGAGGAGGTGCGGGTGCTTACGCCGGCGGTGAAGTGGAGATGATGAGGCGGATAGCGGAAATAGGAGACTTCGACGCGGGAGTCCGCGGCGGCCTCAGCGGCGCCGCCAGCGGCGTGGCCGCCGGGAAGAACAGCGGCAGCGGTCACAAGGAGGCAGAAGAGTACGAAAGCAGATCGGGGAGCGACAACCTGGAGGGCGGCTCGGGGGACGACCTCGACGCCGAGCACCCGCCCAGCAAGAAGAAGAGATACCACCGCCACACGCCTCACCAGATCCAGGAGCTCGAAGCGTAAGCAAACACGACGCCATCATCTAAGTCTCTCTTCTCCGGCACTACGTTGTCGGATACTTGTACAAATGTTTGTTCGCGTTGGCTCTCTTCTCCGAGGTAGGATTTTGAGATTGCTTGTTGTTTCGTCTGTTGATCCAGACTGTTCAAGGAATGCCCTCACCCCGATGAGAAGCAAAGGATGGAGCTGAGCAAGAGGCTGTGCCTAGAGAGCAGGCAGGTCAAGTTCTGGTTCCAGAACCGGCGTACGCAAATGAAGGTAATCTGTGGCCCCGTCGTCCATTTATAAGAGCAATTTTTACTTCCGTGGAACCTTTTGCGATTGGCTGTTGATCTACGTCGGAAAACAATGGTCGGGAGTGCAGGCGCAGCTCGAACGGCATCAGAACGCACTCCTGAGGCAGGAGAACGAGAAGCTGAAGCTGGAAAACATGGCTATCCGCGAGTCCATGAGGAGCCCGATCTGCCCGAACTGCGGCGGCTCCGCCGCCCTCGGGGATGTGTCTTTGGAACAGCAACAGCTGCGGCTGGAGAATGCCCGCCTGAGGGATGAGCTCGAAAGGGTCGTGGCGCTTGCCGAGAGGTTTCTGGGAAGGCCCATAGGCTCCCTGGTCAACCAGCTGCCGCCACACTTGCCGACCGACTCACCCCTGGAGCTGGCGGTGGGCGGAAATGGGTTCCCCGCTGGCCTATGCTCCGTCCCGTCCAACGTGCCTCATGTGGCGCAAGACTACTTCGTGCACGGGATCTCCGGGCCGATGCCGGTGGTAGCACCCCCGTCGGTGCGCTCCGTTGCCCCCGTCGGTGGGATGGACAGGTCCGCTCTGGAGAGGACGATGATGGATGAGCTCGCGTTGGCCGCCATGGACGAGTTGATGAAGATGGCGCAGCTGGAGGATCCCCTATGGTTCCGGGACGGAACAGGCAAAGAGGTCATCAATTCGGACGAGTACCTCCGACGGTTCTCTCAATTCACCGGGCCGAAACCAGTGGGATTCGCTAGAGAGGCCACGAGGGAGACGGGCGTGGTCATCATCAACAGCTCCGGGCTCGTCGACACCCTCATGGACGCCGTAAGCTCCAAATCTCCCTCCCTGTGTGTGCATGGAGGCCATCAAGGCTTCTCTCACTGCAAAACGGGTTCTTTTTTTTCCCTCAGTTGTAGGGTTCTAAGGCACATTGTTAATATTCTCGTATATATTCAAAGCCGTCTGCTTTTCTGTATGATATATATGGTTCGCAGGGCACCGGACAGATCCCCGCGTGTGAGCTGTCTATTGCTAAATAAATCTGATTTATACGTTAATTTGTTCATATATATGGTCTTTCCAGAATCGCTGGCCTGAGATGTTCCCTTGCATGATAGCAAAAGCGTCGACAACCGATGTCGTCTGCATCGGAGACGGCGGGGGCCGAAACGGTGCACTTCAGCTTGTGAGTGTTTCTACCTTTAATCTTCTCTGGGCGGTGAACTCCATTTCCATTAAACAATCTTCTCCAGTCGACCCTCTACGCTCTTACAACTGTAATATGAACCGCGCTCGTTATATCCGTGCAGATGCGAGCCGAGCTCCAGGTTCTGTCGCCGCTGGTGCCCACCCGGGAGGTCAGCTTCCTGAGGTTCTGCAAGCAGCACGCTGACGGTGTCTGGGCCGTCGTGGATGTCTCTCTGGATGCAGTTAAGGAGAACCCATTGGCCCTTTCCCCCGTGAGCTGCCGGAGGCTCCCTTCCGGCTGTCTGGTCCAGGATATGCCCAACGGTTACTCCAAGGTACTGCCACCCCTGGCCCTCTCACCTTGAACACTGTTTCCTTCTTTGGCCTGCTAATTGCGTTCAACACAGTAGTACTGCAAATAGTCCTTTCTCACCTGCCTGCAGTAAATTCTTCGTGTGCTTGTGTCTGGTGAGATCTGAACTCTTGGAGTGGAGTCCAGCTGCAGCTAGCAATTACATACGAATTAGGGTTATTTCTGCATGAGCAAACCGAGCCAGGACCAAGCTCGGCTTTCCAGAAATCTAGTTGGGTTGGGGGACCTTCAATTCTCTCAAAACTCCATTCTAGTCAGCGAGGGGTACTGAGAACCCGCTAGAGAGTGTGTGCCAAATGGCACCACGGTCCACATGAGAAGATTATTAAATCAACAAACGGGGCTTCGGGTTCCTCTCTGCATGCTAGATTTATTTCCCTCGCTAGTTTTATGACAATAATAACGTTAGATGCCTTCTCGTAGAACCTTAAATGCAACAGCCCTAGGTTACTCACTGTCGTTGTCCCACATCAATGCGTTCTTGTGGCCGTCTCTGCCATGGATCCCGCAAGGCGGCCATCAGATGAAGGCCATCTCGTCTTTGCTCCTCTTTTCTCTAACCCTAAAGCCTAGTATATATGCCTCCCCCCCCCCCCCCACCCCCAACCAAGTTCTTAAGTGCATGCATTTATGTGTGGTGATTTGTTAATATCTCTTCGATTCATGTGTGTATTCCGCGGAAGTCAGCTAGTCCACCTCGAACGTGTGATCGCCTTGGCGTCGCCCTTCGGGCCTCAAGCCTCGTAATCACAATGCAGTATTATTATATAAGTTAGACCACATAAGCTCCGCATTATTAAGTATTCCTCCACACAGGCATTTCCGTTCCACCTCCAAATCTTGTACTTTGTCGATTCCCCTTCTATCGCTTACCGCTACACTTGATGTCAACTTTCAACCCACTATCCCAACAATATCTGTATTTTTTTATGTTATCTTTCCTTGCACACCACTACTTAAATGTGGATACTTTTTTTTTTTTGGACATGGAAGGGGTGCTCAAAATGCATGGCCAATATGACCTCTCTCCACTCTCGCCAAGCCCGTCTGGGTGATATAAAATTGATTTATAATATATATATACGGCCTTTGAGTAAGTGAAGTTAGTTAATTAATTTTGGCGCACGATGTTGGTGAATGGGAAGTAATGGCTTTTCCAAAGCATCTCCTGATTGCGTCGCTCTGATCAGCGCGTAATGTGATCGCTACTTGAATCGACGGAGTTCCTTAACCTGATTGTTCAAAACCTTGCTCAAGTGAAATCCGTGTGCCGCGCGCAGGTCACGTGGGTGGAACACTCGGAGTACGACGAGTCAGCGGTGCACGTGCTCTACCGCCCGCTGCTCCGCTCCGGGATGGCGCTCGGCGCGCAGCGGTGGGTGGCCACACTGCAGCGCCAGTGCGAGTGCCTCGCCATCCTCTTGTCCTCCACCGTTCCATCCAGGGAGCAAACTGGTATGTACGTCCACCGTCGTCTTCTCTTTTCCACTGACCTCTTTCCATCGATGACGAAGACCTGCAGTCTTCTTGGAGGTTGGCTTGTCGGGTCAGTGTAGCTAGCCAACACATACACATAATGATGTTCTTTTTCTTGGCGTTGTTTACTGCAATCTCCGTGCAGTGATATCTGCGGCGGGGAGGCGAAGCATGGTGAAGTTGGCGCAGCGGATGACGGACAACTTCTGCTCGGGGGTGTGCGCGTCGGCGGCGCACAGGTGGGCCAGACTGAACATGGGTGGTGCCATCGGGGAGGACGTCCGCGTCATGACGCGCAGCAGCGAGGCCGGGCCGGGAGAGCCACCGGGGGTGGTGCTCAGCGCCGCCACCTCCGTGTGGGTGCCGGTGCACCCACGGCGGCTCTTCGACTTCCTCCGGAACGAGGCCCTGCGCAGTGAGTGGGACATCCTCTCCAACGGCGCCCCCATGCAGGAGGTCGCCCACATCGCTAAGGGCCAGGACCAGGGCAACGCCGTCTCTCTCCTCCGCGCCAGCGTAAGTAGAAGAAACACCGCTCCCGCCGCAACACTCTTGCCTCTCCACCACCCCGTCATGCATATTCACAATATCATAAGCTAGCTAGGGCAAATTTTGTATCTGCCACAGTGGGTGGGGAAGATGTGTCCCTTATCATCTGCGACAGGTTTGGAGCTCGTATGTAGTATGCATCATTTCAGTGGTTCACTTCATCGTAAAGGCGAAAAGGGCTACCAAACTGGTAAAAGGAAAAGAAGGAAAACAAAAGGCTACTCGACCTGGCCTGGAAGATGGACATGTCCTTTGACGTCAAAGAGCAGAGAAAGATAATGTCTGGGAAATATGTCGCATGCCCGTCCTATCCATCAAATCAGTAGTCCAACAGACTCTTCCGTACGTTACACGAATAATGTGCCAGATAGATGTGAAATGGTAGATTCTTGGGATCCTTGTTTCGGTCTGCATCATATATAGTAGTGCTCTTCTGGTATGTTACGTTTATTGTTATTATCTTATAAATAATGAGTCTCCTGTCCACCTTCATCTGGTGGTTCTGGTTGCAGGCCGGCAGCGCGAACCAGAGCAGCATGCTGATCCTGCAGGAGACTGCACAGACCCGTCGGGCTCGCTGGTGGTGTACGCGCCGGTCGACATCCCCGCCATGCACCTCGTCATGAACGGCGGTGACTCGTCCTGCGTGGCCCTACTGCCCTCGGGGTTTGCCATCCTGCCCGACGGACCGGGGGAGCGAAGGCGGAGCCCGGGCGGGGGTGGCGGCGACGGCGTCCCCCCCGCCGCCGCCAACGGGGGAAGCCCCCCTGGGGACAGGGCGGGAGGGTCTCTTCTGACGGTGGCGTTCCAGATACTGGTCAACAGCCTTCCCGCTGCGAAGCTGACCGTGGAGTCGGTGGAGACGGTCAACAACCTCATCTCCTGCACCATCAAAAGGATCAAGGCGGCCCTCCATTGCGACAACTGAAAGGGGTGGGGAGAAGCTGCTGCCGCCATTAAGGGTTCTTTCTTTCGATAAGAAGATCTAGAAAGGGTGTGATTTTCTTGTGGGTGGCGCTGTCATGGGAGGCTCGAGTCAAGAACGAACCGCGCGGTAAACCGTTGCTATGTGCTAAGAAACCAAGGGAAGAAGATTAAAAAGTTCCCATGGGGCCTTGTCATCTCTATATCAGGAGATTGCAGAGGCAGAACCTACTACTGGTTCCTTAGCACCGAGCAATGGTGGTGGTGGTTCGGCATTGACTCCATCACTAGTCCCGATGGCCTTCCCCATTGATCTGTGCGGCTTCCTCACATTGCAGAGGCAAAAGATAGAAAGAAACTCAGAAAGGGTGAAAGGGTGAGAGAAGGGTGTTGTGATTTAATTCCGTTTTCAAGGAACAAACACAGCGAACATTAATTTCTCTCTTGCTAAACAGTATTATTATAATTTTTATATTCCTTCCAGCATGCAGGGGGCTCCTCCTAACTGGCTCAGCCTGTGATAGGTCTTCTTGCAGCACCAGTTTTGCTTGTTTAATTAAACTGTGTTCTCTTACATATATATGTGTATATCAAACTCATTTTAATTCTTTTCAAATCCCCTCCCCATTTCAGTGCATACACACACACATCTCTATCTGCTCTCTCTCTAATAGTAAAAGTCGCCGTCGGCATGGACGAAGATGATGTGATGGCCTGTGGGTGTTGTCGGCGGGAGGGGTCTGCGCCTGCGGTGGGCGGCCACAGCCCTCCGATCGACCCATCTCCCCCAGCTCGGCCTTTGTTTACATGCGGCTGCTTCTTTTACCGGCAAAAGCATTTAATGTGGGCTCTGAGCATTCCAGCGGGGCTCATTTAATGCCATGGCCCTGCTTGCTCAGCTTCTCACCACGGATGCCTCCACGTTCTCCTTCGCATCATCAGATCATGCTTCGTGGTGAAGGGGCGATGAGTGTCGCCTTTCCTTTTGTTTAGAAAGAAGTAAAAAGATGGAGAAAAGTTCATTGTATTTTTACGTTACATTTGAAGTGTAATATGATTAGATAATGATTTATGTGACATTTTTTATAATTCAGAGATGGATACAGAAATTTTATTAAGTAGGATTATTTAAATTATTATTTAATATTTATATAAATAATATATAATATAAATATATATACATAAGGGATGACTCCACTAAGACAATTTAATGGGGTCACCTCTTATATAAAAATTCATCAAAATATCACTTATATAGTTATTTCACATCAAAAAAATTTGAGTGGGGTCACGTGACTCCACTCATTCTATGCTGTGTCCGTCCATATTTTACATGAGGAGTGATAAAGTGACAATTTAATTGTTAGATATCATATAAATTTATTACATAATCATATTACACTTAAAGTACAATATACAAGTATAATAAACCTTTCTAAAAAGATCAAGGGTCTCCCTTCCCCCGCCGGGCCTCAGAATGAGATTTTTGCACGGGACGGTTTGATATATAACAGCTTTACTAGGTAAATTGAGGGTTAGTATTTAACTATATATATATAAACTGAGGACGGATATACACACCGACAGGGGTAAATAACTATCTAGTTTTGTAAAAAAAAAAAAACGGGACTGAAATAATTTAAATTTGGATAAATCTTATCCCATTAATCATATAAAAAAAGGAATCACTATCATCATGACATCTCATTTAAAATATAACTTTCTCAAGTGGCAACTTACCCCTCTTTACAGATTGGACAATTAAACCCTAATCTATCCCGTAATATACTACACTTTGGCCATTTTATCCTATGGTTAAATTATTCACACAACCAAAGCGGGTTGTATCCCCCAGTGTCCACGGTAGACATGTTACCAAAATACCCAAATTGAGATAGCATATGTTGACTTTTGGGGTAAATTCTTATCCATAAATCAATTAATATGGTCATGATGATCCATTAATATTAAGATTCCAAAATTCATAAGAAAATAGTCAAGTAGTCTATTCGGTCCCATTTTTGTTCTAAAGAACTTTTGATTACTCTATTATAGTATATTAAGGTACCACGGAGTGCTTATCCCTATGCAGAAGTGGCCCAAGTGTTCAACTAATCACTAATTCACATATTTCCATCTATTTTGCTGAGGAGAAATTTTTATTATAAGAGTATTTTCATAATTGATATTAGATGGCAAAGAAGTAATTTCACTGGTTGAGGTGACTTGACAATTTTTTTGCTTTCTTTCAATTTGCAGAATTACTTTTCTTACAATCATATCAATCTTACTGTAAGAATGTTCTTATAATAAGTATTTCTCTTCCGTCAACAAGTTAGTAAGTTATGTTAAGATCTTCAAATATTGATTTCAACTAATAAAATTTAAGTAGACGAAAGGAGTTTTTCACAGAAAAGGAGAAAAATAATTGTACTGCCTATCCAGTGATGGAGTGTACTATATATTATGATCTGTTAACTTCATTTAAAACGATTAACCTATCATTATTTTAATTTTCTCACGTACGTTCTTAAAATAATATTATGTATGTCTGTAGAATTTTCTATATCATTGTGCATATCTCTCTAAACTCTTATATTTCACATATCAATAGAATATCTTACGGTGTTAGCCATTGATGGATAGGTGAAGAAATTTTTCTGGATACAACGGTACCTATCAAAATATAAAGAATATAAGAGCATGGAGCAGAATATGAAAGATTGTTAACAGTACATATGTAATTATCCAAAGAAAAGGATTACATTAATTTAAAATTTGATTGTTCCTTTATTAATTTTCTCTTTACCCATTTATCCAGCACTGATGGCTGATGTATGGCTTTCATTCTCACCTAAAGGTCGATAGAATCCCAATCATTAATCATGTCTATTTCGACGTTCTCCGTACCACTCTCCTATCCCTCGTATCGCATTTGATTAGTTGTCACTAAACTATTTTTTTTAATTCTCATCCCATCTGTTTTGGAAGTAAAATTATGCAGATTGTTTTCGGTTATACAATATAGTCTAGCTTTGGTAGTGGGAAATTTCTTATTAGTAACTTTGAAGGTAAACACAAGGGCATGCAAGGATATACTAGGATAAAAATAAGGATGAGCTAATGATACAGCTATCCAACATCAAACTCTGATATGGTATCCAAAGGATGGGCTAATGGTTAGCCCTTCATGTATACTGATGAGGTCTTAATTAGATTCAATATTTATCTCATTTGGAACAAGTTTATAAGATTCCTAAAGGACACAGGCTACTTTTCAATAATAATAATAATAATTAATAATAATGATTATGATAATAAACTTGATGCTCCTTAGACTTGGATCAGGATTGGATCACATGTATATATATATATACTTGGAGCGCTACTTGGACCTCTACTGGTGATCGATTTTTAGTGTGAATTACTCATGTTCAGAAACTAAACTCTCCAACGGACTCTCATCTCCTATTATTTGTATTTTCAACCTGGTACATATTAAGTTATTAACTGATCTCTTGAACTCTACCTAATCTCGGATTAGGTCCTAATTTTTTAGACGAAACTTAACCATTGGAGGGCCTTCACTTCACCTTGGCTGAGAGGCTTGACAACCGCTTATTGCCTAGCAGATTTTTTGACTTCTTAGGATCCAAGTTTTCACCATTGTCATGATCAAACCGATACACCTCGATCGGTAATGGGACCCAGGGATGGACGCAGAAATTTTGTTCAGTGGGATCACTCAATTATTTTTAATATTTTATATATTTATATATATTAAAATAATAAAATAAATATTTAGAATAAAAAATATTTCTATAACAATGAGACAATTTTTTATTGGGTCCTTCAGAGGGCGCGGCGGCGAGATCTGACCGGCGACCTCTAAGGCGAGGAGAGCCGAGGTCGGCTTCGGCTTTCGGGGCTTTCTTTTCGCTTCCGCCGTGCGGAGCAAGGGGCAAGCACGGGCTGGGACAAGGCGAAGCGGAGGTAGGGCAAATTGGCAAAATAAATTTTTATTTTGGGACTTGAATCGGGTCACCTTCGGGTGATTCAGTGGAGTCACCCTTCACAAAAAAAAATTTAAAAACCTGCAACGCCCATGGTCATTTGGGGAAAAAAAATTCAGTGGGGTCACGTGACCCCACTGCCTATGTGCTGCGTCCGTCCATGATGGGACCCTCCTTGCCTTTTCTTGCCCCGGGCGGAACTAATTAACCAATAAATAATATTGGTTCAGATCCTAGCTAGCTACTTATTAATCCAAGGGGCTGCCTGAAGATGGTCTATACTTCCATTAAAAGACCATCGTGGCGTTCATGGCTAAAAACACATTAGAAGACGGTGAAGAACAAGAAGAAGGGGGGTCCTCTGGCACTGCCACACCCTATCATTGACTTCATGAACCGTGCATGAGACAAAGGAACTGGCGCTTACTCCTCTACAACCCAATATGATGAACTGCACGTATGAGTGAGAGCGGACATGAACTGCATACACGACAGATCGAGAGTGGTGGATTAGAAAGTTGATCTCTCTCTCTCTCTCTCTCTCCTCCCGTTTACAGTTTGTCCATAAGGAAGACGCCGATGGCAGGGGGCAGAGAGGTAAGCAGGCGTTGACATCTCCGGGCTGTGGCGTCGCCATGGAACCGGACAAAGGGATAGAACACCATCTGTGGCTTTACGTCCCATGTGGGTTTGCATGGAGGGAGAGATGCTGATCCCTCAGGGCACTCACTGCCAGGATGTGCTGGTCCTCGCTCTGCTCGATCGTTTGGCTGCATCAGCGTCGCCGCATGCAGGGGCTCCTCCTGGTGGTCCCCCATCGTCGCTATCAAAGGTGGGGATCCCTCTCGCCAGGACTGGGCATGGCCTCCTCACTGGCCTCTTTTGTCTACCGCTGAGCAGGACGGCACTGGAGAATATACGTTATTGTATCTATTTACACATCTCCACATCACATGCATTCGCGTTTCTTTTCAGAGGAAACACTTGTCAGAGAACAAGGGGCAGAACATATTAACGTTGATATATTAAGGAACTTTGAACTGAGAGAATTTTAAGTCGACAAAGGAAAAATTAAGGCACTGGTTAGATTAGATCTTGTGGTGCATCTCTTCCCAGATCCAGTCTGGAGACGTCAGGCTCGAATGGAAATAAAAAATTTGTGAGTCGTTGGGAGATTCTACAAAGCAAAAAAGGTCAAGACCATCTTAATATATATTCTAGTCAGTAAAATCGTAGCATTTCTTTTGGAAGGCAAAAAAATCTGCCTTACAATGTTTATATTGCTGTAGTAGAATCTCAACTCAAAAATGTTATCTATATTCTCGGTAAATTTATCATATTCATAAACATATGTCTGCCCGAGACATTGGCTACTGATAGGGTCCTAGGCTGCCCACTTGGGCCTGGCCCAGTAAGACCCATAAAGGACTTAACAGAAGCAGCAGTAGCACCACTTCCCATAAGTGGAGTAATCTCATATTAGATGTCAAGAATTTCCTTCACCTAGAACGCGAATTCAAGAGAAGTCCAATAGTCATAAATAAGAGGAGACTAGGTGTCACACCAAACACTGCCAACTCTCTTTCTCTCTCTACTTAACTGTCTTTTTCTGCTCAGACTAATCTTTTTATTATTGACTTGATTATCGAGGACGTTGTATCAACACAATTTATTAAAATAAATAAATAAAATTTAAAAGAATAAACATGTTAAAATAAAATCTAATAAATTAAAAATATGTAAGGCGCTTTAACTAATAGTCTAAATAAAAATTATTGGACCAATTAAGAGTTAGAATAATATAATATAAAGAAATTATTATTAAATTCAGAATGTCCATTAATTATCTCCTTAATTAAATGGGTAAGATAAGTTTAAATAAACACTCTAATTATCTAAACTTGAGTCCTATCACTATCCTAACAGTTAGCCATATTTTTTCATGTCTATCTCAACCCAATTAGAGTTTGGAAGGCTTAAGGAGTAGAGATTTTACATGAGAAACTCATAATTTAGAGGAGTTAGAGTTGTGTTAGAAAATAAAAAGGCAAATCCTATAATAGACCCCAAATCCCCTCATGGCCGACTCTATAGCCATCTGGACATAGGGAGAAGCTCTCTAGGTGTTCTACAACTGTTCTTCACGTTTTTGTCTGAAAGTCTCAATTTCCTCCAAAAGTAGGCATTCTTCAATTAAAAATCTAATAAATCTCTATGCAGCTAATCTCCGTGCTAGAAATATGATCCCCACATTTTTCCTAATTTTTATCATGCATATAGTGAGTATTTCACTCTTCTAAGTCCATGAATCTCCATGTACATGGCATCTTGTTCTTCCTCTCAAAGCATGTTCAATCCATGTCCACATAGCTATTTCATAATTTATGCTTGTCTATAAGTTTGTTAGCTTTGTTTTAAAACAAGTTTGACAATTTTCCATGCACTATACTTCGAGATTTAGTTGTTTCTTTGCATATGTGTCATAGACGAAATTTCTATGTGTAAACGCAGTAGCCCTGGTGACCGCGTCTAGAATGCGACGGCACGATATGCCGCGTTTTGAACATGGCACACTACCCTGTCGCAATCACTTAACAGGAACGCATCACATCCCTAGACTGTGTTCTTAACGCGACGTTCCACCTCGTCGCGTTCTGATTATCGATCTAGAACCATGTTTAAACTGTAAATAGTGCACTTTAAATTGGAAATTGACTTTTAAATGATAGTTTAATCCATATGAAGTTGCCCTATGAAAAACCAACATATTAATAGAGTTCATGTAATAGATTTCTTAGTCTCCTCATGATTTTCTTGATTTTATCTCATATAACCACCCATTATACCTTAACTTGGGTCATCATCATGTTGATGGCTATAAAAGAATTACATTATCATGATGGTCTTAAGAGAATTTAAATTGATTGAATATGAAGAACATGAAATAACAAGGATTTACATACACGATTTGTACTCGTTTCTATCATCGTTTTGGAACACCGTTGCCGAAGTTCCACTATTCTAGAAGTCTTCTAGAACGCCGAACAACCGTTTCAACACACTCTCTTGGTGATGTGAAACCCTCCGTCGGGTATTCCTCCTATCGAACTGGAACTCCTTCGTCGAGGCCTCTATAAGTCTATGTAAGCCTAGAATCCTCTAGGGCACCGAGCTGTTTGTACCATCAACATCATTACACCACTAGGGACCATGCTGGAACCGTATTGTATGATCTAACTAGCCAGATTGTCTTCTTTGTGAATGCATCCCCCTTGTTGACCGCATTCTTAACGTGAAAACAGGGCAACCATGTCTTCTCTATTAACACGTCCGACCTCATTACAACCACTTGGGACCATGTTGGAACCATACTATATGATCCAACCAGCCAGATTGTCTTCTCTATGAACGCCTCCCCCTTGTTGATTGCTTTCTTACATGGCAAACAGGGCAACCACATTTTCTCTATTAACACGCTCGAACCCCATGACCACGATCTTGTCGTGTCTAGGGAGTAGGCTGCGTTCTCGTCTAGACTACCAGTACCTAAGAGTATTGTTTGCAACAATGACTATCGATGTTTTCTATTGAAGTTTTGTGTGCATGACCCTAAAACTCTCATCCTGTCTCTACTCTCTTGTCTATTCACTCACTCGCAATACTCTCATCTATATTCATCTATAGTTCTTATCTTTTTCTTGGAACTTGCTTGGCCATCTAAACGTGATTGTCTAGATAAATACATGATTCAATGCTGGAACGTATAGGCCATGTCTGGTCTTCGGAGGAGCACCCAAAGATACTTGTGCCTGCAGGAGTAAATTGACATGGTGTGGTATTGCACCAAAGTGCTATATTAACTTGATTAATCTTTGACAATCAACTTATGACGTGATATTACTTGACGTGCTATTACTTGACTTGACTTGTACTAATTGCCCCGATGGCCGGGTATTTACTTGTGATATGGCCAACTCTCTCTTGTTTTCATTTGGTACTTGCTATTGTTATCTCTCGTACTTGACACCATCGTGCAATTGCTCTCTATCATAACTCGACATGCATCATGTAGTTATTCTGTTTGTTAACATGATAATTACTTAAAGAAATGTCTGGTTCGTGAGATATACATCCTACTGAGCTTTTGCTCATCAAGTGTTTTCTTAATATTTTTCAGATGGGTTAGATGACGATACACACGACCATGGGGATGGACAAGAGTGATGAGCGACCTCACGTCTATTCGTGGAGTTACCCATTGTAATAGACTCTAGATAGTTAGTTGTTTTAGTTTCTTTTCAATGTAAAGGTGACAAAGGGCCCTAAGTATTGGCTCCAAATTAGTAAATGTAATAGACTTAGCATTTTGATTATCAATAAAATTAAGAGTTTGTATTATCTAATTGTTTTCTTTAGTTCCTCTGAATTACTCGACTATTTGATATATACTTGTATCTGTTCACGTTCCTGATATATTCACTGCTAAATTGGGGGCGTAACAGTTATGGTATCAGAGTAGAATGTGTTAAGTTTAGGAGGCACTAAGTTGGACTACCTAACATGTGTCAACTACCATACCTATGTACCATCAAGGTCTGTGTCGTCTTCCTGGACACCCTCACTCGTTTGTCGAGTTGTACATCCAGCTAAAGAAAAGACGACAATGGGGTAACCACTTATGGTGTGGTTGGTTCTGGTTCAATCGCTTGTAGCATGTTCGTGGTTGGGGGGATAGACACCAGCAGACATACTGGTCCCCAGCTAGTTCTGTGTTTCACAACCTCACTCTAGAGATTCCAAAATTCCTAGAGGTGTGTCAGGCGTGGGTCTGCAGCTTGGTAGCTAGCAGGTGGTGTTGGTTGGACTCCACAGTTCTTGTTCTTGTAGAGGTGGAGCCGTAGTTAGACCTGTGGTCTCCGACTACAAGACTGAGGGGTTTTCCTATGTGGCTTGTCTAGGTCGGTAACTAGTGTCGCGAACCAAACTTCCTTAGCTCGTACTTTGTACGTGGTTTGCTGTTTATTTATTAGTATTTAGTACTTACTGTTCAGTACTTGTCTACTTTTAATTGCAATATGCATATAGTTCAGCACATGTTTAGTTCTATTAATTGTTTAGTTATAGTTGTTCACTCCTGCTCCTCGTGTGTTTTGCGTAGTGTTGGTTTTGAGGGAGTTTCCCTACTGAGCCAGTGACTTGAGAGACTCACACCCCTACTTCCCCCTTTCAGGTGAAGGAGAGCAGGAGGGTTCTCATCCCTCGTCTAGTTCTGAGCCGCACTGTAGCGGAGGCGGGCCTACTCCACCAGTAGTATAATTTACTTTCTGTTTCACCTCGGGGTATACCTCAGGTTGTTGTACTTTGTTTCCTTTGACTTAGTTGAGAACTGGCTATGTAAACTTCATATAATATGTGTGACATTGTATATGTTATGCGATATTATGTGTGTTTAATAGGTTTCTTCTATGTTCTCATGGACTCGAGTGATGGTATCCCTAGCGAGGCTTCGGCCTGTTCGCGGGAGGCAGAGTCGTGTTAGGCTCGTTCTTAGGTTAACGGGTCTAAACGACGAGGACCGCTACAGTTGGTATCAGAGCAAGATCTGTATGAATATAAAAGGGCAAGAAGATTTACATAGCCTCGATCTCTACTTAAGTCCACTGGTGGTAGTTGGTCCCAAATTTTGTAATGATTTGTTGTTATGTTGTGTTAAAATAATGAATGTGCAGGATTTGAGATGGTTGTAAGAAGAGATTGGGGAGGTGGAGGAGATGAACTAGAGGAGTCCACACATCAGCTAATTTAAAGATTGTGGCAAAGCATTACTGAGATTCGTACGAGGTTGGATTAGCAGGCACCAGCTCCACCAGTGGTAACAGAGCCCCCAGCAGTAGAAGAGGCAATACCAGCTGTACCACCCCCCCCCCCCCCCACCACCACCAGGAGTAGTAGTACCCCTAGTAGCACCAGTGTGCCCAGTTGGTGCAGAGGAGCTTACGACATTAGTGGAGAGGTTTCTGAGGTTACAGCCACCTGCTTATTCAGGAGATCTGAATCCAGACACAACAGAGCATTGGGTACATGAGATTGAGAGAGTCTTTTGTTACTATGAGGTGTTCGCCGGCTGACAAGGTGATTCTAGCCACGTATCAGTTGCGAGGTTTTGCTCAGGAGTGGTGGAGATTGAAGATGTAGATAGTTTTATAGGGAGGACTGAAGATTATATCACCTGGTCAGAGTTTCTCAAGGTGTTTAATAATACTTTCTTTCCAGTTCAAGTTCAACAAGTAAAGAGGGAGCAGTTTAGAACATTGCAGCAGGGAATTTGTCAGTTCTGGAGTATAAGATACGGCTTATGGTGTTGAGTAGATATGCACCCTATGTGGTTAATGATGATGCAATGATAGTGGAGTATTTTATCAGAGGACTGAGGCTAGAGTTGCAGGATGTGGTGATAACCCTTATGTACAGGACAGTGGAGAAGGCAGCCTAGCAGGCGACTATTCTGGAGAGGACTGTACAAGCTAGGCAGTTGGGTGAGATAGGTAGTTTTCAACTTCCTCATCATTCCCCAAGTATTAGTAAAAGTAAGGCACCGCCAGGAGGATCATCTTCTGGATTTTCTAAGTGGGGTTCTAAGTTGAAAAAGATATTCAGAGGCAGAGGAGATGGAAGGCAACAACCATTCCAGCAAGGAAGAGGATTCAAGCCAGAGCCAGAGGAGTCCCAACAGAGTACGTCTAGGTAGCCAGGGGTTTTCCAGGATATAGATGTTATAATTGTGGTTAGCCAGGACATCTGATCAGAAATTGCCCTTATCCCAGGGAGTATGGTTATGGTAGAGCAGTAGCACAGTAGCAGCAGCAAACCCAACAGCCACGAGCAGATCGAGGCAGAGGTCTTCCTTTCCAGAGAGGTCGAGGATGAGTTATGGCAATCACCAGGGCGTAGACAGAGGGATCTAATTTAATTGAATGTATATTACCTATCTTTGAATTTTCTGCAAGAGTATTGATAGATCTAGATGCTTCGCATTCTTTTATTTTCAAAGATTTTATGGATAATATGATACATCCTCTAGAATAGAAACAATGTGAGTTAATAATGGAAGTTCCTTCCGGTGGTTACATGCTTACTTCTAGTTATTTAGATGAAGTTCCTATAGTAATTCAGAGCAATCAGTTGCCAATCAAATTATATGCATTTCAGCTAAAGGAATATGATGTGATATTGGGCATAGATTGGTTAGAGGCTTATGGGGCAGTAGTTGATGGTAGAAAGAAAAAAGTCAGATTTTTCCATTCCAGTGGAGCAGTATTTGAATTTCAAGGTATGTCGTTTTATACTCCTAAGTTTATTATTTCTACACTTAGGGTTAGGAAGTTGATTAATGCAGCGTGTGTAGCATATTTGGCTTCTGTAAGTTTAGTTGAGTCTGGTAAGTCCATAGAGAAGGTTATAATAGTTAGTGAATTTACAGATGTGTTCCCAGAAGACTTACCAGGGTTGGCTCCACACAGGGGTAGATTTCATAGTAGAGTTGCAGCTAAGTACTACGTTGATTTCCAAGGCACCATATAGAATGGCATCAGTAGAGTTAAAGGAATTGAAGAAGTAGTTACAGGAATTGTTGGAAAAAGGTTTCATTAGACCCAGTCATTCGCCATGGGGAGCTCCATTGTTGTTTGTCAGAAAGAAAGATGACAGTTTAAGATTGTGTATAGATTATCGGCAGCTAAACAAAGTTACCATTGAGAATAAGTATTCGTTTCTGAGAATAGATAATTTATTTAATCAGTTGTAGTTAGCCAAAGTGTTTTCCAAGATTGACTTAAGGTCAGGGTACCATCAGTTGAGGATTAGAGAAGAAAGTATTGATAAAACAACTTTTAGAACAAGATATGGTCACTATGAGTTTGTGGTTATGCCATTTGGATTGACTAATGCACCTACAACTTTTATGAATTTGATGAACATAATATTTCACCTTTATTTGGATAAGTTTATTGTGTTTTTTATTGATGATATATTGATATACTCAGCATCAGAAGAAGAGCATGTGGCATATTTAAAGACTACATTGCAGACCTTGCGGGAGCATCACTTGTTTGCTAAATTCAGTAAATGTGAGTTTTGGTTGAAGGAGATTCAGTTTTTGGGTCATGTGCTTTCTGAAGGAGGAGTAGCAGTGGATCTAGCCAAAGTTGAGGCAGTGATCAAATGGAAGAGCCAAAGACAGTGTAACATCCCTTTTCCTTGGTTAGCCACCTTCTACTGAAGGTAGCGACGTATCGGGTCGTCGCCTTCTGAAGGCGACGGGATGGCTGTCGCGTTCTTGTTGGGAACGCGATAGGCATGTCGTCGCGCTCACCCTTCTGACTGCAACATGCAGTTTTGTCATCTTGCTGTCGGGACAATTGGGACATGTGTCAAGATGCTGTCAGATGAAGGTGACATGTCAGGTGCCACATTCATGGTGTCAGGTCTGTGAGGGTGACACGTGGCAGGTCCATTAGTCAGCTTTGACCTGGACTTTTTGATCGCGACAGAATGGCTATCGCATTCAGTAGTGAACGCGACGACCAAGTTGTCGCATTCTCAGTACCGAGGCCTATATAGGCAAGGCCATCAGACCTATCTTCCTCTTTTCTTCTTCCTCATTCCTTCCTCCAATCCCTCTGTGTGTGTTTTCTCTGTGGGGAGAGTGTGAGGGTGTTGGTGGTGTGAGAGGTGTGGTCTTCCTCGGTGTGGTGTTTTCCTCGGCATGGTGTTCTTCTCTAACGTGAGCGTGGCATTCTCCTCTCCGTGGTGGTGATCCTCTTCTCCGGTGTGTAGGAGGATGATCCTTGCTCGTGGATGGCGTGAGCGTGGAGCTTGGAGCGAGGAGAAGGTGGTCATGCACACGAGAAGACCCCAATGGGTTGGCTCTTCGTTTTGAGGTAGGGACCCTTATCATCCCCCTAGTTCTATCATGCAAGGATCTCCTCCCCTTCTCCAAGCCTTGTAGAATCCATGATTAGGTAATGTGGATGCTTGGTGTGATCCTTTGAGCATGAATGGGGGTTGGGTTTGAGTGTTCTATCATGTGTGCATGTGAGGTTTTATGAGTGTAGATTACTCACATTGGCATGCATGGGTGTAGATGAGGGTGGTTTGTGCCTATAGCATGTGTTTACATCGTTCTCCATGCTCCCCTCCCTCTGTGCACATCGGACTTGTGTTTTGGGGCTTGTTTTGGAGGTCTCGAGTGCCTCTACCTGTGGTCACGACAAGGTTCTTGTCGCAACCTAGAACGCGACATATCGCTTCGTTGCCTTCTGGTCAGGTAGCGGCGCACACCCTATCGCATTTTGGTCGCGACAGGGTGGATGTCGCCTTCTGACCTGGTTCTCCGGTGGGTTTGTGGGAGGTCTCGGGTGGTCACCCAAACCTCTATCTGTGGTCGCAACAATGCCCTTGTTGCGACCCAGATCGCGACAGCTTCCCTGTCGCCTTCAGACCCAGGTCGCGACACCCTTGTGCCGCCTTCTTAGACAGAGAGCGACTCGGCGACCTGTTCAGAGTTTTCTCTCCGCTGCGACTCTATTTTCTTGGCACCTGTGTTGTTCCTAGCATTCTCCTACACTAGTCGTTCTCTCGGTGCTAGGCATTTTGTGGGCTTGTTCGTTGAGAGGTTGTTACCATTGTGAATGTGTTTTTTTTCAAACACCCACAAAGAGTAATTAAAAAAAATTAAATGGAATATTCGTGTGGAAAGAAGAAGAGAGTGAGTGTGTGCACTATGAAGGAGGTGTGATCGCCAGGTACGCGAGTGTACCAAAAAAGAGAGCGAAAGGCATAGTTACTTACCTTCAAGCAAAGATCGCGGGATTGTGGTTGTGGGTTGACTCTTACTTCTCCAACCGGCCAGCCGGCGAAGAAGACTTTTGTAACATCCCTCCCTTGTGGGTCGGCCACCTTCGGCTGAGGTCGCGACGCTTCGAGCCGTCGCCTTATGAAGGCGATAGAGGTCACCATCGTGTTCTGGATAAGGAGGCACTGGCCGCCCCTGTCGCGACTCAGCTCTGACAGCAACATGCTTCTTTGTCATTTTGCTGCTGGGACGGTTGAGACACCCATCGTCACACATGCATGAACGCAACACGCTAGTCTGTCGCGTTCATGTTGTCAGGTCTTCATGCGCGACGCGTGGTGGGTTTGACCGTCAGGTCTGACATCCTCCTAGATCGCAACGTAGGTAACCGTCGCATTCTGAAGACCGAGGCTTAGTTGTGCAAGCCGTAGAACATCTCTTCTGTTTCCCCTTTCACCTGGGTTTCCTCTCTCTGACCCCTCTCTGTGTTTCCTGTTCTATGGGAGAGTGTGAGGGTGTGTGTGTGGTTCTCTCCTTCTCGACATGGAATTCTTCTTCGACATGGCTTCCTCTTCGCGTTGGTGACTCTTCCTCGCCGTGTAGGACATTCGTGGCTCGTGAACGGCGTCCCCGTGGAGCTTGGAGTGAGGAGGAGGGGTGCATGCCCATGAGAAGACCCCATTGGGGTGGTTCTTCATTTTAAGGTAGGGACTCCTTGCCTTCCCCCTAGTTCTACCATGCTAGGGCCCCTAAACCCCTTATCTAAGCCTTAGAGATCATGGTTGTGCATGTATGCCGTGCTTCATGTGGAATGCTTGGATGGCCCTTATGGTGTTGGATTTATGCTTGGGTTGGGGTATGGTTGTTGAGGTTTCCATGCTTGCATGTGAGATTCTTGAGTGTAGATCCTTTTCCTTGGCATGCATGGGTGTGATTGAGGGTGGTTTGAGCTCCTTACATGTGTTTACATCATTCTACATGCTTCCCTCCCCTTGTGCACACCGGGTTTGTAGTTTAGGGGTTTTTTTGGAGGCCTCGAGTGGCCTCTGTCTGTGGTCGCGACGGGTTTCCTGGTTGCAACCAGATCGTGACGTATCGACCGGTCGCGTTCTATGTGAACGCATCTCCAGTACCCGTCGTGTTTCTTATCGCGACGGGTATATGTGTCGCGTTCACGGGGTTTCTGTGCTATGGCGACGACCTACCCCGTCGCGTTAGTAACACGACAGGGGTCTGCGTTGCCTTCTGGACTCGGGTCACGACAGGCAGGGTCATCGCGTTCTTGTCGTGACGGACCCCTGCGTCGCCTCTCTAACAAAGAGGGACTAGAGACCTGTTCAGAGTTTCGTTCCACTGCGACTCTATTTTCTTGGCACCTGTTCTATTTTCTAGTGCGGTCCTACTCTAGTCTTTCGCCCATGCTAGGCACTTGAGGGCTTGTCCGCGAGATAGGTTGTTACCGTTACTTGGACCCCCAGTCCCCGCGCGCCTGTTTGAGGGAGTTCGCCAGGTGGCGGGCGAGCTCGAGTCACGGAATCTAGTATCAGAGGGGAAAACGGTGGGGACAGCAGCATAGAGTTATTTGTAGAGCTCTCTTAGCTGAGTTTGGGACACCGAGGTGGTTTGGTGCTCTTCCGACGCATATCAGCTAGTCCTTTTCTGACTGCCTTACTCTACGTGGTTCCGGTACCACCTAGAGGGGCCAGGCGTGGGACCGTAGTCTGGCCAGACTACGGCAGTTGTGGTTACTTTAGTTCCATGTCTCACTCCGACAGGAGGTGCTAGACATGGACTGTCGGTTGAGGGTAAGGCGTGTGGCACACCTGACCGGTTGACTAGTGTAGTTGTCTTGTGGCTAGTGTCTTTGTCCGGGCAGTTATTTACTATCTGTATTACACCCTTGGGTTTTTCCCAGTGCCGTGGTTTACACGGGTTTCCGGTCGCGACTTTTAGCTTAGACCGTAGACCGTGTAGTTTCTTTACGCTTCCGCACTTTACTCTGTTAGTAGGATAGATTTACTGCTTTATTTAATTATTGCACATATGGGCCTATTATGCTGTTAGAACCAGTGGGAGATTGGTAGTCCCTATTGGGCTTCTTCATGAAGCTCATTCCCTCTTTTACAGGTGAGACTTCACAGTAGCACCCTCCACGGTAGGCTGAGGAGACGGGGCCATAGTAGACGGCGTCTTCCGTGAGCAGTGTTCCCCAGACTTGTGTACTTTACCCTCGGGGTATGCCCCTAAGGGACATGTTATCCCCTTTACTTTCTGCACTTGTACTTTGCTACTTCGGGACTGTACTAGACTTGTACGTTGTGTTGGACTCTTTCCTTCACTCGTTGCTACTTTTTAGTGCGTTTAGTTGTTACTTTCCTCCGTTACATATCTTGTTAGACTGGTCCGTTAACCCTTCCGGGTCTTCAGGCCCGTGGGCGGCGGTGCCGATGGTCGGATCCTTGGTGGAAGCCGGGGGTCCAGGCATCGGGGCCGTTACAGTGGTATCAGAGCAGGGGTCTATCAAGACTTGTAATGGAAATAAGTAATGACGTAAAGTCCCTTAGGAAGTACAAGTAACACTGCTAGCCACCAGATTATTATCTATTTACTTGAATGTTAGTTTGTGTTGCAGGACATGCCTCCACATAGATGCAGGAAGGTTCGAGAGCTGATGGAGCATCAGGACACCGAGCTGGACGAGTCAGTTGTAGCCAAGCTTGTGCCGGTTGATGCTCAGCCTCAACAGTTCGAGCAGCCTGGTGTTCCGTTGCCGCAGGGCGTCCCGTTGCAGCAGGGAGCGCAGCAACAACAACAGTGGTTTCCACCCCTACCAGACGTCATGGAGCAGTGGTGGAGAGCTATGTTCCAGGCCCCTTGGCAGTACCAACAGTATCAGAAGTACCAGTAGATGTCGGCAGGAGGTCAGCAGTTCGCAGAGATGACAGCAGAGGAGCAGCTACCACCGACCCCACAGGCAGCACCGGTTCAGCCAGAGGTACCACCAGTGGTATGGCAGCAGACTCCAGTTGCAGCGGCAGCACCTGAGAACCTCACGGCGCTTCTGGAGAGGTTTCTTCATCTTCGGCCTCCAATGTTCTATGGTGACTATGATCCAGACAAGGCAGAGAGTTGGGTCCATGAGCTCGAGCGCACCTTCGAGACCATGGATTGTGCATTTTAGGATCAGGTCAGGCTTGCAGTATATCAGCTGAAGGGGTCAGCCCACGAGTGGTGGAGGACCGTGAGGTAGACTAGTTTTCAAGGAAGGAGGTTGGACCAAATTTCCTGGGAGCAGTTCTTAGAGACCTTTCACGGCGAGTACTTCCCCGACTACGCTTGCCGTGAGAGGAGGGACCTGTTCCACGAGCTGACGCAGGGAGATTTGACTGTGGCACAGTACCACCAGAGGTTTGTGCAGCTTCTTCGACACGTCCCTCTCGTGGCCACTAGTGAGCAGGATCGTACCGAGTGGTTCATTAGTAGGCTACGCTCGGAGTTGAGGTGGGCCATGGCTGGTCACCTCTGCGACACCTTGGGGTTGGCAGTGGCGAGCGCTACCGCCTTGGAGAGTGAGTGTCAATTTCAGCTGCAGCAGAGAGGAGGCTCGGTGAGGTCTACTCCGTACCAGCGCCCTTCAGGCAGTTGAGGGAGTGTGTCTTCTTCTTCTTCTTCGGGGACAGGCGGTGCTGGCCTGACCTCGAAGTTGAAGAAGTTGTTCTCTCGAGGAGGTAGGCGACGTTACCAGCAGTCACAGCAGCCGTGACGTCTGCAGAATAGCCAGTGGAGCAGTCTTTGCAGTGTAGACACACAAATTTGACTCCAGCGTGGGCAAATTTCAAATTGCGTCGTAATGCCACAAAATGGCCCTATTTTGCCTTCCAAGAGTTTTTCCTATTTTTCCCATTTATTTTTCATTTTTTTCGGTGCTTCCCCATTGGTTTTTTTAGGCTCATAGGCAGAAATTGTAAATCGCAACGGCCTAGGCCGCCGCGATTCACAAGGGTCTGTCGGCCTACCTCGATTCGCGGAAGTCTTAAACGCGTCCAGCATTCCGGATGCGATTCAGAAGTTTCCATTAAAGCACCGCTTGTCTTTTCTTAATCGCGGCGGCATAGGCCGTCGCGATTTAAAATTTCCAAATTCGGTTTGTGGCAAGCTTCTGAATCTAGGCCGCCGCGATTCAACAATTTCCTAATTCGGTTTTTGTCATGTTTCCTATGCAATTCAACGTTAATCACGTCCACTATGTCGGACGCGATTTCAACATTTTGTCCCTATAAATAGAGACCTGATGCCACTGTTTTGAGCATCCCCCAAGCACTATGGCGAAGCCCTGCCTGATCCGAGACTCAACTCCGAACCAAGGAGGACTTCCATGTCAAGCCATTCAACCTTTCCCTTGGAGTACGGGGCTTCCGTCATCCACGTGCATTGGCGCAAGGCGAGAGGAGTGCTCTCTTTCTTTCGTTCATTCAAGCTCCAACAGCGCCTTTGCGCCATCAACTTTTGGGGAAGCACCCCTTCTTTTTCTATCTCTTTGTCCATATTCATCTCCTCCAACCCCCACGTGGTTCTTTTCACTTATTTCTCCTTTTTTTTAAACACACACATGCATGCATACACACACACACCCATTTCCTAGGGGTTTAAAAACCACCACGCGGTGAGTTCTTCTCCTTTCTTTGTCATTTTATTTATTTGAGAATTGCATACTGCACGTTGGCTAATCTCCTCTTTTGTGTGTTTATCTATTTTGCAAGGTAATCAAGTTGAAAAGCGCCTTCTACCACGGCCGGCCGTGTTCATAGAAGAAGAGGAACCCACGTCCCGCGCAATCTCCCACGCTCCAAAAGGTACGTTACGTGATCACCCTTTTCTTCGCACTCGTCGTGTGCACCTCCTTCGGTACCTACGCATACCTGGCAATCACAGATTTTTCATTTAAGGAGTTGTGATCCATCTGCTTGTTCTCTTTTAATTTTCTTCATACTTTCTTTGTGGACTTCTTGGAGTCCCAACGAACGAAAAACATAATCTACAAATTGGCGATCACGGTGGGATGTCTTTCCGCCTTTTCTTTTTTATTACCCACTCCATCATGCCCCACGTGGCACCCTCCATTGGCGCCCTTGCGTGCCCCTCCTTCTTTTCCTCCTTTTTCTACTCTCAAATGATTAGCCAATTTTAGATTTTTTAAAGGAAATTTGAGGAATAAAAAAATGATGAGTTGATCCATGTTTGTGAGATTGTCCGTTTCATGCTCTCCATGCTTATATCCTGCAAATCCATGTTGTGTGTTTGAATTTTTTGTACATATCTCTTGTTTACCGCTTTCTTTTCTATTTTCAGGTGACCTTTGGAATCGCGTCCGACATAGTGGACGCGATTCAGTGTTTGAGAACGCGTCCAGTGAGACGGTCGCATTCTGCTTTTTGTCGCGGCAGCGGAGGCCGATGTGTTTCTGTCTAACAGATCGTCCACAGGGACCGGTCGCGGCTCTGGCAGCCTTCTGGGCTTTCAGAACCGCATCCAGGTGACTGGACGTGACTCACTTCAGGTCGCAACGGGTATACCTGACGCAATTCTGACTGTCGACAGAACATGCCCCTTTGCCATCTTTGCTATATCTTGTTCATACAGGGCATCTTGCGTCGGTCAGGGGACCTCCTTCCCTCATATCCTAGGCTCCACACACCCTTCCGGTGAAGGCAAGCTCTCCATTGGACATTCCATCCCTTTGGATTAGCGAACCTTCTCCCGAAACCTCTGTAAGTCTCTGTACCCTGTGGATTCCCACACGGTGGACCGAGCTGGTTGTACCCACTATTGACCCAGGATTAGACATCCCATTGCGTGGTGAGGGTGAGCTTAGTTATACCCAAAGTATCCATACTCTACCCAACTAAGGTCTCATCTGGAGTGACACGCATTGTTCATAAATCCATCTAATTAATTGTGAAACTCCTAAAATCAACGTAAGCATCATAACTTGTTTGAACCATATTGATTGACTTATATCTTTGTTCAACCTTGATTTGATTGCTTGCTTGATTGCTAAAAATGGACTCACACCATCATGTTAACTTCAATATGGACTATGAGGATAATCTATATGGTCAATCTTTTCAATCTCATGTCCGTCCATCTCACCACCATGAGGGACAAACCTCAGCTTCCTATGGTCATGTGCGCACACCACGCACCCACCAATTTGATGTCCCTCCACACATTAATCCGATCAAAACCCAGCAAGAGCCTTCCCCCCACCAAGATTCCAAAGTCCAAACTGTCCTAAATGCACTTGATCAACTCACCCCTCAACAACTCAATCTCATTTAATCTTTGGTTGAGGGTGTGACTCCCCCTCCTTCTCCTTCTCCTAGGCACCCGCCTTTGTACATTCTGGCGACTTCGCCACATCCTTCTATACATTCTTCACCTCGGCTCCCTGGCCATTTGCACCCCCGTGCTCCGGTCCGTATGGACCAACCCTTGGTAAGGCCCATTAACTCACGACCGCCCCCATGTACTCCCTCACATGCCCAGCAGCAATCCACTCCACTCCAACATGCTCTTCTTCAAAAATTGAACCAAATGGAGAAACAAATCAACAAGCTCTCGAACTCCAAGGGTGACCCCGTTGCCGCCATGCCGGCTCTCCCTCAAATCTACATTCATCCTTCAGAGATGCCAACGTACCGACTGTACAATGGCAAAGGTAATCCCTACCTTCATATCAAAGAATTCCTCTATGAGTCTTCTCGTTGGCAGCGAGATCCCATCACTTTGGCATATTTATTTAGAAGGTCTCTTGATGGCCCCACACTTGAATGGTTCTACTCCTTAGAGCCAAGAGAGGCAGGGGACTTTCGTATCCTCCATAAACAGTTCCTTCATAGGTACAAAGACCGTGTCAGTCCCTATCTCTCTATCACGGATCTAGCATCTGAGAAAATGGGGCTTGACGAGGGATTTGTACAATTTGCTGACCGTTGGAGGTCGAGGGCCACCCGCCTGTAACATGTGCTCTCGAAGTCATAGCAGATCAAAATCATCATCTTTAACTCTACTCCAAGGTTCAAGCATATCTTGGCCATGAACCAAATCACTTCCATGTGTTGCCCAGCTAGCAATCCCCGAGGGGGGGTGAATGGGATTTTAAAAACTTTTTAACACTCAAAACCTGTTCACAAAATAGTCACACAAAACACACTTTGCAGATTGTTAGTGTTAGTGAATCGAAAGATTAAACACACAAAAGCAATCACACTACACAAAGAATTATCCTGGTTCGGATCTCCTCTCCTTAGGAGTCCTACGTCCAGTCCCTGAGCAATATCTCAAGATTTCACTAACAAGGGTATAGTCCCCCTTAAGGATACTACAGCACCCAACACCTTAGCTGGTCTTCCTTCACCTGAAGGGAACAACACCCTGGATACCCCACCAGGTCTTCCTTCACAAAAGAAGGGAACAACATAAGAGAACGTGTTCAAGAGATGATGCCCCTAGATCAAGCTTATAGAACAATGCTTGATCTGAAGCAAGGACTGAGAATAAGAGATCTACAATCAAGGACTCTTCTCAGACCAAAAAGCTCTCTCACAAATCTAAACTTAGCACATAGAGCAAGAGCTAAGACTAATGAGAGCTTTTGCTTGACTCTAAGAAAAGCTTGCAGAAGGTTGAAGGCGTTGGAAAACTACGTGTTCTCTAACCATTCTGCATCATCTCTTCAAGAGCTCCATCCTTCTTTATATATCATCATTTGAAATTCAAACGTTGAAGTGCCCATTGTCTCTATGCATAAGTGTACGTTAGACTGCTTGATACTTGGATGCTTCCAGTCAATAGTCCTTTATCTTTTTATGCACGCAAAGAGAGAGAGAGGATCTTCTGTAATCTCTTTTGGCTTCTAATTTGTCCAACGTTGTATGACGGATGCTGTCAGAGACCTGCACATATTTAAGGCTTGAACAACAGACAACTAAGCTGTCTCTTGTTGTCAATCAACGTTAGGGCAAATGTTCATAGAAATAGTAATGCCAATTTGTAGTTCTAAAGGATTTTTACAGAGAAGATATGATAATGGAAGATATTGTCTGCATGCATGCAGAGATACGTACTGTCATAATAAATGCATGGCTGTCAAAAGGATATACCTGAAAACTTTGACTTTTCAACGTTTTCAAGGATTAGTTCGAAAATCGAATCGTTGTCTTCCATGAAATCGTTATATACATGACTTATGAAATCGTTGTGCAACTGAGTGAATCATTGTGCATTCATAAGTAAAGAGATGCATACACAAATCGTTATGTGTATTAATAACCAAATCGATGTACAAATCGTTATGACGTTGTGAACAAATCGATGTACAAATCGTTATGATGTTATGAACAAATCGATATACAAATCGTTATGATGTTATGAACAAATCAATGTACAAATTGTTATGATGTAATGAACAAATCGATGTATAAATCGTTGTGATGTTATGAACAAATCGATGTATAAATCGTTATGATGTTATGAACAAATCGATGTACGAATCGTTATGAAGTTATAAATAAATTGATGTACAAATCGTTATGCTTCTTTAAGAAATCTATGTGAGAGCAAATCGTTGTTCTCACTTAAGGAATCGTTGCGGAAAGCAAATCATTATGACGACTAAAGAAATCATTACAAACACTTATCGAATCGTTGTGAAGGCAAATCGTTGCGATCACTTAACGAATCGTTGTGAGGGCAAATCGTTGCGATCACTTAACAAATCGTTGCGATCACTTATCGAATCGTTGTGAAGGCAAATCGTTGCGATCACTTAACGAATCATTGTGAGGGCAAATCGTTGCGATCACTTAACAAATCGTGCGATCACTTATCGAATCGTTGTGAAGGCAAATCGTTGCGATCACTTAACAAATCATTGAAAGCACATAGTGAATCCTTATGAGTATGAAATCGTTAGGAGCAAGGAAATCGTTGTAGCCCTATAGAAATTGTTATGACCTATAATGGAAATCGATGTGTACTTAGAGAAATTTTATGTGAACTGAACTCTAAATACTTCAGGGTGAGATACTTACAGAATTTGCTTGATTTATTTCCTGTGCCTAGACTTCATAGAAAATGTGTTAGTAATCTTTATCATATTTTTGTTAATCACCAAAATAGATGTGTTATTCATTTAACTTACATGGAGATAGACTGATCATCAATCTCCCCCTTTTTGGTGATGACAAAACTTAACAATAAGCACACATTATCTGAAATAGTTCTAAGTATGATTGTGGAAATAACATAAGGAATGTATTTCAGAAATGCAATATTTATCCCCTTTTTGTCATTTAAGCAAAAGGATTAAACGCTTGAGACAAAGAAGAAGAGAAGAGATAAATGAGAGAGCACAAAAACTATATTGGATTAAACTTGAGGGGGTACAGGGAGATAGATATTTGGAGAAAGAAGAGAAGCATGCCGGGAAATAAGTTCCCAAGCCTTAATCTCCTGTTCTTCAAAAAGTTGTTGGAAGATGCTAGAATCTATAGAGAAAGATGCACCCATCTCAGGATGCATGTGCTCAATGTAAAGCTGCCGCTGATCTTCTAAGAAACATGCATACTGATTCTTATCAAGGGTGAACCGAAAATGGCTTGACTTCCCAAAACTGGCACGCTGAAGAAAGTGAGCAATGGTAATAGGATAGAAGAATTGATGATCCTTCAGGTCTTTTTTTAAGGAAATAAAAGTGGAGTACCGCTCAGCCCATCGCACAAACAGTTCCTGAACTGGATTGATGGAATTCAAGTCCAGAAAAGCTTCAGCAGAGAGAGGTGGCTTGCCTGCTCGGACCAAAGAGTTGTTCAAGGATTCCAACTGGAGAGTAGATTGATTGTAGTACTTCTCCCAATCTGTGGAAGAGAGCCTTTCACATTCAGGCATCAACGGAGCAAGCACTGCAGAGGAGATGTGGCCCAGATGATATTCGCGAAAGATAAACCTTTGAAAGGAGGGAAGGCGACTCTGCTGAGCTGAGATTCTCCCCATGACTCGTGCAAATCTTTCAAAGGCATGAGAGCCAACAGAGGAATCAAGACCAAGGAATGTAACTTCGGAAGAAATACTACTTCAGGTATCTGCAGAGTGGTGAAGTCCACTGGGAAGGGGCAATTAATGGGACTTTCAGATCGAAGAGTAGCAAGAGCCCCATGAAATTGGCCAAACTGAACTTCGGGTAGCTTTTGTAGATAACGAAAATCATTGTAAAGTTGGAAGCACTTGGTGATTCTGATTTCTTTGAGAATGAAAGGGCCCCAAAGTGCTTGGTGATGAAATACAAACCATTCAGAAAGGGTGAGAGGATGATCCTGTCGAGGGGTGTTGTCTGATCTGGAAAGAAGATACTTGTTGTAGAGAGTCTTAAGCCCTTTGGCCCATTGATCTTCAGTCTTGCATTCTGCCAATTGGAAGATTTTGAGTTGGTCGGCTTTGGAAAGATGGCAGTAGGGAAATATAATGTTAAGGTGATCAGTAAGATTGAGAAAAGGAATGCCAAAAAGGTTGGCGAGAACACATTTTTGGAGATATTCACAGTAATTGGTCTCCTTCGATTTTCAACTGTGAGGGAGTACCAAAGAGGAGGAAACAGGGGTTCAGAGGAAAGAGCAATAGTTTTTGAAATTTTTCTCTTTTTAGAAACAGGACTAGAAGAATCAGTCCTGTGAACATGTGAAGCAACTGCTAGGATTGAGATGAGTGTGGTGCGCTCCAACTCATTCTCAAAGTTATTTTGAAAAACACTAGCAAGTCGGGGATCAGTAGGAGTAATTGTAACAGATGTAGGTGGAATAGGAGGATGAAGGAATGATTTAGGAGAAAGAATAGTGGATGGCTCGGCTGATGAGGGACCAGATGATGAAGAGGCTCCAGCTGATGAAGAAATTGGAGGATCGATAACAACGGGGGGAGATGGAGAAATGGATATGGAAATGGTAGAAGGCATGATAGGAGATGAATAAGGTTCAGAGGGAAAAGGTGTCGGAGATGAGATGGTTCTTGGTGCAGGTTGTTTGAAGGTAGGTGGAGCTGGAGGTGCTGTGGAAGAAGAAGGTGGTGAGGGAGGGTTTGGTGTTGCAAGAGATGAAGACTCATGGGCTTCAAGGGCAACAACAGACTCAACTACTCTTGGATCCACACCTTCAGAGATCAATGACCCTGGTGGCCCAACCACAACTTCAGATGGCCCTGATGGCCCCAGCTTCTCAACGCCACAAGATTCCGCTGTAGGTATTATATTCTCATCATTTTGTGGCCCGGATGGCCCTGTTGATGCCTCTGGAAACTGCCCTGATGATCCTGCATTTTCTTCTGCTGGCCTTGGCCCTGATGGCCCTACATTACTAACTGGTTCAGCATGAGAGAGATCTGGAGGGGCAGAGGTGGTTTGTACCCTTGAAGAGATGAGCTTCTTGACACTGTGAAACTCATCTTTCATCCATCTGCATAATTGCTTGAACATTCTAAAATCATCTCTCAAGCTATGAACTTCAGTGGACACAGTTCCAAGTTCATTTGATACAGAAGTTTGGCTGATAGAGATGGACTGAATATCTGATTGCATAGATGAGATGGCTTTGCCTTGCTCATTCAACCTTCTAATGACAGGCTTCAAATTGACTTTCAGATGTTTCTTCTTTGACCTTCGATGAGCTACTCGTTTCCCTTTTTGACTTGCCCTTGCAATGGGCTCCACAAAATCAGCATGTTCCTCAGTGAATTGATCATTGATAGAAATATTTTCAGTGTGCTCCCCCTGAGGTGCTCCTTCTTTCTCAGATGATTGCTCCCCCTGAGCAGGAGCATCTTCCATTTGATCTTCTTCAACAGTGATTTCTTGCTCCCCCTGAATGGGAGCTTCCTCCACAATGATTTCCTTAGTGTGGCCTGGAGCCACAATTTCTGCCACTGAATCACCACCAATTTCTGACTCCTCCTGAGTACTTTGGATGGAGTCCAGCACATCCCTGAGTATAGTGGCTACTCGGGAAGAGGGAGAAGGATCCTCTGAACTTTGGCCAACAGGCTCAATGACCTCTGGAGGGATATCCTCAATTCTGCTGCTGGATACTGCGGCTGCTGCTGCTTCAGCTCTTTCAATTTGAGCTTCTACTGCTGCTGATGGTTCTGCTTCAACAGATGGTGTTACTTATGGTTCTTCTGTTGCTTGAACTACTTCCTGACCTTCTTGGGCTTCGCCAATGATGGCTTCACCCTCAGCCACAGAAGTCTTTGTCCAAACCCCATTGACAACTAAAAAACCACTTTTCCTTAAATTTTTGGACCGGATTGCTTGGCCCATCTTCTCAGACACATCTCCTACTACACTTATGCCATAGTGCTGAAAAATCTTCATCAGGAGATGGGCATAAGGTAAAGAAACATTCAGCTTGCTCTTAGTGTCCCATACATGAGAGCTTGCAAACTTCATCCTTTCAATCATGAGCTCTGCAATGTTGATTTCTTGATTCTTGATAACCCAGAACATTAAATCTGAATCAGCCCTAGTGCAAGTTGAAAAGGTAGCACTTCTGGGAACCGCAATCTGACAAACTACAAAGTGCAGGATGCGATTGAATGCATTCAACTGGTTTACATCCACCTTGTCATCTTTCAATCTGAACTCGGGACCAACTATCCCTAAACCCTTTTCTTGGATATTCACAGTGTGAACTCCACTGAGTCCGGAGGTAGTCACACCAAAGAGAGATGCTAATAAGTCTCGTGTGACCCTAATCTGGGTTCCCTTGACCATGGAAGTCAAGGTCCCGTCAGCCTCTGACTTCAGACACACATAGAAGGCTTTTACCAGGTCCGGAAAACTTACTTCAGAGATAGTAGGCATCTTCGTCCACTTCAATCTGTCCAAAGCTTCGAAGATGCTCCCCATTCCGTTCTTCTGTAAATCTGCCAATCCACTGCTTTGTGACTGCATAGCTTGACTTTCACAGACGCAAACCTTACTTGCTGTTCGGCGGTAAGAAATTCGGCTCTGTAGCCCCCGACACTACCGGAACTACCAGAAGAGGCCATGGATGTGAACGGAGAGAGTTTCTGGAGGAGTAGAAAGAGGAATGGAACAGAAGCCCTCAAGAAATTTTCGGCGGGAATTGGTTGGAAGCTTGAAATTCAAGAGAGTCGATGCCGGAGTCGATAAGGTATTGCCTCAGGCAGAAGGAAGAAGACGATGAAGAGATGTAAATCGTTGCCGCACAGATTTCGGGAAAATTAAAAGGATGACTTTTAGAATTTAGGGGCGCCATGATGGTAGAAAACGACAAAACTGACTAGATCGATAGTAGGGCTGCAAACGGGTCGGGTTCGGAACCGGAAACACAGATTCCGATTCCGATTCTGATAACCGAAATATGGTTCCGATTCCGATTCCGATAATATCGGAATGGTTAATTCCGATTCCGTTCCGATTCTGATAACATTACCGGAACTGAAATTCTGATAAGGTAAGGTGTTTACCATAGTTTTTTCTTTTAATTTTATGGATAATTTATCAGAATAACCGATACCGATACCGTTTCCGATTCTGATTATTTTTCGATTCCGATTCCGATTCCGATTCTGATTCCGATAGCTTATCGGAATATCCGATACCGATTCTGATAAGCTATCGGTATCAATTTTCAATTCTGAAACCGATAATTTTTATCGAAATCGGGTCGGAATATCGGATTATCGGGTTCCGTTTACACCCCTAATCGATAGGAATAAACTCTTATAAAATAACGAACCGTCATGACAAAATTAAAAGGATTCGCAATAATTGGAATTTTGCTCAAATTTTTGGGAGGGAAAATAATTCAAATTTTGAAAAATAATATTTCAGTTTTAAACAGATACATCTTTCACAATTTACACATGCCTAATTCCCTTCTAAGGGAAGTAAATCTCTCTTTAGGTAAGGCCTTTGTGAAGATGTCTGCTAACTGATTGTTTGTATCAATAAATGAAATATCTATGTTCCCATTTGCTACATGATCATGAATAAAATGATATATAACCTCAATGTGTTTAGTCCTTGAGTGTTGTACTGGATTATTGGTCAAATTTATAGCACTAGTGTTGCCACATAACAGTGGGATTGTCTTGATATGTAGCCCATAATCCTCAAGTTGTTGCTTGATCCATAGGAGTTGTGTACAACAACTTCCAGCAGCTACGTACTCAGCTTCAGCTGTTGACAGTGCTACTGAGTTTTGTTTCTTGGAGGACCATGATATCAGACATCCTGCAAGGAATTGACAACAACCACTGGTGCTTTTTCTATCTATTTTGCATCCAGCGTAGTCAGCATCAGAGTATCCTACTTAGTTAAGTTCACATGATTTTGGATACCAAAGACCTAAGTCATGAGTTCTAGCTAATATCTAAAATTCTTTTTACTGAAATTAGATGAGATTCTCTAGGATCTGCCTGATACCTAGCACACATGCATACACTAAATAAAATATCAGGTCTACTAGAAGTTAAGTATAGTAAGGATCCTATCATACCTCTATAGATTTTTTGATCTACATTCTTACCATCTTTGTCACCGTCCATTCTTATTGATGTGCTCATAGGTGTTGACAGTGGCTTGACATTATCAAATCCGAACTTCTTTAAGAGTTCCTTGGTGTACTTAGCTTGGCAGATGTGAGTCCCTTCCTTTCCTTGTTTGATTTGCAATCCAAGGAAGTAGTTGAGCTCTCCCATCATGCTCATCTCGAACTCTCCCTGCATAAGCTTCTCAAAGTACTTGCAAAGAGATTCATCAGTGGAACCAAATATTATGTCATCAACATAAATTTGAACAAGCAATATGTGTTTGACCTTGGACTTGATAAATAGTGTACTATCTACTTGACCTCTAATGAAACCATGGTCTAATAGAAATGAGCTAAGCCTTTCATACCAGGCTCTAGGTGCTTGTTTTAAACCATATAGTGCTTTGTGTAGTTTAAAAACATGATTCGGAAATTCAGTGTCATCAAAGCCTGGAGGTTGTTCTACATAGACTTCCTCCTTAATAAAACCATTAAGAAATGCAGACTTTACATCCATTTGAAATAATTTCACATCTAGTGCAGATGTATATGCAAGTAAAATTCTAATAGCCTCAAGTCTAGCTACAGGTGCATAGGTTTCATCAAAATCTATGCCTTCCTCTTGGGAATAGCCTTGAGCTACCAATCTGGCCTTGTTTCTTATGATCACACCAGCTTCATCCAATTTATTTCTGAACACCCATTTGGTGCCAATCACTGGATGATCTGATGGTCTAGGAACAAGTGACCAAACCTGGTTTCTCTTGAACTGATTCAGTTCATCTTGCATGGCTAAAATCCAAGATTCATCAGTGATAGCTTCATTGACTGTCCTAGGCTCTATTTGAGAAACAAAAGCTAAATAATCACATGGAATTATGTTACCTCTTGTTCTTACCCCTATAGATGGATCACCAATGATGTTTTCAGGAGGGTGATCTCTCTTATATCTCCATTCCTTTGGAAGATTTTTATGTTCTATATCTTTTTATTGCAGGTCTTCCAGAGGAGGATCTTCCTTGTCCTCAATTGATGAGTTCTTTAGTTTCTTGGACAATTCATCTGCATCATCATTATCACTATCTTCTTCCTTTCTCAAGGAAGGGTTAGTTTCGTCAAAAATAACATGTACTGACTGCTCTATCAATAAAGTACGCTTATTGAACACTCTATATCCTTTAGGTTTAGAAACACACCCCATGAAGATGCCTTCATCTGATTTGACATCTAACTTACTAATATTTCTTTTGCGTTGTTGTGGATGAAGCATGGACATCCGAATGTCCTGAAGTGACTGATCTTAGGCTTCTTTCCTTTGAACAACTCATACGCAGCCTTCTTTAAAATCGGCCTGATCATTACTCTATTGATGATGTAGCTTGCTGTGTTGACTGCTTCAGCCCAAAAATATCTTGGCAGATCATATTCTGATAACATTGTTCTTTCCATGTCCAATAAAGTCTTGTTCTTTCTCTCAGCAACTCCATTCTGCTGTGGTGTCCTTGGTGCCGAGAAATTGTGTTCAATTCCTTGGTCATCACAGAACTTGGAAAATTTCTCATTCTGGAATTCTCCTCCATGGTCTGATCGGATTCCAATAATGCAATACTTCTTATCTTTCTGATCCTTTTTGCTGAAGCTCACAAAATTGTCAAATGTATCATCCTTGTGTTCTAGGAATGATACCCAAGAGAATCTCGAATAGTCATCTACAATAACAAATCCATATTACTTTCCTCCTAGACTGGTGGTCATCATTGGCCCAAATAAGTCCATGTGTAAGAGTTCTAAGGGTTTAGAGGTTGTCACCATAGTCTTTGACTTGAATGAGGATTTTACATGCTTCCCTTTTGCACAAGGCCCGCAGATGCCATCCAATCTTGTACTAATTTTAGGTAAACCTTCCACTAGGCTTCTTTTAATCAGCTTCTTTATGCCATCCAGACTGCAGTGGCCCAATCTTCTGTGCCACAGCTCAATTGACTGCTCCTTGCTTGCCGCTAAGCAGATGTCTTGATCTTTTAATTCTTCCAATAAAGTACATACAGGTTCTTTTCTCTGTTGGCTTCAAAGATGACTACACCATCTTTCACAATGCTGCACCTTGACTCTTGAAAACTGATCTGATGTCCTCTATCACATAGCTGACTGATACTGATGAGATTATGTTTCAGTCCTTTGACGCACATCACATCTTCAATGATAGTTGTGCCTCTACTGCACACTGATCCACTGCCTATCACAGTCCCCTTTCCATTGTCTCCATAGGTGATTGTGCCTTCTTCAGCCTTGAGGTGAGAGAATAGCCTTCTGTTACCTACATATGCCTTGAGCACCGCTGTCCAGGTACCATTTTGATGCTCGAAGGCCTCCCTGAAATAAAGACACTAAGCTTTAGGTACCTAAGTTCTTTTGGGTCCTTGCTGGTTAGTATTCTCATCTTTCTTTTTAATTATCCAAATTTTGTGTTTAGTTGGACAGGTTATTTTGGTATGTCCTAGCTTGTTGCAGTGACTGCAACATGTTGTTCTAGTTATTTTTCATATGGAGTATATTTAAAGTTTGATTTATATGCTATATCTTGTTCAGGTACGAATTTTGGAGTTGGATATGTTTTAGGGTATACTGTTGTATCTTCATTATCTGGTGGAATGTAACCTAATCCATTCTTCATTTTACCTAATCTTCTGGCTCCTCTTAATATTAAAGAGTTTTTACCATTAGTAAATTTTCTAATGTACTTGATAGTTTATCATTTTCTTCTGTTAGTCTTTTGATTTCATTTTTTAGTTCGTCTGAATTTTCTTGTTTTTCTAATTTTGTTATTTGTTTATTTTTATCTTTTAGATTTTCGCATAGCAACTCATTTCTTCTTTTAAGTTCACTAACTTGCTTCTCTAGTTGTTCATTTTCTGATTTTTAATCAGAATTGGTATTCTCTAGACATGCAACATTTTTCTTACTAGCTTTTAATAATTTAGATACTTCTCTATATTTACCATACAGTTCATTAAAAGCATCTTCTAGGTTATCTGAATCAGAATCATTACAGGAATTAAAGGATGAGTCAGAGGTTACCTTTTCTGCGATGTCTGCCATGAAAGCTAGGTTAGCCTTTTCTTCTTCCTCACTGTTTGAGATTGACTCGCTATCCGAGTCACTGCTATTGTCCCAAGCTGCTGCCATGGCTTTCTTCTTATATCTTCTGAACTTTCTTGAACTGTCCTTCTTTCTGAATTCAGATTTCTTGAGCTTTGGACACTCTGCCTTAATGTGTCCTGGTTTCTTGCACTCATAACAAATTGGTTCATTCTTCTTGATGTCCTTTGCTTCAGGTTTCTTGAAATCCTTTCCCTTTTTGAAGTATCGTCTGTCATATTGATACTTCTTTTTCTTGGCCAATATCTGATGTAGTCTCCTAGACAGCATTGCTTCTTCATCTTCACTGTCCTCACTACTAGCTTCATCTTCTGATTGTTCCTCAGAGCTGCCTTCTACTGCTTTGAGGGCATTTGTGTGCTTCTTTCTAGTTGATGATTCTCCTAATCTTTCCATGTTTATCTCATGGGCCATGAGGGACCCAATGAGCTTTTCAAATGACATCATTTTCAAGTCATTGGCTTCTTCTATAGCTGTTACCTTGGGAGTCCAAGAAATGGTAGGGATCTAAGAATTTTCCTTACCATATCTCCCATCTCATACTTTTTCCTAATCCTGCTAACCCGTTGGTGATGTCTGTAAATTTGCTAAACATCTGTGTAATAGTTTCTCCTGACTGCATCTGGAACCTTTCATATTGTGTCACCAGAATGTCTATCCTAGTTTCCTTGACTTTGTCAGTGCCTTCATAAGTGATCCTGATTTTTTCCCACATTTCCATGGAATTTGCAGGCATACACGGTTGAATTCCTTTTTACTGAGGGCACAACACTCACACACATGCTTTTGGCTTTGCAGTTGAAAGAAATCTTCTTTCTATCGTCTTCTGTCCATTTGTCCTTTTCGTTGGTGACTAGAAGATCTCCTTCTTCTACAATTGACTAGATCTGAAAATCAAATCCTTGCAGAAAGTATTCCATCCTGGTCATCCAGTAGATGTAATCTTCTCCATCGAATAGAGGTGGCCTATTGACTGACTGGCCTTCGCAGTGACCTTGGGCTACCATTTGATCTTTTCTCTTCAGATCGTTGGATCTTCTTCTTTGTCGAAGAGACTAGCTCTGATACCACTTGTTGCCCAGCTAGCAAGCCAGAGGGGGGGGGGGGGTGAATGGGATTTTAAAAACTTTTTAACACTCAAAACCTTTTCACAAAACAAACACACAAACACACTACACAAAGAATTATCCTGATTTAGATATCCTCTCCTTAGGAGTCCTACGTCCAGTCCCTGAGCAATATCTCAGGATTTCACTAACAAGGGTACAGTCCCCCTTAAGGACACTACAACACCCAGCACCTCAGCTGGTCTTCCTTCACCCGAAGGGAACAACACCCTGGATACCCCACCAGGTCTTCCTTCACAACAGAAGGGAACAACACCCTGGATACCCCACCAGGTCTTCCTTCACAACAGAAGGGAACAACACAAGAGAATGTGTTCAAGAGATGATGCCCCTAGATCAAGCTTATAGAACACTGCTTGATCTGAAGCAAGGACTGAGAATAAGAGATCTACAATCAAGGACTATTCTCAGACCAAAAAGCTCTCTCACAGATCTGAACTTAGCACAGAGAGCAAGAGCTAAGACTAATGGGAGTTTTTGCTTGACTCTAAGAAAAGCTTGCAGAAGGTTGAAGGCGTTGGAAAACTACGTGTTCTCTAACCGTTCTGCATCATCTCTTCAGGAGCTTCATCCTTCTTTATATATCATCATTTGAAATTCGAACGTTGAAGTGCCCGTTGTCTCTATGCATAAGTGTACGTTAGACTACTTGATACTTGGATGCTTCCAGTCAACAGTCCTTTATCTTTTCATGCACGCACAAGAGAGAGAGAGAGAGGATCTTCTGTAATCTCTTTTGGCTTCTAATTTGTCCAACGTTGTATGACGGATGCTGTCAGAGACCTGCACATATTTAAGGCTTGAACAATAGACAGCTAAGCTGTCTCTTGTTGTCAGTCAACGTTAGGGCAAATGTTCATAGAAATAGTAATGCCAATTTGTAGTTCTAAAGAATTTTTACAGAGAAGATACGATAATGGAAGATATTGTCTGCATGCATGTAGAGATACGTACTGTCATAATAAATGCATGGCTGTCAAAAGGATATACCTGAAGACTTTGACTTTTCAACGTTTTCAAGCATTAGTTCGAAAATCGAATCGTTGTCTTCCATGAAATCGTTATATACATGACTTATGAAATCGTTATGCAACTGAGTGAATCGTTGTGCATTCATAAGTAAAGAGATGCATACACAAATCGTTATGTGTATTAATAACCAAATCGATGTACAAATCGTTATGACGTTATGAATAAATAGATGTACAAATTGTTATGATGTTATGAACAAATCGATGTACAAATCGTTATGATGTTATGAACAAATAGATATACAAATCATTATGATATTATGAACAAATCGATGTATAAATCGTTGTGATGTTATGAACAAATCGATGTATAAATCTTTATGATGTTATGAACAAATCGTGTATGAATCGTTATGAAGTTATAAACAAATCGATGTACAAATCGTTATGCTTCTTTAAGAAATCTAGAGAGAGCAAATCGTTGTTCTCAGTTAGGAATCGTTGCAGAAAGCAAATCGTTATGACGACTAAAGAAATCGTTACGAACACTTATCGAATCGTTGTGAAGGTAAATCGTTGCGATCACTTAACGAATCGTTGTGAGGGAAAATCATTGCGATCACTTAAAAAATCGTTGTGATCACTTATCGAATCGTTGTGAAGGCAAATCGTTGCGATCACTTAACGAATCGTTGTGAGGGCAAATCGTTGCGATTACTTAACAAATCGTTGTGAGGGCAAATCGTTGCGATCACTTAACAAATCATTGTGAGGGCAAATCGTTGCGATCACTTAACAAATCGTTGCGATCACTTATCGAATCGTTGTGAAGGCAAATCGTTGCGATCACTTAACAAATCGTTGCGATCACTTATCGAATCGTTGTGAAGGCAAATCGTTGCGATCACTTAACAAATCGTTGAAAGCACATAGAGAATCCTTATGAGTATGAAATCGTTAGGAGCAAGGAAATCGTTGTAGCCCTACAGAAATCGTTATGACCTATAATGGAAATCGATGTGTACTTAGAGAAATTTTATGTGAACTGAACTCTAAGTACTTCAGGGTGAGATACTTACAGAATTTGCTTGATTTATTTTCTGTGCCTAGACTTCATAGAAAATGTGTTAGTAATCTTTATCATAGTTTTGTTAATCACCAAAATAGATGTGTAATTCATTTAACTTACATGGAGATAGACTGATCATCACCATAGAAGAGCTCTACGATCGTGGACTTATTTGATCAAGCCGTTCCGAGGCAAAACGGGTCAGTAGACGCCATCCACCTTGCCACCATACAACATCCACATCATATACCCCTACATGTACATTACCCATCTACCATGATATGCCTCCACCCAGGCGTCCACTAATTCGTCCTCCTTGGACCCAACAACCTCCAACAGGGCCATACAACGCCCTACTATACATGAAGAAGCTCTCGTGCCCAACGTTGCACCTGCTCTGGCACCCATGCCAGCTCTCATACCTCCACCACAACAACCTCCCCAATAGCCTCCACCTCCATCACAGCCCGTTTCTTAGGCTGAGGTTTCTAATAGCCAACCCATCCATGAAACCACCTGGTGTTACGACGCTGAACCTTCCGAGGTCATGTTCGTACGCCATTTACCTGCACCTCCTACAGTACCATCCATTATCACCAAACCCTCCACTATTAAATCCTCCATCGTTAAGCCTTCACTAACCGTTAAACCAATCACTACACCCCCCATTGGGCCAACACCATTAGCAACCAAACCCAAGCAAAACCTCCCTATCATACCCATTACACTTCTACCGGTCATACAACCTTCCACTACACCCACCATATCCTACCCCATCTAGTGGAGCAGGTGCACTCCTTTGAAAAGCAACAAACGTCAGCAAGAGAAGGAATCCCCGGGATTGGACATGCTACTAAAGTTGCAGGATTATATCCCTTGCGTGCCGGTCATCATTTCCATACTGGGCAAATTCACTAAGCGGAAGTCCTCCCCTCCATTCATGGCCGTCAGGAGGCCTTTTAAAGATATGCCAATTATCCTTGTTGCCAAATATGCACAACTCCATATACTCATAGGGAATCTCTCCCTCCATGCCCTCATGACCCCTCACACAGTTGTTGTGAACCTTCCCACTCTAGTAAAGGGGTCAACCATCCAACTTGTGCTTACACACTCTAAGGCCAAATCCTTGGCACACTCACTTACTCAAGGGCACATGCCCCTTTCCATATTAAACACTATACAATCTTTGGGCACGGTCCCTTCATTGTTGCTTCCAACTCCACCAGTGGAACTCCCCATTATTTCTCTAAACTACATTCCAAGGGAGTTACCAGTGTTGCTTGAAACTCTAACGGAAGTCAGAAATCCTTCAATCAATGAGAGCTATTCAATCCATGTGAGAAGAGCTAGGACATACGCCTGCTGGGCACGTTATGTGAGGAAGTACCTGAGGGTCAGAAAGCCAATTCCCAAGCGGAAGCATGAACACCGGGCAAGGCAAAAGACCAGGGGACCTTCGCCTCTTTCACCATCATTCACATCCTCTTTGTGCTACTCAGCACCTTCCCATGGGTTCTCCACATTCCCTCCCCACGGGAGGCATTTTATTTTCATCTTTTTTATGATTCATTCTCTTGTACTGGGCATCGCGTCCCATTTTGTACTCCTTATTCGCCGCCTCGTGCCCCTCACGGCACATCGTTATATTCACGCCATCATCCTCTCCATGCCCCACGTGGCACACCCCATTATTTTTACCCCCCTTATCGTGCCACATGTGGCACAACTCCTTCCAGTGCCCCACATGGCACAACTCCTTCCAGTGCCCCACGTGGCACACCCCATTATTTTCACCCCCCTTATCGTGCCCCACGTGGCACAACTCCTTCCAGTGCCCCACGTGGCACATCACCATTCAGTGCCCTACGTGGCACAACTCCTTTCAGTGCCCCACATGGCACATCTCCATCCAGTGCCCCACGTGGCACAACTCCATCCAGTGCCCCACGTGGCGCATCCTTCCTATGCCCCACGTGACACCTTTCCTTCTCGCTCCCCACGCAGCGCACCTTCCTTTTCGGCCCCTCACGGCCCATTCAGTGCCCTACATGGCACAACTCCTTCCAGTGCCCCACGTGGCACAACTCCTTCAGTGCCCCACGTGGCACATCTCCATCCAGTGCCCCACGTGGCACAACTCCATCCAGTGCCCCACGTGGCGCATCCCTTCCTATGCCCCACGCGACACCTTTCCTTCTCGCTCCCCATGCAGCGCACCTTCCTTTTCGGCCCCTCACGGCCCACTTTTTCTTCTACTCCCTCTGGCATCGCCGAAGTCTCCAGAGTCCTTCCGCCATTCTCTCCTTTCCATTTTTAATCAGGTCGTCCGACCTTTCTCCCACTATTTTTGTGGTTTTAGTTCCCATATATTCTTTTAATTTTCAATCTTGTACATTCTTCAAAAACCTCTGAGTCTCGCCCCAGCGTAGGGCATTCATCCTTCTTTTACCCTCCGAACTCTTATTATATCAATAGTGTCAAAAAATCCATAAAAAGATGAATATTCAATATCGCCATGCTATAGCAACACTTCTGTTATGAGAATTCTGCGCCAGGAGTCCGAAGTTTCCTCCCAGGTCATTAAGGTTTGCCCTTGACATAGGCACGTTTCACACACTTGCCCTAAGCCGATTGCTTCGGAAGACACCGTCACTATCAGCCATGTCTAAAAGGCACGAACATCTGTTTCTCCTCTTATTTGGCCGAAGTATGGGTAGTAAAAGTAGTCTGGGCAAGGCAACCAACCTGAAGCACCCCCTCATGAGAGCATGTCTCGAAAGGGGCAATCAATCAAATGACCAATGAAAATCAAAGTCAAACACATGTCAAGAGTGTCAAAGTCCCCGCAGAGATCCAAATGGACCTGGTCGTGTGCATGCAAAAATCAAAATCAATCAATCATCATAACAGGGCATGGCAAAGAGCGGCAAAGTCCCCACGAGTTTCAAAATGAGCCCAGTCGTACGCATGTCCCTACAAATGAATGGTCATCAATCAATTCTAAAAGCCCCAATTTTCAATGAGACTGAATCTTCTGACGGTTGTGCCAAGAAAGGAAGTCAAACCCAACGCTTCAACATCCATATAAAGCTTATCTCCAAAATTTTCTCCCTTCTCCCTGCCAGACTTAGTCACCTTTTTGGGCATGGCTTTGATGGTGGCATTGTTAACCAAGTGCAGTAGGTCGTTGGGCGCCACTTTAGATGCACGCCTTACTTTGGACATTCTTTAAGGAAATGGGAGGTAATGAGGACCCCTCGTCAGTTAGTTTTCATAACCTTAATGCTGCCATGGCATGTCAATGTTTCCAAAATAATAATAATAATAATAATAAATGAATATTTCAAAATCCAAAAAAATGAATATTCTAAAATCACCAAAAAAAATTCAAATACTTTCCAAAATCCCACAAAAAATTCGAATACTTTTCAAAATCCCACAAAAAAATTTGAATATCTCCAAAATCCATAAAAATTTAAATATCTTCAAAATTCAAAAAAAAATCATGATGGTACTGCACATGGCAAGTATGTTGCATCTCTCATTGTGCTAGATCAGCTCAATTCTATCAATCATTGGTTCCTCCTGCCATTGAATCTTCTTTTGGCCAAAGATCACCTATCCTCATGCTTTAACCAAAAAAATTGAATGAGCTATGTCTGTGATTAAATGCTTTATCTATGCTCCATGCTATGAATTATGTTTTTTCCATGATGTTTGTTGGCTAATGAATTTTGAGTGCAGGTTCGAGTTACCTCATCTGGTGCTACATCAAGCTGCATCTGCTGCCTTCACCATCCAGTTATCTGCATTTACTATATGGTATACCCTTATAGCATATCAAGGACCTTGTGGCTATGAGGAATCTGGGATTTGAGTTCCCCTTTATCAAAACAATGATTATCCCAGAGGATCCTTAGCCGCACGGATAGGCCGTTACGCTTGACACGTGAGGATGACGGACCCATGCATAAAACTCTGGTTCTGACTCAACACCACCGTGACAATAATATCCTTGATTATTTTCTACTTTTTTTATCCTTATTTTTCTTTTAGCCCAACATGCATGCATATTTGAAATCACTGTGGAAAACCACTCTTCCAATGCAAATTGAGAGCCATTCTCGCTTCATATTCTGAATCAATTTGAAATATTCCATTCTAGGTCAAGTACCTAACTCCCTTAATTTGATGTTGTCTCCGAGTTGATCTCCTCAAAGAGTCTTTGTTTGGATTCATCCCTCTATTTTCGTCTTTACTCCCATAGATCCACCTTGGCAGTGAAGACGCCCCCAATGGTGCAACCTAACGGATTATGTCCTTAGGTACTTCCCCTATGCTGGAAGTTGATCTCTCCTTCGTGCCCCGCGTGGCACCTTTCCTTCGTGTACCACGTACACACCTTCCTTGGTGCCCTTCGTGCACACCCTTCCTCTTTCCATCCAAACATTTGTTCTTTAGGTCTTCTTCCTTGGAGGAAACTTCCTTGGGTTTTGGTGAAAGACTCTCATCAGGTGGTGTTCACCCCATTGCTATGTGTGTCTATTTTTCACCTTGGCGCATACTTATTAGTCTGCTCCCACTTCATTCCACTTCGCTGCGTTTCATTTCTTTCATTCCATTTCACTCCATTACACTCCACTTCGTATCCCTATGCTTCGCTCCCCTGCAAAGCAGACGCCAAGGCGTGGCAGTTGTAGACACACGAATTTGACTCCACCGCGGGCAAATTTCAAATTGCGCTGTAATGCCACAAATGGCCCTCTTTTGCCTTCCAGAAGTTTTTCCTATTTTTCCCTTTTTTTCATTTTTTTCGGAGCTTCCCCATTGGTTTTTTTAGGCTCATGGGCAGAAATTGTAAATCGCGACAGCCTAGGCCACCGCAATTCACAAGTGTCTGTCGGCCTGCCTCGATTCGCGGAAGTCTTAAACTCGTCCGGCATTCTGGACGTGATTCAGAAGTTTCCATTAAAGCGCCGCTTGTCTTTTCTGAATCTATGCCGCCGTGATTTAAAATTTCCAAATTCGGTTTGCGGCAAGCTTCTGAATCACGGCGGCCTAGGCCACCGCGATTCAACAATATCTAAATTCAATTTTTGTCATGTTTCCTATGCGGAAATTACCTTTTTTGAATCGTGTCCGCCATCCCGGATGCGATTCTAATTTCCATAATTGTTTTTGGAAACCTTCTATAACATTTTTTGGAAGTTCTAAAATGTGTCCACTTACTTGGACACAATTTACAGCCATCCTGTTGGTCGTAAATGGAAATTCTGAGACAGTCCACTATCTCGGCCGCAATTCAACGTTAATCACATCCACTGTGTTGGACGCGATTTCAGCATTTTGTCCCTATAAATAGAGACCCGAGGCCATTGTTTTGAGCATCCCCGAAGCACTACGGCGAAGCCCTGCCGGATCTGAGACTCAACTCTGAACCAAGGAGGACTTCCACGTCAAGCCATTCAACCTTTCCCTTGGAGTACGGGGCTTCCATCATCCACGTGCATCGGCGCAAGGCGGGAGGAGCGCTCGCCTTCTTTCGTTCATTCAAGCTCCAACAGCGTCTTCGCGCCATCAACTTTTGGGGAAGCACCCCTTCTTTTTCTATCTCTTTGTCCATATTCATCTCCTCCAAGCCCCACGTGGCTCTTTTCACTTATTTCTCTTTTTAAAACACACACATGCACATACACACACACACACACACCCATTTCCTAAGGGTTTAAAAACCACCATGCGATGAGTTATTCTCCTTTCTTTATGTCATTTTATTTATTTGAGAATTGCATACTGCAAGTTGGTTAATCTCCTCTTTTGTGTGTTCATCTATTTTGCAAGGGTAATCAAGTTGAAAAGTGCCTTCTACCACGGCCGGCCGTGTTCGTAGAAGAAGAGGAACCCACATCCCGCGCAATCTCCCACGCTCCAAAAGGTACGTTACGCGATCACCCTTTTCTTCGCACCCGTCGTGTGCACCTCCTTCGGTACCTACGCGTACCTGGAGATCACGGATTTTTCATTGAAGGAGTTGTGCTCCATCCGCTTGTTCTCTATTAATTTTCTTCATACTTTCTTTGTGGACTGCTTGGAGTTCCCAACGAACGAAAAGCATAATCTACAAATTGGCGATCACGGTAGTTTTGATTAGTGCCAACTTGAGTGTAGAAGAAGAAGAAGCCATTATAGCTATCCTCAAAGAATTCTCTGATGGTTTGCTTGGTCCTACGAGGACATGCCGGGGCTTGACACCTCTTTGGTCGAGCATTGGTTGGTCTTAAAAGCTGACGCAAAAGCCGTCAAACAAAAGCTAAGGAGGCTACACCCCAAGCTTGCACTCAATATCAAAGAGGAGGTTGATAAGTTGCACAAAGCTAAGTTCATTAGGGTTGTGCTTTATCCACAATGGGTAGCTAACATCGTTCCTGTGATGAAGGACGGTAAGGTTAGGATCTGCATAGACTTTCGTGACCTTAATCGTGCTTGCCCTAAGGACGATTTTTCTCTCCCCCACATAGATGTCCTAGTAGACAATACTGCCGGTTTTGAGATGTTGTCATTCATGGATGGTTTCTTGGCACCTGTGTTGTTTCCTAGCACGGTCCTTCTCTAGTCTTTCACCCGTGCTAGGCACTTGAGGGCTTGTCCGCGAGACAGGTTGTTACAGTTATCTGGAACCCCGGTCCCCGCGCGCCTATTTGAGGGAGTTCTCCGGGCGGTGGACGAGCTCAAGTCATGGGCTCTGGTAGCAAAGGGGAAAATGGTGGGGACAACAGCATAGAGTCGTTTGTAGAGCTCTCTTAGCTGAGTCTGGGACGCTGAGGTAGTTTTCTGACGCAAATCAGCTAGTCCTTTTCTCACTGCCTCACTCTACGTGGTTCCGGTACCACCTAGAGGGGCCAGGCGTGGGACCGTAGTCCGACCAGACTACAAAGTTGTGGTTACTTTAGTTCCACATCTCACTCTCACTCCGACGGGAGGTGCTAGACATAGACTGTCGGTTGAGGGTAAGCGCAGCGCACTTGACCGGTTGACTAGTGTAGTTGTCTTGTGGCTAGTGTCTTTGTCCGGGCAGTTGTTTATTGTTTGTATTACAGCCTTGGGTTTTTCCCCGTGCCATGGTTTACATGGGTTTCCGGTCCCGACTTTTAGCTTAGACCGTAGACCGTGTAGTTTCTTTACGCTTCCGCACTTTACTCTGTTAGTAGGATAGATTTACTGTTTTATTTAATTATTGCACATATAGGTCTATTCTGCTATTAGAACCAGTGGGAGATTGTAGTCCCTACTAGGCTTCTTCGTGAAGCTCATTCCCTCTTTTACAAGTGAGACTTCACAGCAACACCCTCCGCAGCAAGTTGAGGAGACGGAGCCGTAGTAGACGGCGTCTTCTGTGAGCAGTGTTCCCCAGACTTGTGTACTTCACCCTCGGGGTATGACCCTAAGGGACCTGTTATCCCCTTTACTTTCTGCACTTGTACTTTGCTACTTCGGGACTGTACTAGACTTGTTTGTTGTGTTGGACTCTTTCCTTCACTCATTGGTACTTTTTAGTGTGTTTAGTTGTTACTTTCCTCAATTACATATCTTGTTAGACTGGTCCGTTAGCCCTTTCGGGTCTTCGGGCCTGTGGGCGGCAGTGCCGATGGTCCGGGCATTGGAGCCATTACAACTTTAGCTTGGTTACCTTACAAAGAGAGAGAAAAGAAGCAAACAAGTGAAAGAAACAATTAGTCTAAGTTGTGTAGTGTAAAATTCAAAGAAAGATGAGAAAAATGCAATTGCATGGGCTTGAACACACCTTGTGGAGGTGGTGTAAAACCCCTAAAAAGTGTAGGTGCGAAAGACATGAGGTGATGTGTGTGAGAATATGATGTGATGAATGAACTAAAGAAGATGAATTAAAAGAAGAGAATAAAAGAGAAATGAAAAATGATGAAGGGAGTCCGCTGCAGTGGATGGACGAAATGGAAGAAGACTCTTCCTTGCTCTGATGGTCTTGCGAGATTGAAGACCAAGCTCCAATGGATGAAAACTTGGAGTAGAGCTTGAAGTGAGGTTTCTTCTCTGTAAGCTCAGAGTTCAGCTCTCCAGTGTAGCAGGGCTTTGCTATAATACTTGGATGTCTGTTAAAATAATGGCTTCGGTGGTCTTTTTATAGGGGAAAAATAGTAAATTGCGACTGACAAAAGCATCGCATTTAAAAACATTCCTCACTTCGACTATGACCTTTCCAAACATCGATTATAGCAGGTTTCAAAATCACGATGACATAGTCCATCGCGCTTATAACACTTCTGACATCGATTGATTCTTTCCAAATTTAATAAATGAAAACTTTGAATCGCGACGACATGAGTGGTCGTGCATTTGAAAGAATCGATCTTCAAACAATGGAAGGTTAGAAATGTGACGGACTATGTAGATGTGATTCTAATTAGCAACAAAATCTTTCTAAAAATAATTTTGAAAATTGCCATAAATCGAAATTGGAAACTCTTAAATGCAACGACTCTAACGCACGCGATTACAATACATAGTAGATGTCGGAATAGGAAGACAATATGCGACGGCTTGACCCATCGTGAATCAAATCCCTGAAACGTGACCACTGTGTCTGTCACAAATTAATTGTGCACAGAGGACCCCTGAAAGCCCTAGAAAAATTCCTAAAAATCCTAAAACATCTAGAAAAATAGAAAAATCACTCAAATGGTTATTGAAGAGAGCCACTTTGAGGCATTGTAGTATAACATGAAATGTACTCGATATGTTGTCAAAATTGGTGTGCTTACAACTGTTACCTGGACCCCACGTGTCGGTTGAGGGAGTTCTCCAGGCGGTGGGTGTGCTCGAGTCATGGACTTTAGTAGCTGAGGGGAAAACATTGAGGACATCGGCGTAGAGTTGTTTGTAGAGCTCTCTTAGCTGAGTCTGGTATGCTGAGATAGTTTTGGGTGTTCTTCTGGCGCAGATCAACTAGTCCTTCTCACTGCCTCACTCTACGTAGTTCCGGTACCATCTAGAGGGGCTGGCGTGGGACCGTAGTCTGGCTAGACTACGACAGTTGTATGGTTACTTGTAGTTCCGTGTCTCACTCCGACGGGAGGTGTTAGACATGGACTGGTGGTCGAGGGTAAGGCGTGTGGCGCACCTAACTGGTTGACTAGTGGTAGTTGTTTTCCGTGGCTAGTGTCTTTGTTCAGGCAGTTGTTCTCTGTCTGTGTTTGCAGCCTTAGGTTCGTTCCAGTGTCGTGGTTCCACGGGTTCCCGGTCTCGATGTGTTTAGACCGATGGCCTTGTAGTTTACTTCCACTTCCGCACTTACTCTGTTAGTAGAATAGATTAGCTTGTTTAATTTCAGTTATACACATATATCTATTCTGCTTGTTAGAACCAGTGGGAGATTGGTAGTCCCTACTAGGCTTCTTTGTGAATCTCATTCCCTTCTTTCCAGGTGAGACTTCACAGCAGTAACTTCCGCGGCAAGCAGAGGAGACCCGACCGTAGTAGACGGCGTCTACCTTGAGTAGTGTTCCCTTTGCACTTGTCTCATCACCCTCGAGGTATGCCCCTAAGGGACCTATTATTCTCCTTACTTTTCTTACTTGTACTTGTTACTTGGGACTGTACTAGACCTATACTTTGTAGTAGACGTTCTTGCTTTACTTGTTAGTACATTTTAGTGCTTGTTGTCGTCATTTATTTTTGTTACATATCTTGTTAGACTGGTTTGTTAGCCCTTCTAGGTCTTTGGGCCTGTGGGCAGCGGTGCCGACGGTCGGATTCTCGGTAGGAGCTGGGGGTCCGGGCGTCGGGGCCGTTACAGATAGTGTCAGAAATTAGAAGTTTCTTGGGTTTGGCAAGATATTACAAGTGTTTTATTCAGGACTTCTCGAAGATTATAGCTCCAATGACAAAGTTAACTAGGAAATGTGTGCCATTTGTGTGGACAACCGATTATCGCAAGAGTTTCATGGAATTGGAAAGAAAATTGACTTCAGCACCTATACTGGAATTATCATCAGGCAGTAGATGATTTATTTTGTATATAGATGCTTCTAAAAGAGGACTCGGGGCAGTGTTGATGTAGCATGGTAAAGTTGTGGCATATACATCCAGGCAATTAAAGCATCACGAAGAGAATTACCCTACACATGATTTGGAACTAGCAGCAGTGGTATTTGCATTTAAGTCATGGAGGCATTAATTAAATGGGGAAAGATTTGAAATTTTCATAAATCATAAGAGTTTAAAGTATATTTTCTCTCAGAGGGATCTGAACTTTAGGCAACACTGGTGGATGGAATATTTGAAAGACTATGATTTCAGTTTAGCATATCACTCGGGCAAAGCTAATGTTGTTGCAGATGCATTGAGTAGAAAGGCAGTTCTGAGTCAGATGATGATTAAATAATGGAAGTTATATGAAGATGTAGTAGAGAATTCCTTTTTTATTCTCAACAATCAACATCGAGTAGTGTTAGCTAGTAGTGCGGTGGAACCATCATTGTATTGGCAGATAATTGAAGCCTAAAGAACATATAAGAATTTGGCTGAGATTGTAAAGATGGAAGACGTCACTATTGATAATGATTGTGTGGTCAAGCTCAGAGGTCGGTTGTATGTCCCAAAAGAAGCAGAATTAAAGCAAAAAGTGTTAGAAGAAGCACATAGATTCTGATATTTGATGTATCCACGCAGTACAAAAATGTATCAGGATTTGAAGAAGCACTTTTGGTGTCCAAATATGAAGAAAGAAATAACGGATTTTGTAGCTAGATGTCTGATTTATCAGCAAGTAAAGGCAGAACATCAGAGGCCAGGAGAATTGTTATAGCCGTCATCGATTCCACAGTGGAAATTGGACGATATAGTTATGGATTTTATAGTGGGATTGCCTAAAACAGCAACAGGTCATAATGGAATTTAGGTTTTTGTTGATAGATTAACAAAGGTGTGTAGATTGTTAGCTATAAGCATGTCTTAGGCAGTTGATCGATTAGCCAGATTATATGTGAACATAATAGTACTATTACATGGAATTCCAGTCACTATAGTTTCATATAGAGTTTCAAGGTTCACGTTGGTTCTGGAGGAGCTTACAATGAGTAATTGGCACAAATTGAGATATAGTTCAGCATATCATCTACAAACAGATGGTCAAAAAGAAAGGGCAATTTAGACAATAGAAGACATGTTGTGAGCTTGTTGTTTAGTATGGGGAGGCAGTTGGGAACATCACTTAAGAATGGTGGAGTTTGCTTATAATAACAGTTATCATGCTAGCATCGGGATGACACCATATGAAGCTTTATATGGCAGACCATGTAGGATACCACTCAATTGGCATGAAGTTGGGGAAAGGCAGGTTATGGGACCAGAATTGATATAGCAATGCACAAAGATGGTCAGGTTTATAAAAGAGAAGCTCCAAGCAGCCCAGAGTAGACAAAAGAGTTATGCAGATTCAAGACGCAGGCCATTACAATTTGAGGTTGGAGATTATGTATTTTTAAGAGTTTCTCCTACTAAAGGTATTCTGAGATTCAGTAAGAAAGGTAAATTGAGCCTAAGATATGTGGGTCCATTCCAGATTTTGGAAAAGATTGGGAAAACAGCTTATAGAATAGATCTTCCAGCAGACTTCACAGATGCCCATGATGTCTTTCATATTTCAATGTTAAGACGATATGTCCGAGATCCTTTGCAGATAGTCAGTTATACCCGAGGTGGTTGGAAATTAGACATGTCAATGCCAGAATATTCAGTTTAGATCATAGGAAGAAGAATACATAAATTAAGAAACAAGGAAGTTGAATTGGTAAAGATCAGATGGGATAGCAAAAAAGGAGGTGAAGACACATGGGAATTAGTAGAAGAAATGCAGAAAGCATATCCATACTTGTTTGAGTAAGATTTAAATTCTTTTAGGTGATAGTTTAGCATTTCGTTAATTTTGAAAATTTGTGGTATGGTTTCTTTTGAATTTCGAGGACGAAATTTCTTTTTAGGTGATAGTATGTAACGTTTTGACTAGGCTACTAACAAATTGAATTTGGAACTAAAACACAGTTTTTTATTCCGATTTTGATAACCGAAATATAGTACCGATTCTAATAAAATCCGAATGGTTAATTCCGATTCCGTTCCGATTCTGATTATATTATTGAAACCGGAATTTCGATAAAGTAAGGTGTTTACCATGACTTTGTCTTTTAAGTTTGGATAATTTATCAGAATAACTGATTCTGATTTCGATTATTTTTCAATTTTGATTCCAATTCCGATAGCTTATCGGAATATCTGATTCCGATAAGCTATCGGTATCATTTTTCAATTCTGAAATTGATAATTTTTTCGAAATCAGATTGTAATTTCAAATTTTCAGATTCCGTTTGTAGCCCTAGTTTTGACTGTTCGAATTGTGATCCGGTTGGCATATCGAGCCAATGTGTGTGACCTTGGGTTGTGTTTTGAGGTTTGGAAGGTGATATGGGTGTTGAGGGCCAAAAATTCGGGCCCAACAGGCCCACTGGTTCTTTGTTTGAGAATGCGACAGGGGATAGCGTTGCGTTCAGAATGCATCCCCTGCCTACGTCACGTTCTCACCACCGCTTATTTTCGGTCTTCAATCGTCTGCGCGATGCATGGTGCATGCGTGGTTGACGTGTGGCGTCGGTTTTCGGAACGCGTCGAGTAGGAATGTCTCATTCTTAACACAAAGGCCTACTACATCGCGTTCTCAACTCTGACTGTTTAATTGATTGTAGGTCGGTCAAATAGAGTAGGAAGCTCTGTTCGATCGAGGAGAGAGTTCTTGAGGGTTGTCTGGGTGATTTCGACTCCAAGCTTGTGATTCGGCATGTTCTTGGGGCTAGAAGGTTGTACAGAGCATGGGAAACGCAATCGATTGGAGTTCTTCACGTTGGTAGAAAAATTCTCCTTTGTTAATCTCCATTTATTCATGGTTTGATGGTTTGGATGCATGTAAAAGGTTTTGGTAAGTAGTATGAATGATAGTATAATGATTTATGGCTTTGTGAGTGATCATGGTAGGATAAATGGTGTGTTTCGTGGAGTTTTCAGTGCAAGTTTTCTGGACTGGTAATCAGTATGTGAATGTGACAGACCCAGTGGTCGAGTTCTGAATGTGATAGACTGACCCGACGCGTTCACATCCGGACACATCGTATCAGGGCGTCGCGTTCTGAATGCAACACCTGACCCCGTCGTGTTCATGTGATCTGAGGCTTAATAAGTTGGTTTGAGGATTGTGGGTCTTGTTGACCATGGTTAGAGGTGTTTGACTGTTGATAAGATTTATGGTCGTACATATGAGTATCGAACATCATATTTACGTGGTTTGAGTGTGAGATTAGGCTTGGTAGTACGACACTTATCGTGGTTACCTCTTTAGTTGGGTACTCCAGGTTCTTTGTGAGCCAGGCACGTTGTGTTTGGGATTTGTCCTGGTACTATGTGTACTGTCGAGGTCTGTGTCGTCTTCTTGGATACCCTCACTCGTTTGTCGAGTTGTACGTCTGGCTGAGGGAAAGACGGCAGTGGGGCAGCGACTTGTGGTGTGGTTGTTTTGGTTCAGTCGCTTGTAGTGTGCTCGTAGTTAGAGGGACAGACACTAGTAGATATACTACTCCCCAGCTAGTCCCGTGTTCCACAGCCTCACTCTAGAGACTCCAGAATTCCTAGAGGTGTGTCAGGCATGGGTTTACAGCTTGGTAGCTAGCAGGTGGTGTTGGTTGGACTCCACAATTCTTGTTATTGTAGAGGAGCCACAATTAGACTTGTGATCTGCTACTGCGAGACTAATGGGTTTTCCTGTTTGGTTTGTCCAGGTCGGTAACTGGTGTCACAAACTAGACTTCATGACCTGAGTGTAGTGTCGTTCTTCCTTAGTTCGTACCTTATATGTGGTTTGCTATTTATTTATTAGTATTCAATACTTACTGACTGTTCAGTAGTTGTCTACTTTTAATTGCAATATACATATAGTTCAGCACATGTTTAGTTCTATTAATTATTTAGTTATAGTTGTTCACTCCTACTCCTCGTGTGTTTTGCGTAGTGTTGGTTTTGGGGGAGTTTTTCCTACTGAGCCAGTGACTTGCGAGGCTCACACCCCTACTTCCCCCTTTTAGGTGAATGAGAGCAAGAGGGTTCTCGTCCCTCTTCTAGTTATGAGCCACACCGTAGCAGAGGTAGCCTACTCCACCAGTAATGTAATTTACTTTCTATTTTACTTCAGGTTATACCCCAGGTTGTTGTACTTTGTTTCCTTTGACTTAGTTGAGAACTGGCTATGTAAACTTCATATAAATATGTGTGAGATTATATATGTTATGTGATATTTTGTGTGTTTAATGGGTTTCTTTTATGTTCTCACGGACTCGAGTGATGGTATTCCTAGCGAGGCTTCAGCCTGTTCGCGAGAGGTGGAGTCGTGTCGGACTCGTTATTAGGCTAACTGGTCTGAACGACGAGGACCGCTACAATCTGATTTAACAAATCTGTTCATATTCAACACTATCTTATTTTCTGAATTTGATTTCTGATAATTTGAAGAAACATTTCGGATAAGCAAATTGGTGATTTCATATTTGATTCCGAACCTGATAATCTTCGATTATTCTTATTGGATTCGTACATAGAAACACTAGTTTCTGACTCCGACTTCGACGCACTTACACTTCTATGTACCATGCTTTTCTTAAACACGCTAGCATTCGGAAAACACTACATGGCTATGGCTTGGAACATCGACGAGGTGGATGTGTAGTGCGTGGTCATCCCTGTGAGGTTTATCACATCGCACACCTCCATGCTGCCTAGGGTGGGGACATGTAAGGGCATTGATAAGGTGATTTTCAAAAAATAGTTTAATAACATCATTTAGTAACACATCTCTTAACACGTCAATCAAAATGCATCACAACCCCCTCATTTATGAGGTGATTTTGACTTTCTTCTGATTATTGCTAATGTGGCACATTTTTATTGGTAATGTCACTTTAGTATATTACTAAACTAGTTGAGTGGCACGTAGAAAATATTAAGATGAATATATAAAGATATATAATTTTGATTGTAAATAATTATGTTACTATAAAACCTAGTAAACATATGAAGATGAACAAAACACTTAAGTAATAAATTTTATCAAAATGACTATTCATTTTTCTATGAAATTAGGCTATTTGTTTCATGAACACTATTAATTCAGATATAATGGATCTCTAATTAAAATAAGAACAAGTAGAGAGAAATAAATCACGTGCATAAATGTCACTATAATAGGAATTGTAATTAATTTTTAGAAAATATATTGCGGCGTGTATGTATTCATGTAATTAGAGATCAATTAATTCTTTATAATGTGTGGAGGGGTGTTCCTGTTCGGCGGCTGACCGAGTAGGCCCTCCTAAAGAGAAGGGAAAGGAACCTAGCCGATGGAGACTATGGCTTGAAAAACAAAACAGCGTCAGGGGGACCTGGTTGATGAACCGGGGAGAACCCTCCAATGCCAAAGTCAGAATGGACTTGAGAAAGGAGTAAAGGAAAAGGGGCTCTACTTGTGTGTGCCTTCGCGTGTAGGTGATAGTGAGGTTTAGTTTCTCATATCTTTGCATGAAGGTTATTGTTCCTTATATAGGCACTGGGCCTGAAGAGACTTGGAACGTCCCTTACGATTGGTGTCTAGAGGAGACGATCGTTGGGTTCCCAAGACTAAGAGCTCTACCCAAGACGTCTCCTAGGGCTTCATGCAGTGGCTATCCTAGATAGTGGGAAGGCGTGCCTTGCCGCCCGTTAAACGTGACTACTAGGCTAGGAGTTGTCCATAATGATTGCCTTTGAAGGCACTGAATAGGGGCCTAGAGGCTTGCTCGACAGAGTTCGGGAGAGCTAATGAAGCCTGGAGACTTGTTCAGTGCTCGATGGTTCTGCCTTGTTCGTCATTGCTCAGAGGCATTTGAAAGGCGAGGTCTCCAAGACGTCCGAGAACACGTGGCTGAATAGCTTCCGTTCTGAGTCCTTGGCGGGCCGTAATAGATCTATGGACCTAGGAGACAAGAAATGACCTCCACATAATATATACAAACATGATGCATTATAAGCTAAAATAAAACACACTAATTCTCGAACACATTATAATACAACTAATTACTATTGCAGCGGTTAGATATATTGGCGCTCTTCTCATCCACTTGTAGTGTGTAATGTATGTATACTTTACAACACATCACAAAACCACATGCATACACAGAGTGTGAGCTCGTAGGAAGAGCTGACCAGCTTTGTTAGCTTGGGCTGGGTTGCTTGGTGGAGCATTGATGGCGTTTAATTCATAGGGAGAGATATAGCCATAGGAGTCGGTGGTGACAGACATGGACTCGTTGCCAGTCTTGATGCGTTTGGTGACGCCGAAGTCTGCCACCCTTGCCTCCATATCAGACATCCAGAAGTATGTTGTTGGGCTTGAGGTCATGGTGCACGATCACTTGGGTCGTAGTCATGGTACAGATGGGAGCGTAGGAAACAGTAGAGAGGGTTGGCGTCCTCCAGGCCCTCCATCAACCCCCATGTGTTGATGATCTTGAGCTCGTTGTCCAGAGATAAGTCGTTGGCCAGTAACTCTGACCATGGACAGATCTAATATTAATTTATGTGATCTTATTAGATTTAAAAACTATGAAATATTTTTTGTCGATTAATTGAATTTTTTTTTTAAATGAGTGACCCCACTGGATGGCTAGCATCATCTTTAATAGGGGGTGACCCTATTAGATAATTCATACGTCCGTCTCTAATTCTAGCAGCTGGGAACTCCGTATCGCCCAACTCTCTCTACGTAGAGAGAGAGAGAGAGAGAGAGAGAGAGAGAGAGAGAGAGAGAGAGGAGAGAGAGAGAGAGAGAGAGAGAGAGAGAGAGAGAGAAGAAGAAGAAGAAGAAGAAGAAGAAGAAGAAGAAAACAATGAAGAAGAGAGGAAGAGGAGAAAGGCTCCGGTATCACCATCCACGTAGCTACAGTAAAAAGTTACAGGAGCTACAGATAGAGAAAGTGAACATGCGGTGATAGGGACAGTGGAGTGGCGATGCTAGTGTTTCAAATAAATTTTGGAGATAGAGCATAAATGCACAATTAACTAGTGATGAAAACAGAAACATCACATTTGGTAGAGTGTTTGGGGTTAAAAGTTTTCAAAAAACTATAAACTTTCACACAATACTGCCACGTGTCTGCAAACAAAGATGGCGGGAAATAGAAACTCTATTTTAGTATTATAGTATAGATAGATAGATGGTGTTACAAAACCATTTTCAGTTCTTTCAGAGCGAGATCTTGATTTTAGTTAATTTAGTAGGTTGAGTTGTCTTCTTTCTAGAGAGTGTTTTGAATTTTATTTGTTTTGGTAAACCTTGAAAAGAATTCATTTTAGTAGGCTAGGTTCTGAGTCATCTCTCTCAAGTAGGAGGGATTATAAATAATCTCTTGTAATTCTTGCTGGAGGGAGAAGAGGAAAAAATTTCTTAGATCATCATAATTCTTCGCTCCGTATGGCCAAGGCCGTCGTCATCATCTTCCTCTTCTGCGTATGGCATCCACCTCCCCTTCTTGTTTTCTCCTCCTCCCCTGTGACTACACCCTACTACTCATTCTCTTGTCATATCTTCCTCTTCAACTTTTGTTTTCTTCTTTTCTTTTCCACTTCTTCCCTTTAAGAAACACTAGATGCTACATCCATCGAATTGTAGACCTGTTTTCTATGGAGGTGATGGCACCGAACTCAACTAATATGAAGTTGTGAATTTTATAGAGGTGCTCACATGGAATATGATTCAGGTCTTAGATTTCATTGGGCGCTAGTAACATAGAGCTCAATCGATTTGAGGTCTTAGTTTCACCAAGGACGTGACACAGAACTCAACTTACTTGAGGTTTTATATTCCATCAAGATGGTGGTATAGAACACGATCAATTTGGGATCTTAGATTCTATCAAGTTGGCAGCACAAAATTTGATCTACTTGGAAACTTTGTATCTTCAATTGACCTGGGGTCTTGGATTCCATTTGAGCTAGTGACACAGAACTTGACTGATTTGAGTCTTAGATTCCACCAAAGTGGTGGCACAGAGCACAATTGATCTGGGGTCTTGGATTCTATTAAGAGGTGGCACAAAAGATCGATCGACCTGGAGACTTAATTTCCATCAAGATAAAATGGAGTAAAAGGTAGAGAGCTATATTGATTTTTAGTTGTATTTCTCACAGACGACACCCAAGTTTTGAGCTCGAATGTTATTATACTTTGTACTCGAGAGAATAAGTCTCTATTTTTAGTTAAAGATGTTTCGATCTGAAAAGATAGTCAATTTCGAGATTGTGTTTTTGAGACTAACATTGCAATGATCTAAGTTAGTTCAACTCAATTTGATGTGAGGGGCATAGTCAAGATGAGGAGAGCGAAAATGTAGAGTCAGACTAGACAGTAGCCGTCACATGTCCTCCCACTTTACATACACTTATTGGGCTGCTTCTAAAGATAACTAGATAGGGGAGAGAGAAGTAGTGTCGCATATGAGACTAACATCTCTTAAGAGCCCTTCTCCTTTTTATTCTTCCCCAAACTCTGGCGCCAGGTTTATTGGATTTGTTTGGTATCAAAATAGATTATGAATTGATGATACTTTATTCTATCTTCAATCTATTCTAATACCAAATATATCTGTAGACTTCTTAGATCTGGACCAAGGGCCTGTCACTATCTTTTGGGTTAAATAAATCTTTCAGAATCTTCGGTGTTCGGTGAAGCTCAATAATTTAGCTCTTGCGGTGAATAAATTTGTTGCAGTGGGCGCTCCCTGATGGATGGATTCCACCGACCGTTTCAGTCCAGGCGTGGTTCTGACTTATGAGAGAGCTGGCGAATGCGTCTGGCAAGCCGTGGGTCCCTTTGCCTTGTCTCGCCACCTAAAGCAGATCCACGTGGCCGAGAGAGAGAGAGAGAGACGGAGAGCGCCGCCGCCCTCGTCCACCAGCTCTTGTCCTCACTCCGGCTGGGTTCCTTCACTCCCTACCGCGCGGACGCAGCGCTTTCGTCGCCAGCTGTTGGTCGCGTTGCGATCGTCGAGCCTTCTCGCGGTGAGCACTGGTACTCCTCCACTGCTCTGCCGAGTTCTTTGTTGTGTGTCCTTTTTCTTACTTTTCTCCCATGTACAGGGGAGGGTTTGGATTCGGGCTCTCTCGGTTTCCGGCGTCCTCCGTATATGATCCCTCGTTTCAGCTCACTGTATGAACTCAAGCTTGTGCTCGCCATCTTGCAATTAATCTCCGTTTTTTTTCTCCATGCATTGGTAGAAGGCCGATGGAGATGACTTGGCATGGCTTTTCCGTTTCTTTCTCTGCTCTTGTGGCTGTCGTGTGTTGCTGTGCGGGCAAGATGTTGGATGTAATTTATCATACGAATTTTGGGAACGAACTAGGTTCAGGGAGTCCTCTCTTCTACGGCATGTGGTTCTGACCTGGTTTCGCAGGTTCTAGTATGAACCGGACAGTTTTTAGTAACTTATGACAGTCATCTCTCATGACCTATGATCCACTGAAATACTTGTTATGCTGGTTGATTCTTCAAATCGATGAGCAGCTCTTATATTGGCGTGTATTGACGCTTCCATTCAATTCTTATTATTTTCTTTTATTGCATGGCTTCAAAAAGAGCATCCACATACTCCAGACTGATCAGCCATACGTCTATCTTGCAAACTCAAGGTTGAAACCTTTAGGATTCTGAATTGGGACCAAGGAGTTCTCATGTTTATCACTTGGTTATGATTCTGATGTTTAACTTCCAGAGTCAGATGACAAGATTCTGACGGTTCTTCTGCTTGCAGGCATGAAACTTCACTTGGTTATATTAAGTTTATCATGTGGACTAACTTACATAATTATGTTCTACACTTTGAACAAAATTTTAAAGTATTTTAAGAGAGAATAAATTATATTTGTAATTTTGTAGCAAGTTTCAGAATTAGCACATATGAATAGTATAGCTACATCAGATACTTATAATATAGAGGAAGAGAGGATAACTATTAATGGCCATATGTGACACGTTATCAATCATTAGTGGCAATATGTGAGACCATAGTTGTCAAGGCGGACGCCTAGGCGGCGCCTAGGCGGCGCCTAGGCGCCGCTTAAGCGCCAAGGCGCTTTCTCAGCAGCCTTAAAACACCTCGCCTTTCTAAGAGGAGAAAAGGCGCCCCAAGGCGCCGCTAAGGCGGCCAAGGCGCACGCCAAGGGCGCTTGGGCGCGCCTAGACCCTTTAGGGGTCCGCAATATCCCACTTAGACAGTAGATTCAGGTCGGTTTTCAGGGCTGAGTCCAGCCCGATTCCAGGTAACATCTTATTTACCTGAATATCATTTAAGTAAATGTTATAATTTGTTGTTTCATTTACTTAAGATATTACATGTAAATAAGGAAGTACCCCCCATTTGAATCCAATAAAAATATCAAAAAAATTATATCTCTTACAAAAAAAAGTCAACTCTCCTATCGAAGAAGAAAATCACGATTTCGATGATTTTAGCGAAATGCTAACTTTCTAATCTCTCATAATTTGACCTATCTAAAAATTTGATAATTCAAATAAACCATATGGAACACTAAAAATCCAAAGTCCGGTAAAAAAAGTCAAACGTGCATATGACTTCTCCAAGGAGTCGCTCTCCTACTGACAGCACTTAGTCTGTTTGAGATCTCTTAGGATTTGGTCAAACTTAAACTATCATCACCCAAACACATGAGACTTGTCATTTTCTAGTTTCTTTTCAATTTTTAGACATATTGTGGGATTATGTAATGGACTCATTTAGTTTTTACTTGTTTTAAGTGTGTTAAGATATTGCACTTCTTATTTTTATTTAACATATTTACATGTATGTGTATTGCTTGTTTTAAAAGTTGAAAATTAGTTTTTTGATGATAGAATGATATTTGCACTTCTTGTTCTTATTTAGTGTGCTTATTTTTTGAAGATGCCAATTTAGATTTTTTATGACTTTATGATATATAATGTGAGTTTGTTTACTTGGAGTTTAATTTTTGTTGCTTTCATTGTCTTATGTCTGTCATATTATGATATTTTTATTGAATTTTCATCATATATATATTTATAGATACATAAATATCATGTAAGAGGGACACTTGAAAACAACTCATACTTGGTTCCGTCCTAAACGCCTAGGCACCGCTTAGGCGAGCGCCTAAGCGCTTAGGCGATCTGAGACCCCACCTACGCCTTGGTCGCCTTGACGCCTTGACAACTATGTGTGAGACATTCTCTACCAAGGAACATTTTGCTTGCTTAAAACATCCTTAAGGGTATTTAGCAGAGGCAGCTCTTTTTGTTTTTGACATGTGCAGTTACATATTGTTTGGTTCCATGTTGAAAACCCAAATCTTTGTTCCTATTAATGGGTTTTGATCTTTGATCTAGCTTATTAGATGGGAATATATTATTGTGATATGCCATCAGGGTTCACTTGGCACTTGACTTAGTTGACTAGTGCAGCCATGCAAGCATATTTTCTAATTTTGACCTCATGTGGGCCTGGCAAAAATTGCCATACCTTGACGAGTAAATAACTTGATAACTATTGTTAGATGCTAATGTATTACTGACAACTTTGTGATTATCTAACTTCGTTTCCCTAACCTCCATCGTCCATTGTCGCCACTAGCCCCATAAAGAAGATCATCTCCATAATTCTGCATGCTATCTGTTGGAGCATTTGGATGGAGTGGAATGATGTCCTCATCTGGGGAAGCAGACCTTATTTTAAAGATATCTGTTCTACAATTTTATCTCTTTTGTACTTTTTGTTTGGAAGGCGACAATGGAAAACCACCCCTCATCAATAAATACAGCACAACAGCTAAGTTACAGTGGCTGAAAGGTCCAGGAAACAACGAAGGGGGATCAGAAAAAGATAATAGAAGAACACATAGAGTTACAGGCTGCAACTCCTGAGAAAGAACCAACTTAATTCCCTATTGAGATAATAAGGTCAGCTCTGCATCACAAGATAAATTTTCTCCACCCCTTAAACTTAGGGAGAACAACATCCTTATAGGGTCAACAGCTAGTTGCCTAGTTGGCCTTGCGCCACTCAGCCCACTGAACAGCCCTCCTCAGGATATCAAAGGTGGACTAGAAATCCTTCCTGAATCTCCTGGCATTCCTTTGGATCCAACTAGCCCAAAGCACTTCAAGGAAGATGATCATCCGACCTTTCTTATCTGGCACCTGTAGGCTTGACCTAAGTTCACCATCTCATGAAGTCATGGGCGTCATTAGATAAGTCACACATAATCTGAATTCTGAAGTAGAGTAGAAAAGAGGTTTAGCCTGTCCTAGTATTCTTATTTAAGAGGAATCTCTCCTCTTTGATTCTATCAACTCTATCTGTTAATAAAATTGGTGCTGAACTCCACTTTCATTGAAGAAAGGAAACACTTCTATACTGTACAATTCCTTTGTTTGCTTACAAACCTGCAAAGGCTTAAGGGCCACTGAGCTCAATTTTTTCTCTAACTTCATTGCATGGATTTTGCAATTGTTGGGAAAGGAACTGATACAACTCCAAATATGTTTAACGCTCTAAGTGATGTATTAGTTACCCAGTTAGAATGAGACATGACGGGAAGTATATAGTCTTGTCAGAGAAAGTGGAAATGAATTCCAATATGCCTTGTTCACTCGTCAAAGACTGAATTGCTAACTATCCAAAGACTACCATGGTTTTCATGTTCTAAAGGGGTGAGAACTGGAGAAGTAACGTCAAGTGAGGAAGGCACCTCTTCCAAACTGCCTCAGTAGAAAGTATTAACCTTAGAGTGACAGTCAGCTTTGGTACTTCAACGAGAAACCATTGCCTACTTTTTACTATGTTAAGAGATGGGTGGAATGACACAAAAACCCATGGTAGAATGACCAATAATGCATTACTTGCTTAGTCAGCATGAAAGAAGTCTTGTACCTTGAGTGAACAAATGGTATATGTGGGCATGTTCTTTCTATGAAGGTAGCACATACAAGCAAAAGGTGACACTGAAAAAAAGTGAGAGTCACTAATGATTACAACATAGATTGCATAAGCAATGCTTCAGCAAATGATAGTCAAATAGACTAGAGCCCTGACAAACTGTCAGTAATGAATTGGATAATTTGGATTTGCTGAGGTCACTCAATCCAGGAGCAAAGCTTCAAATGAAGCTCTATTGGTGGATGAACCATCTAAGGATCAGAGAGGAGAAACACACCATAGAATGTCCAAGAAAAACCGTTGGTGACACAGATTGAGACTAGAGTGTAGAGCTCAATATTGAAACAATAAAGTTAAAATAAACCAATACAGAAGGAACCCATTGGAAGGAAGGCCCACAAAACTTTCAAAAAACACTTCAAACAAGAAAATATGCTTGTGAGCAGTCTGCCGAATAGATAGACCCTTGATTAAAATGTAGGCTGCCTAGGCAACTAGACGGGCCAATTAGTTGGCTCGGGGCCCCTTGCCGACTAGGCAGATCCCGACTCAGACAACTGCAATATTTCATTTAGCATGTTTTATTTAGGTAAATGACTTTTATGTCCCTGTTTAAGTTACCTGTTTGATTATATTATAGTTGCCCTTTTTGTCTTTTCCTCCCTCCTTTGCCAACTATACATGATTGTCCTTCCATGAAGGGGACTTGAAATCCTGATCAAACACAGGAGAGTGGAGAAGAAGGTGGTAACTGCCCAACTGTTCTGGACAGGTGATTCTGTCCCTTTATATAACCATATGGAAAAGGCCATAAAGGGCCATAAAAGTACAAGAATACCCTCAGTAAGTTGGAGGGTAACTGATAAAGGAAAGAAAGAACAAAAAATAACAAATAACTGATAAAGGAAAGAAAGAACAAAAAATAACAAACAGCCCTTAAACTATACAAAATTATAAATCTATAGATTCTATACTTCTTTGTAACACCCCCCTCAAGTTGAGCAAATATGTCACACATGCTCAACTTGCTCAGAGCAGGGACAAACTGAGCTTCTGTTAGGGCTTTAGTAAAACCATCAGCAATCTGATCTTGAGATTTCACATAAGGTAAGCAAAATTCGCCAGAATCTAACTTTTCTCTTACAAAGTGTCTATCAATTTCAATGTGTTTTGTTCTGTCATGCTGCACTGGATTGTTTGCAATGCTGATAACTTCTTCATTATCACAGTATAGCCTTAGAGGTAAATCAATCTCAGCACCTAGGTCTTTAAGAAGAAGTTTTTGCCACAACAATTCAGTAAGACCATGTGCCATTGCTCGATATTCTGCCTCAGCACTGAATCTAGCATAAATTGTTTGTTTTTTACTTCTCCAAGTGACCAGGTTGCATCCAAGAAATGTGCGATACTCTGTAGTTGACCTTCTATTATCTCTGGAACCAGCCCAGTGAGCATCTGTGTATCCTTCAACTTTTAGATGATCAGTTTTCTTGAACAAAATGCCTTTTCCAGGGGATGACTTCAAGCAAGGTTCACTGCATCGGGGAATCGGGGCGAATCAGGTTTTTCCTGATCCGCCATGACTCGCCAGAATCGGACCGATTTGCATGGGAATCGGATGAGAATCGGTCCGATTCGATGGGAATCGGGTTTCTCCTGATTCGATCCGATTCAGCCGAATCGGACCGATTCGATCCGATCTGGCAAACCATGACTTCAAGTACCTCAGGATGTTCAATAGCCTTCATATGTGCTGTTCGAGGAGCATGCCTACACTGACTTACAACACCAACAACATAGGATAAGTCAGGTCGAGATAAGGAGAGGTACAAAAGTTTACCAACTAGCTTCTGATATAGGCTTGTCTTCTGAAGAGAGAAGTTCACCATCAAGACTTGACAAACTATGATTCAATTCAATTGGAGTTGCTGTTGGTTTGCAACCCAACTTCCCTGTTTCTGTTAGTAAATCCAGTGCAAATTTATTTTGGCAAATATAGATACCTTTCTGGGACCTAGCTACTTTGAATCCCAGAAAATACTGCAACTCATCAAGATCTTTGATCTCAAATTAAGATGCCAAATTTCTCTTCAACCGTTGAATTTCGCTTGTATCCTCACCTGTAATAACCGTATCATCTACATGCCGAAAGAACAGTGATATGGCCACCATTTTGCTTCACCAACAAGATGTGGTCAACATTGGGCTGTTTGAACCCAAATTTGACCATGGCATTGCTAAGCCTATCAAACCAGGCTCTAGGAGATTGCTTCAGCCCATACAAGGCCTTTCGGAGCCTGTAAACTTTTGCCTTGCCATCAGCACCTGGAGGTGGAAGCATATATACCTCTTCTTGTAAGTTACCATTTAAAAAGTATTTTTCACATCCATATGATACAAATTTCAACCATAGTGAACAGCAAGAGAAAGGATCACTTTGATAGATTTTAGTTTTGTGACAGAAGCAAAAGTTTCCTGATAGTCAATTCCATAGGTTTGAGTGAATCCTTTACCTACCAACCTCGCCTTGTATCTTTGTACAACACCTTTTACATTGTACTTAATAGTATAAACCCATTTGCAGCCAACTGGAGTCCTGCCTTGAGGTAAATCTACCAACTGCCATGTTCCATTCCTATCAAGTGCACTCCACTCCTCCTGCATTGCTTGCTGCCATTTTGTCCCTTTGACAGCTTCAAAAAAGGTAGGAATAGAGTTGGCAGAAAGAGCAGATAGAAATGTATATAGTGAGGAGAGATGCAAGAATAATTTACAGATTTTGAAATGGGATATTTTACACAATTCCTGACCACTTTTTGAACAACAGTAGGAAGATCAAGATCTGAAGGGATTTGGTTGTCTCAATTTGAGAACCAAGTAACTCAGCATCTCCTGGAAGTGGCAGATCAATAGCTGGTATATTTCTGAATTTCTTCTGTTGGTACATGATTAGAGGTTGTTCATTTTCTTTTGGGACACTCCTACAAGAACCTGGAGACTGAGAATCTTTGTGCGGCAGATGCAGAAGGTAACAGGGCAGGAACAACCTGAGGAGTAACCTGAGAATCATCCACTATCTACCCCTGAGTCAGAGACCAAGGAGAAAAATAGGATTCTGACTCAAAGAAGGTAACATCTTTACAAACAATGATGCGATGTCTACAAGGATAGTAGCAACGATATCCCTTCTGAGTAGTGGAATGGCTAATGAAAACACCCCTGAACAGCACAGGGATCGAGTTTAGTAGTCCTGGGACCTAAAACATACGCATCCAAAAACCCATCGTATAAGGGGAAATAAGGGTCGATTAGGATATAGGAAGGAAATGGGACACCCATGTGCAAGAGTTGTGGATGTCATGCGATTTATGATGTAATTTGCTGCCATGACAGCATCGGCCCAAAAATAATTGGGAATATGATGCTGAAACAAAAGGGCTCTGCCAGTCTTAAGAAAAAGACAATTTTTGCTCTGGGCACAAGAAAACACATGAATAGTACTCATATCTTAAAGAAATACATTTAAGACTGGGCAAAATATTCACAAACATTATGAGGGCGGAAAGTTTTGACTGTCTTGCTGAATTGGGTTCCTACCATATTGCAGAAGGCTTGAACAGCCCGTGGTATTTCATCCCTGGATTTCAGCAAGCACATCCAGGAACAATGAGAGTAATTATCAATGAAGGTGATAAAGTATTTATATCCACCCAAAGAAGGAGTAGGAGAAGGTCCTCACACATCAGAATGCACAACTTCAAAAGTAGAACTTTTATTCATAGATATAGAGTTCTACAATGTTTTGCCAACCGGCAGACTTGACATTATAAGGACTGAAAAGTAACACTTGGAAATAAGGAAAAAGGACACTTAACGACCTAAAAGACAAGTGCCCTAATCTAGAATACCACAAGTGAATATTTTCTATTCTCTTGTCCACGGTAGGAGAGGCAATGGACTGAAGTGCACTTTCCTCTTGTGGTTGGAAGATATAGACTGTCTGCTTCACAGCCAATCCCAATCGTTTGCTTGGTTACTAGGTCCTGAAAAACACAATGATCAGAAAAAATGGTTATTGAACAGCGTAACTGTAGCGACCCTGGATATTTATGCCCAATAAGGCTCCATATCCAGACCCGTCTCCCGCGAACAGACCGAAATCTCGCAAGAGATAGCTCACACACATGTCCAGTGAGAATATAAAAGACAACTACAAGAATATAAAGTACAAGAAAGTACATGTACTTATACTCATTTATAACAAATTACACTGTCCTAATACATTATTACATGTTCAAGAGAAAAGTACAACTACCTAGGGCATACCCCGAGAGAGCAGAAGCTCACACAACGACAACTACTACTCAACTGCTGGTGGTACAAGTTTGTCACAACGCCACCGCAAGCCAAACACACTGCTAACACCTAAAAAGAACTGTAGGGGAGTGAGTCTAAAAAAGTCACAGGCTCAACAGGGACCTCCCAGAAACAACAACCGGAAACTATAAAGGGAAACTGAGACCTCCACCACGAAGGGTCTCACTGGTAACACAGGTAATAGAACTACATTTAACAATAAATACACTAGCTAACACAATTTACTTAAGGTAAAAGAAACAATAGGACTAGTACAGAAATACTAGTCCACCACAACAACTAAAACGACTAAACCACGAGCCACATAGGCAAACACCAACGAAAGGTAACGGGACTGATACCACGAAGCTAGTCCCTTACACTAAACCAATAGAACACACCGAAAGACTACCTATAGAAGGGTAAAAACATTGTAAGTGGAGGGTTACATAACACGCCCTCCACGGAGCATGGCTCCATAACAACACCTGAAACCTCGACACACAACGTGCCACAACAACTAACTACCCACGACAGGTATAGGTATCTAAAATCACAAGGTACCACAACTGAACCTCAATCACAACTGTGCTACCAGCACAACATACAACGATCGAATAAAAACCATAATCGAAGAGTCACCACTCATAACCACAATTGCTGGAAAGCTTGAGTCGGAAGGAATGCCGTCGCCAAGCGAGTAAAGACTACTGGTTCATGACGCCAGTATCTAACTCGGGCAACACAACATAAGAACCACCTCTCAGTCTCGTAGTCACAGACGAAAGGTCTAACTACGGCTCCACCTCCAAGAACAAGAACTGTGGAGACCAACCAACACCACACTGCAGACCACACGGCTGCAGTCTCATGCCTGACACCTTTAGAGACTCTGGCCTGAGCTCCCTAAAGTGAGGCACTGGAAACATAGGACTAGCTAGGGACCAATACGTCTACTGGTGTCCACCCCAACCACGAGAGCGCTACAAGCGACCAAACACAACCACAACACACGAGTCGCTGCCTCATTGTCGTCTTTCCCTCAGCCGGACGTACAACTCGACAAACAAACGAGTGAGGGTGTCCAGGAAGACGACACAGATCTCTGCGGTACATATAGTACCGGGACAAACCCTGAGCAACAACATGCCTAGTTCATAGAGAACCTGGGGTACCCGACTAGAGAGACATTCCAGAATAGGCGCCGGACCACCAAACTCAGCAAACACACATGCCACGCTGAATACTTGACATACTCATAAAACCTTTATTCATAAACCACGATAAATCACATTCTAAACCTGCTTGTCATTGGTCATCACATAACTTCCATTGCAACAACATACCACTATACATAAACCACATAACCTTAATATAATAACATAATTAACGTAATTAACATAACTCACTAACTAGCCATAAGCCAATCTATTAATCATATAACATGCTTTACTAACATTAACCAATTTAAGTATTAAAACATTACCATAAACCCAAGACTAGGCCCATACAGGACCATCACTGCCCAACTACCATAGAACACACTTCGGAAGCTGAAACGCGACGGACACATACGTCGCCTCAAGAATCGTGATGGCCCGGCCCGACGCCTTCATAACAGCTGATTTCTAACACATCGGTCGAAACTCATGAATGCGAGGGACTACATCGTCGCCTACATGTTAGTCGATATATCAATCATTAGTTGAAACGCAAATCGCGACGGTTCGATACGTCGCCACCAAGTCAATCGATTATTGAACCACATTAACGTGACGGACCAAAGCGTTGCCTTCACACCAATCGATTATTGAAGCTCATGAACGCGACGGGACAACCCGACGCCTTCAAGCCAATCGATCCAGACGCACAAATCGGAAACATAAAGCGATGGACCACTGTGTCACGTTCTTATCAATCGATCCAACACACCAATCGGAAGTCATAAGGCGACGGACCAAATCGTCGTGTTCACAACAAAATGCGACGGGTCAAACGGTCGCCTTTTTAGGCAAAACCGCCGGACCCCATGTTCTTCCAGGAAACCATTCCAAACACTATTTAAACTAACATTTAAACCTTTAAAATGGAAGATCGACTACTACATACCACAATAGCATGATTTGCTACACTTTAAACCATTCAATTAATTCAAAACGAGGGGAAGTCTCCCTACCAATGCGAAGAACGTGAAGAACACCACACCGTCGGCATGTCCACGCTCCGGACGCCCTCCTCACGTGGAAACCGCGCCAAGCAACCCTCCAGTAGCCGAGAATCCCGGAAATCACCGCACAACAGCTCCCCTGGGCCGGACGAAGCTCCCTCTGCTCTGTTCGGCCTGAAACCGCGGTATTAAAACCAAACTCAAAATCGCTACGTAGATAGCCGTCGCCTTTACACCATGTTAAACGCGACAGACCACTCCGTCACCATTTGAAGTCATGTGACAGAAAGGCGGTTTGAAGAACGCGACATGGGAAGCCGTCGCATTCAAAACGCGACGACCTACTCCGTCGCCTTCTTCACCAGAAAACCTGTGGGTTATATGGGTCCGGATTTCTGACCCACAACATCCACACCACACCTAGGAACCACAACCAAGGCTTAATGACCACACATTGGCCAAGAGCACCTCATCAGAACCATTAAACTCAGATCCGAACGGCCACGACGTTACCCTAACTGTTTAGTAAGACTACTAACTGAAAAAAAGTTGATGGCAAGAGAGGGGACATGGAGGGCCGAAGATAAGGTGAGATGATCAGAGAGTTTGATGGAGCCCTTGCCAGCAATAGTGGCTCCAGTACCATTAGCAAGAATAACTTTGTCATGACCAAATAATAAGGAATAAGAAGGGAAGAAGGATGTCGTATGATCTGTAACCCCTGAATCAATGACCCAAGGGTTTTCAGATACTGGAGCAGAAGCCTGAGGGCTGCACCAAGAGTACCTATTGCAAAAGAAGAATGAGAAGCATTCTACAGCTGAGAAAGAAGCTGTTGGAGAGTAGCAATGTCGGAGAGAGTAAGTGCAGTTGTAGGTCCGGAGACGGGATCTCCTTCTGTAGAGGGGCCAGATTGAACAATTGCTGCTCTGCCCTTGATTTGCTTCTCCTTCTTAGTTTTAAACTTATCTGGTTTCTTTTCAGGATACTGACACTTCCGGTCTCCTAGAGGCCTATTGGTTTCCTTATGTTTAGGAATACTAGTAGTCTAGTAGCAGTAGCTAAAGTTGAGAATTCACCAACATTAGGAGGCTGTATAGGGGACTCCTTGTTGCTCATGACTTGGCATCGCTGCTCTTCACTAAGTACTTTAAAGTTTAAAATAAGTCTCCTCCAAGGATGGGGCAGGATTCATATTAAGGTCTGTCCTTTTTAGACATCATAGTCAGAATTTAAACCTCCCAATAATTTAAACATCTTGTCATCTTCTAGAAGAGTCTATAACTAAAGTTGAGAATTCACCAACATTAGAGGCTGTATAGGGGACTCCTTGTTGCCCATGACTTGGCGTTGCTGCTCCTCACTAAGTACTTTAAAATAAGCCTCCTCCAAGGATGGGGCAGGATCCTTATTAAGGATATGTCCTCTTTAAGGCATTGTGGAACGCGGAATATACTTTGAAAAAATTCGGACGCGAATGCGGATGCATGCGCGCCTTAAAAAAAAAAAATGCGTTTCGGGCATGCCAGACTGTTTGCAATGAAACAGACAAAGGATTTATTTTATGAGGTGCATTGGGTATAAACCTTGAGCCCTCGAATATTTTATATTTTTTTCCGCACCGTTCGTATTTTCAGGCGATTGGAGTGGTCGTGTACTGGACCGTTCCCCACTGACCGGAGTCGGTGTTTCATTTACATCGGGTAAAACCTGAATACCTTCGATGCAATATGTGTTGTTAAAAGACCTTATGCCAAAATTTAAGGAAATTAGACGACAAGTAAATTTCCACAAGTGTCCTCAAATATTTATGACATTTGCATTTATGTCCTCAACGGGGTATTTATACCTCCATTGGACATTTACACGACGTGTCATTTACATTTCCGTCCTCAACGGGGTGTTTATGCCTCCGTTGGGCATTTACACAACAGGCCTCTACATGTGTTATTTTAAAACATAGGAGGACTTATGCATAAAATGACGGGTCTTATATATCGACCTGCGGTGTCTTGTCTTTGCACGAACGTTGCAAGACACGAACGGGGCGCGAAGGGGCCTGGCGCACTTGTGTGGACGGACGAGGCTTCACAGACGGGATCGCGAGGCAGAGAACTTGTGAGTTTCTTCTCAGCGCTGGAGGATCGGGGATGGCAGGGAGCTCTGGGCGGTTTACGCGAGAGAGTTCTCGAGCGCCAGGCGGGTTTCTTCATGCCCCTCCCCCTGTATTTATAGGGGTTTTGGAGGGGTGTTTGTTTCATTGCTTCTTTCGAACCCGTTTATCTCAGGTGTTCGAAGTTAACAAACCCCGAGACTATTCACGGGGCTTTATGGTCATTTCTTGACCTCCTGGGGATTTCCGATCGTATTTTGACCTTCCGGAGCTTTCGGCCATATCTCGACATGTACAAGGGTTCTTGCCGTTATTTGACAATCCCAAGACTTGGAGCGGCCTGCCGTAAGCTGGGCCCAGGAGAGCGTACGCCGTTTCATAGAAACGGCGTGGGTCCCGCTCCATCGGGCCGTGCGAACGGCATGAGCTAGGCCTCTCGGTCACTTCTTGCCTTTTCTGAGCGGCTCTGGATATTTCGTCATTGATTGACTTTTCCAGGTGCTTCTGCCATTTCATGGCTTTCTGGGACATTCCTGCCAGTTCCTGGCATTCTGGGACATCCTTGCCGTTTTCTGACTTTCTCGGACATCCCTGCCGTTTTCTGGCTTTCTGGGACATTCCTGCCATTTCCTGGCTTTCTGGGACATTCCTGCCGTTTTCTGGCTTTCTGGGACGTTCCTGCCGTTTTCTGGCTTTCTGGGACGTTCCTGCCATTTCCTGGTTTTTTCGAGCAACTTTGGCAAGTGGGGTTAACCCAAGCCCGACCCAGGAGAGCGCACGCCGCTTCAGAGAAGTGACGTAGGTACCGCTCCACCGAGACGTGCCAACGGCATCCCCGCCTTGAGCTCTGTCGCCTTTGGAGCTTGCCAGGGGCTTCGTGCCATTTTCTGGACTGGCCAAGGACTCCCATATAATCTTCGAACTCTGTGAGGGTTTACATGTGGTTTTCCCCTAAACCGGAGTATTTCTGCTATTTTTTCAATGGCAGGGACATTTCTGCGAATTTCCCCACAATCGGGACATTTATGCAATTTCTGCACCTTTCAGGGGTCTTTCTGCAATTTTCTGGGCAGCAGAGGGACTTCCTTGCAATTTTACACCATCCGGAGACTCTTCTGCAATTTTCAACCCTCCAGGGGCGTTTCTGCACTTTTTCCCGCAAATTGGGGTATTTCTGTAATTTTTTGCTCTTCCCGGGGGTCTTTATGACATTTCCCACAAACCGGGGACTTTTGTGCAATTTCCCGGACAACAGGGACATTTTTGTCATTTTTTCTTCCACCGGGGTGTTTCTGCAATTTTGGACAACAGAGGGTCTTTTCTGCAATTTCTCCACCTTTTGAGGGTATTTCTACAATTTTCTCCTTTACGGGGATATTTCTGCAATTTGTCCCTTCATGGGGATATTTCTGTAATTTTCTCAGAAGCAGGGGTTATTCCTGCAAATTTTCGGGCAGCAGGGGTATATGTGTACTTTTGATGTACACACAACAATTTTATGCTCCCGGGGGGCTTTGTGCAATTTTACACAAACTTGTGCCCATAAATGGGGCATATGCGTAATTTTACGCACATGCACAAACTTTTTCTCCCCAGGGGCCTTTGTGTAATTTTACACAAATTGGAGCCCATATGGGGGCTTCATATGAGGACGAACATGTCCCCCCCCCTCCCCCCCCCCAAGGGAGGGGGACTTCTCCTCAGCCCCAGGAGAGTCTGCCCGTCGTCCTGCCAGAGCGAGAGCGAGAGCCCCAGGGAGAGAGCACCAGGGACGAGCCGAGGGAGAGAAAGGGGCCGGGGGGGGTGGCACTGGCCAGAGCCGCCGGTCGGTCAGGGCTGCCGGCTGGGCGCGCGCAGGGCCGGCGGGGTGGCCACCGGCGGGGTGGCCGCGCGCAGGGGGGGCCCGCGCGCGGCCACCCGACGCGGGTCGCCGGGCCCCCGCGCGCAGGTGGGGACCGAGCACGGGACGCCGGCGCGGGTGGCACCCGCATGCGGGGCCCGGCGCGGGTGGGCCCTGGCGCGGGTGGCCACCGGCTTCTTTTCTGGGGTATTTTTGGTTAAAAAATATTGTGTCAACAGGCATCATAGTCAACATTTAAACCTCCCAATAATTTAAAAATCTTGTCATCTTCTAGAAGAGTCGTATACATTAGTTGATCTTCAAGAGTTGTCCACTTGACAATGCGGGAAGCATCCAGTTCATTCCACAGTGAAATATGGGCACAGAAATAATTGGTAATATATTGTGGTTTGGATACGTGCACTGTCACTCTAACTCGGGACCGGTTAAAAGATGTGACCAAATGTTAGTAGATGCTAGTAAAAGAGCTTGGGGAAGGCCTAAAATGATATGGTGCGATGTTATTAGGAAAGACATGGGCTTCTTGGGTTTAAAAACGAATATAGCACTGGATAGAAATCTTTTGTGGAACAGGATTTATATAGGTGACCCCAAATAATGGGATAAGACTCTGATGATGATGACGATGATGAAATAATTGGTAATAGATTGTGACCCCTGCTCTAACTCATGGATATGATGACTTACTGATGTAGACAGACCTTGTTTTCTTTCCGGCCATAAGACTAGCAAGGTTTTCCACGTTTGTTGTAGTAGAGTTATGTAAAATAGTTGGATGAATTCCAGGACTGACAAATTGAGAATCCCGGACATGATCATACTATTATCAGCCTCCACACAACATACTAGGGTCCTGAACATCTGGTTTCTTCTCATCTCCCGTAGATGACTGTTGGAACGCGGATCTGGTTTCCCCCTGGCTGCTATGTTTTCTTTCTCTCTCATTTCTTTTATCTTCGAAATGAATTTTGGGTGTGCCAGACTGTTTGCGAGAAACAGACAAAGATTTATTTTACGAGGGGTACCGGGTAAAAATCCGGCACCCTCTAACATTTCATTTTTCTGCGCGCGCGCTCGCGTTCAGGGCGATTGGAGTGGTCGTGTACTGGACCGTTCCCCACCGACCGAAGTCGATGTTCATTTACATCGAGTACGAGACTCGAATACCTTCGATGCGTAAGTTTGTTAAAAGACCGTATGCCGAAATCTTAAAGAAGAAAGGCAGATGACAAGCAAATTTCCACAATTTTATTCAAGCATGCCCATGTCATTTATATTTATGACATTTACATTTACGCCTTTAATGGGGTTTTGTACCTCCACTGGGCGTGCATACAACAAGTCATGTACATGGACGTCGCGACGGGGTGTTTGTGCCTCCGTCGGACGTTTACATGGTGAGGAGTACATTTGTGTTACTAATGGGTGTTTGTGCCTCCACAAGGTAACTCGCCTCTACGTGTGTCTTTTGACACCGGAGGACTTAGACAGGGCCTCGCGTATGTCATTTTATGACACCGGAAGTCTTAATCATGGCCTCGACGTGTGGTCGCTTTATGACACCGGAGGATTTACACATGATTTACACATGTGCCTCGACGTGTGTCGTTTTATGACACCGAGGAGACTTAAACATGGCCAACGGGGGTCTTGTAACAACCTGTGACTTCTCTATGCGGGCGAGCACAGGAGGGCCCGGCCATAGAGACAAAGCGCCAACGGGTGTCGAAGACCTCTCCCGACACGTGCGGCCTATGTAAGCTCACGCACGGACCAGCTGAAGTGGTTTGCAGGCGTCTGGCGTCTATTTGTGGGCTCGGAAGCGTCTTGTAGGCCGAATGGCGCCTCTTAGTGTTTTTTGGCCGAATGGTGTGCTCGGCAATGGGGGTATGCCCCCTATTTAGGATTTGTGGGGGCATACCGGCGGGGGTACCCTCCCCGGCGGAGGCCTCGCGGGCACGAGCGTCGAGGGCGAGAGCGCGAGCGTTGAGGCCGGGCGCGAACATGCGAGGGTGCTGGAGATGGGGGCTGACTGGCGGAGGAGGCCGCCAGTCAGGGGGCCTGCCGGCGGCCCTCCCTGCTGGCGCGGGGGGCTGAACCGGCGCCCCCCCTGCTGGCGGGGGCCGAACCGGCGCGCCCCCCTGCTGGCGGGGTGGAAACCGCGGCCCCCCCTGCAGGCGGGGGCCGAACCGGCGCCCCCCCCAGCTGGCGCGGGGGCGAACCGGCGGCCCCCCTGCAGGCGGGGGGCCGAACCGGCGCCCCCCCAGCTGGCGCGGGGGCCGAACCGTCGGCCCCCTCACTGGCGAGGGGGCCGAACCGGCGCCCCCCCCCCCCCCCAGCTGGCGCGGGGGCCGATCCGGCGGCCCCCTCACTGGCGAGGGGGGCTAACCGGCGCCCCCTTTGCAGGCGCGGGGCCGAACCGGCGGCCCCCCTCACTGGCGAGGGGGCTAACCGGGCCCCCCCCTGGGGGCTCCTTCTTGGCCCACCACTATTTAAGGTGGGGCTTCTTCATTCCAACTCATTTTCTCCGTACTTTCCGGAGGAAACTCGGGAGAGAGCTCTCTGGGCCTCCCTTGGTTGTTGGTTGACGGACCGCGTACGTGCGACGTGCACCGTTCGCGCTTCCTCGGCCGTCCCACGTGCGTTTGTCCCCGTTTTCTGGAGGCATGTGCATTTGACTTCCCGGAACTCTTCAGCTTCGGGCGCGGCCTCGAACTTCATCCGGACGCGGGTTTTCTGACGCCCGGAGTACGTGCTCTCTGCCGCCAGTAAACTTCTCGGGCATCTCGCTTCCGGGTTGCCCCGGATTGCCGCGAGTACTCGGCCTCGTTCGTTTCCGACGTCCGAGGGGGAGAGGTCGGGAGTTTGTTCCCGGTTCCCCCAAGCGTATTTCTTGCTCGAGGTTTGTTTAAGCCCTGATATTTTTCGGGTTTAACAAATGCCCCCCACAGGATATCCGTCGGAGACGAAGGCGACGGCGGGTATCCCGTGGCGCCTTGAGATGGATTTCTCTCCCCTCGCGCTTGCCTTTCCACGTCCTTGTGGCAACGTTCCTTTGACTGACGGTTGCGCTATTTGTTTGGCAGGGTCGACAATGCCTCGTAAGGGTCGTGACAAAGGCGGCAAGGGCGGCCAAGGCGTTAAAGGCGCCGCGTCGCACGGAGATGACGTCGAGCGGACGGACGATCCTGCCATGCTTCGCTCTGTCCCCGGTCCGAGTGGAAGACCTGGACCGACTCGAGGGAAGCGTTGGGCTGTGCGTCCGCGGTCCGTTGGAGGAGCCTTCGCCCGTCGAGGGCGCAGTGGACGTCGGCCGGATAGACCATAGTGGCTTGATCTACCGCTACCGACGGGGAGCCGGCTACCCGAAGCATTTCCCTCTGGATGAGCATCTTCTCCATTCATCCAGAACTTCATGCGGCCACTGGGACGGTCCTGCCGGCCTCCTTGCTACTGAACGGGCTCAAACTGGAGCGGGCGATCTTGGCCGGCCGCGACAGCATGATGGGGACCTGCAGCCCGCATCATCCCAGCTTTCCTCTTGACCACGAAGCGCAGGCGCACTTCCCCGATACGGCTTTGTTGGGGTTATTTGCACCCGAGCCGGCTCACCGCGTGACAGAGCTGCGGCTCTCCCAGGGCCTATGGGAGGTGCGGGGCTGCCTAAGACCGGTGTAGCTTTCATCGGGCACACTCTACCACCCTCGGGCCGTGACTTTGTGCAGGACGGCTACGACCGTCGTGTTTTCTGGACCGGATATTAGGTGGAGGGGCCGCCAGTTGGTATGACCGGTGGTCGGTCGTTTCGTCGCACCGGTTTCGCTTCGGCGCGACAGAGTGGCTAATGGGTATTTGTACCATTACCACAAGATGCTCGAGCGGGTCGGCCTTCTTGAAGCAGTCGTCGCCGCTCTTCACAGCTATCCTTGCAACCCCGGGCTTCTGCAGGCCCTGGCAGAAAGGTTTAACCGGAGGTTTAACACCTTCGGCATTGCGGAGGGGGAGACCAGTCTTGACCTGTGCTTTCCACAGGATTTCTGGTCTTCCGATCTCCGACATTCTACGAGGAGGTTTGCCTGAGCGACCTGGACAGAGATCGGACCTCCGGTGCTGGCTCCTAGTTCCTCTCCCCAGCTTTCGATATCTGGCGCGGGTCTGGCGTGACTTAGCCAGGTGCGGGAGGAGCGACTGCCCCAGTGCTTCAAAGGGGACAGTGCGGGTGAGTTGTGACGCCTGGATCCGTTTTTTTTCTACAATGGACCTTTTTGCTTCCACAAGGAATTTGCCGGCGACAACTACGACCCAGCAGTTTATACACAGTTGAAGGTGCACCTTGACGATGACGCCAGGTATCTTTATGCGCCTCGGGGCGTCAATTGGAACCCGAGGCGGCTCCCGGACCGCACTCATCTGGCTGCCTACCTTGTTTATTGGCTGTGCACTTTCGCCCTCCCGTTTGGGGAGGAGGGAATATCAGACCGGAGGCTATTTCCCGGCTTGCATTTTGGCCGGCGGGGTGCAGCTGTCTTTGGCTCCGGCGGCTCTGGCTAACATTTTCCGCGGCTTGGGCGAGCTTACCTCGAGCCCTCTCCTCGTGACAAAAGCATCACTTGGCGACGCATTATCTGGGCGCCTGGGCCGTCTTCTGCTACCGGAGCTATGCCATAACATTAGTCTGGAGCGCCCCTCCATGCCACTCATTTTTATGTTCCGGAATCGTCTGGAGCGAGAGCAGCAGAAGCAGCTGAGGGAGTGCGCCGGCGGCTTTCTTTCGTGCCGGTGCCGAGCAGCCGGACTTGACCTTGCTTGCTGCTCGCTTGGTTTTAGGCCTTGGGGTGGAGGAAGGCCAGGGGGCCGTGTTTATCGCCTTCCCATCATGCCACCCCGGTCGCTACACTTCGCAAGGACTGGCTTTGTTGTATCCGCCCCAGCGTCCTGCTCTTCCGCAGGGGAGCTTCCTCTTCATGGAGCCATACTTCCCGCACCGCTTTGCTCGCAATCTCGGGTACGACCAAGATGTTCCTCCGATGGCTGATTTCGTACTGTCGACCCGGACGTACAAGGGCCCGGACCGCCATCTGGTGGCCTCTAGCTGGTGGTGCTACTTCCTTAGGCGCGACGCAGCTCCGAGTTCTTCATCCCCGAGCTGCGGCACGAGGGGCGAGTGGGCATTTTATATGCCCGGTGGTGGTCCCGGCACAGCCAGGCGTTCCGGGAGCGCGCTGACGACATTAAGAAGGCGGAGGGGATTACTTGTCCCGGGCGGGCGCCCCATCTCCACGATCACGCCGACGTTTCTCGAGAGGGAGTCGCCGACATAGCCCAGACGGTGACGACTATGGGTCGCCGTCGTGCGGCGGCGCAGGCCGCTAGCATGGCGGACAGCGAAGCTTCCGCGGGGGCTTTGAAGCCCTTGTCGCGCCCGGAGAGCAGCTCGGCAGCTTCCAGGGTTCGCGGGAGCCGCACTGTTTACTTTTGGTGGCGTCACTTCTGCTGGACTGCGGCTACACTGTAGATGCGGCGCTTACCAGTCCTATCCTCCCGAGTGTGACGCGGGTCTGGGAGCGACACCTTCAGCACTCTATTATCCGCGTCGGGCCGAGGGAGTTTATAGCTGGATCGAGAGCGGCACCACCCTGCGGCATTTCTGGGACGCCATTGCCGAGGCAGGCAAAGCTGTGAAGGTCCCCTTTGACCGGGTAGTGCTTCGGCAACATTTTCCGTGGCCCCTCGCGGTATGTTGCCTCCCTCTTTATGAGTGCGCTTACATTTTCTTGAATTTGTTGTGCTGATTTGGGCTTCTCTTCTTTTTTTTTGTTGGCCCGAGCAGAGTGTTTCATCCCCGAGAAGGATTTGCCGAGGCGCGACACCCCGTCACCCGGAAGAGGCGTGCGAGCGAGGAGGCTGGTCCTTCGCAACCGGCGGCTGAGGAAGGACCCCCGAGCCTTCTTCTCGGCTACGGCTGGTGGGTTTTCACATCCCCCGTTCGCCTCATTCCTTGCTTTCCTTTGTTTCTTTTGACGAGGGATTTGTCATTTACACGTCCCCTTTTTTCTTCTTGCACAGGTACATCGGCCTCCGGGGGCGACGAATTAGCGGAGGACATTCCGCGGGAGGATGTGGTTCCTCAAGGTGACGAGGATTATAATCCTACGTTTGATGGGACGCCCTCTCCTGAGGGGGCTACATTCCCCTGGCGGCTTCCGCTGAGCCAGGTAGGACGTGTACCATCTTCTTGGGTTGGCGTTTTCGCCCTTTTGTCTGCTCGGCCAGCATGACATTCACATGTGACTTACAAGCCTTTTTCCCCTATTGTTTCCTTGCAGGGTACATTCCGGTGGAGGCCGCAGCCGCAGAGGGTGTCGAGCACCTAGCTGGGGTCGTGCCGGTTGGAGATGCACCCTCCTCACTACGGACCGTTCATGACCTGTTATTGTTTGGGTCGGAGGCGGAGCATACCCGGCTTTTCCGACTTTGTCCCAGGCATACTCGAGGGGGCTGGCTGGCAGCAACCCCTTCACAGCGCGAGTGAGTGAGCCTTGCTCTTTACCCCACTTCTGTGCCGCTTCTGCTTCACTTACTTATACAGAAAATGACTTTCGTCCTTTTTGCATTTCAGTGGCGGTTACTTCGCGGCCGTGCTTCCCCACCGCTTCTCGCCAGGAGAGGGCGATGTTGCCTGGGGATAGCCGGGGACGCTGACGGGGGTATTTTTTCGCAGTAGCGAACCCTCCTCTTTCTATTTCTTTTCGCCCGACGCCTGACGGGGCGAAGAGAGGGCGAGTGCCTTTGTATTTATTGCTTGACTCATCCCCTCTTGTAGACGGCGCCGAGATGGCAGCGGAGATGATGGGGTCGAGTCCTCCAGGGCTGTTCCCCCCCCCCTCAGTGGGTACCCTGCATCCTCCGGAGGGCGGGATAGCACTTCTTTGCCATTTGACACGACAGGGTAAGGTGATCAGGGCCCCAAGCCTCCTATGTTCTTGGGCCCTTATTTTTTTTCTTTATTTGTTGCGGCTGTGCCGCCTCCCTTCTGACCTTTCACACCGTTTTTCTTGGCAGCGGTCAGTGGCGGCTTACCCCCTCCGTCTTCGAGCGAGGCACCGCTTGAGGGACCTTTCTGGTTTCCGGAGCATGGCATCTCCTGGCTGACGCTCCATAGAGGGGTAGCGCGCGGGGTGAAGGGATGCTCGACTCTTCACGGCGTCTGCACATACTGTATGGAGGAGGGTAGTCCCCCATCCGTGGACGCGGTGCGGGACTTCCTGGAGAGGAGTACTGTCGCTGCCACTTGATGGCTGCCCCCGAGATCCCTGGATGGCCGCTGTGGACTCGCTTTGGAGCGAGGTGAGGCGGAGACACCAGGAGGCGGCACGCCACAAAATCCAGGAGCTCACAGCAGAGATTGCCTTGGCGGAGCAGAGGTTCGAGGCTCTTCGCTCGCGAAGAGGGGCGTGGTCAGCCGCGTCGAGTCCTTGAGGGCCAGTTGCGCCCAATGCCATGCTGATATTATCGACTTTCAGCGGACTATCGAGGAGGCCTTGAAGCGTCTTGCCGATCGTCAGGCCGCCTACCAGGCGTTGACGAGGGGGCGGCGGAGGCCGAGGCAGCGGCGACTGCCTTGGAACAGGAGTTTGCGGATTCCCAGACCAGGCTATTGGCTCTTCAGGCGAGTCTGGCGGATCTCGGGGAGAGGACCCCATGCCTCTTCATGAGAGGGAGGGGGCTCCATAGTTCCTCTCGTCCCTTTTTGCTTTCAGCCGATGTATGTATCTCTCATCAGCTACCTCGAGGGCTTGTCTTGGGCCTTGTATTCGAGGAATGACAAACTTTAGATTACTGCCAATGCCTTTCTTTGACATCGTTGCAACCTCGTCTGCATTTAGGGACCTTTTAGGGACCTCGTCTGGGATTCCTCCCTTTAAGCGCCGTATTTTAGGCTTGACTTGTCCCGCGCTCTACCCGGTTTCTCGGACTGGTAGGGTCGAGCGATGTCTTTGGACTTGCATTTCTGGCATTCCTCCAGATCTGGTGCAACATCTCGGGTGCCGGGGTTGGCCTTCTCGGGCTTTGTCCGGCAACCTGAGTCTGATCCTTAGTCGAAAGGCTGCCTTTCCTGGCTTTGTTCCCGACTGATTTTGTTTTTCTTCTTTCTGGGATTTGCCTTATTGGCTTTTCCAGGCTTGCTCTCGGCATCTTTGCTTGAATTTTGCATTTGTGGCATTCCTCAAGATCTGATGCCACATTTTGGGTGCTGGGGACGGCTCTTTCAGCTTTGTCCAGCAACCCAACTTGGTTTGATTGATTTTTCCTTTTATTGATTTGATTTTTTTTTCATGTTTCTTTCTTTCTTTTTTTATTACCATCCCAAGCGCCCTTTCGGGTTTTCCGGGGATGGCCCCCTCTGGCTTTTTCCGGTACGCCCTTTCGGTTTTTCACACCGGGGGTTGCCCATTTTTGCCTGAGGCGCTCTTTCGGGTTTTCACCTCAGCTGGGTTAAGGCCTTTTTGCCCTCGAACATCTCTTTTTGGGGGATGGTCAAGTCCGTCGGGACATCTCTATTTTTAGTCCCTTTTTCTTTTCCTTTTCTCTTTTTTTTTTTTGTTTTAGGAACCCGAGGCCGGACCCTGGGGCAATTGATCATGGGATCTGCCATTTGGATTTAGCCTACCGTTGCGGTTTTTTTCCGGCTAAAGAAATTTCGGCTAGCCTACCACTCCGGTTTGCTGGCTAAGGATTTTGGCTTGACCGAACCACAGAGGTTTATTGGTCAAACAGGGGATAGCCTACCTTCTTGGGGTTTTCTGGCTAAGGGTTTAGGTTTGACCGACCAAGGGTTATTGGTCAAAGGGATAGCCTACCTTCTTGGGGTTTGCTGGCTAAGGTTTTAGGGTTCGACCGACCACGGAGTTTTGCTGGTCAAAGGGATAGCCTACCTTCTTGGGGTTTGCTGGCTAAGGATTTAGGTTCGACCGACCACGGAGGTTTTTGGTCAAAGGGATACCTACCTTCTTGGTTTTGCTGGCTAAGGATTTAGGTTTGACCGACCACGGAGGTTTGTTGGTCAAAGGGATAGCCTACCTTCTTGGGGTTTGCTGGCTAAAGGTTTAGATTTGACCGACCATGGAGGTTTGCTAGTCAAAGGGATAGCCTACCTTCTTGGGGTTTGCTGGCTAAATGTTTAGATTTGACCGACCATGGAGGTTTGCTGGTCAAAGGGATAGCCTACCTTCTTGGGGTTTGCTGGCTAAAGGTTTAGATTTGACCGACCATGGAGGTTTGTTGGTCAAAGGGGATAGCCTACCTTCTTGGGGTTTGCTGGCTAAAGGTTTAGATTTGACCGACCATGGAGGTTTGCTGGTCAAAGGTTATAGCCCTACCTTCTTGGGGTTTGCTGGCTAAAGGTTTAGATTTGACCGACCATGGAGGTTTACTGGTCAAAGATAGCTACCTTCTTGGGTTTGTTGGCTAAGGTTTAGATTTGACCGCCATGGAGGTTTACTGGTCAAAGGGGATAGCCTACCTTCTTGGGGTTTGCTGGCTAAAGGTTTAGATTTGACCGACCATGGAGGTTTGCTGGTCAAAGGGGATAGCCTACCTTCTTGGGGTTTGCTGGCTAAAGGTTTAGATTTGACCGACTATGGAGGTTTGCTGGTCAAAGGGAGAGCCTATCTTCTTGGGGTTTGCTGGCTAAAAGTTTGACTCGGTCGACCACGATGGTTTGCTGACCAAGGAGGATTTTATAATGAAGGGAAGATTTTGTCATCATCCCCACCTTTTTTTGCTAGGCTCTTTTTGCCCTTGGGCACGCTCCTTTTTTGGGAGCGACCAAGTCTGCCGGGACGTCATTATTTTTTTTCTTTCAGTCCCTTCCTTTGTTGTTTTGCTTTGCTTTTTTTTTTTTGACTGGGCACATATGCCCAACCCTAGCCTGATTCGGCTATAAGGGGATCAGAGGGCGATTGCCTGGGGAATTCATGCTCAGGGGCAAAGTACATTTTGAGATGCTTGCCATTTACTGGTGGAAAGGGGCGGTCGCCGGCATTGTGTTGCCAGCGGTATCCCCCGCCTTCATACACTCCAGTGACCACGTACGGTCCGCGCCAGTTTGGCTGGAGTTTTGCCACTTGATTTACCGCCATGACTTCCTCTTTGCTTGCCAGACGAGGTCACCTTTCTTGAAGACACGAGGCCTTACTAGCTTGTCGTAGGCTCGAGTCATGCGGGCTTGATAGGATTGGAGGTGTTTGTATGCTTCCAACCTTTTGCCCTCTAGGTCGGACAATTCCTCCACTTCTTTCAATTTCTTGTCGTTCCTCGGCTGAAGACCGTGTAGACGACTACCCTGTAGGATGACATTCGATTTCGATGGGGAGCATAGCTTCGGCTCCGTACACCAGAGAGAAGGGAGAACACCTGTTTGGGTCTTTGTAGACCGTCCGGTATGCCCAGAGCGCTTCGTGTCTTTCTCCCCCCAATCACGTTGCGATTGCCGACTATCTTGGCAAGCTTTGCAAAGGGTCTTGTTGAAGGCTTCCGCCAGACCATTGGCTTAAGGGTTGTAACCCGTTGATGTCCTCCAATCTATCTGGAATTGGCCGCCAATGCATATATCGTTTTGTTTCTGAAGGGCGTACCGTTATCTGATACGATCCGATGAGAGGTGCCGAACCTGTAAATCAGGTGTTGCTTGACAAACTTGGCAACAGCTACCCCAGTTGACCTCCCGAGAGGGAATGCTTCTGCCCATCGGGAGAAATAGTCAGTGGCTGCCAGGATAAACTTGTGGCCGCCAGAGGATGGTGGGAATGTCCCCACGCATCCATTCCCCATTCGGCAAAGGGCCATGTGGGGACAGTTGGATTCAATTCGTTCGGCGGCTTTCTGGCACCGAACTGAAGACCTGGCATTGATGACACGTACGGCGTACTGGACGCAATCCGTATACATGGTCGGCCAGAAGAAGCCTTTAGCTTGATGTTTTTTTCATCTTGTCTCCCGCTGGGTGGCTCCGCACAGTCCAGAGTGGACTTCGCGCATGTGCTTTGGCTTCTCCGGGGGAGAGACATCGGAGGAGGACGGACTTGTCTTTTTCATGGACAAGCCGATATAGTTGGTCCCCGATCATTCGATACGACGTGGCCCGCCGCAGGAGCTGGACTCTTTCAGCCCGATCTGAAGGCAGCCAACCGTTTTTTATTTGGATAATCGGCTGGCGCCAGTCTTCTTCTCGGTTGGCTTCTTCCTCGAGGGCGTTGACCTCTGCATTTCTGGGTGGAGTCGTCCTCAAGAACACTGGGCATCAGCCTCCTTGTCGGACGGTTATGCCCATCTCCTTCAGGAGGAAGTTTTAGGGCGGACGCCAGTTTGGCTAGCGCATCCGCCTGAGAGTTTTGTCCTCTGGGGACATGCCCGATTTCGAACAAGTAGAATCTCTCGCGAGCTTCATTACTTTGGCATGATAGGGGATCGTTCCTTTTTCGAACGTCATAATCCCCCAGCACTTGCGGATGACCAGCTGCGAGTCCTCCTAGACTTTTATGCATTTGATGCCCATTTCGGCAGCCAGTTGAAGTCCCATGATCAGCGCCTCATATTCGCTGATTGTTGGTCAATGCCTCATGAGTGCACATGAGTTGTGCAGATTCCTCCTCCTTGTGAGTCACCAGGACAATGCCCGCTCCGAGGTATAAGTTGTGGTGCCGTCAGTTGCTTGAGCACCCGGGAAGCGCCATCAAAGTAGAGTTCCCAATGTGGTAACTCTATGGCGAGTGTAATTCCCATTTTCTTGAATGGGGACTTCTTTTTGTCGGGTCCCCTCCCCGTGGGGGTGAGAGCGTTTCCCTTCCCGGCGCTTGAACTCGAGGGAGAGCCGGCTGGGAGCGGATGCGCCGCCAGGAAATCCGCCATACCTTGCCTCTTGATGCTTTTCTTGGGACAAGGTGATTCAAACTCCATGAGGAGAAGGGCCCATTTTCCCATCCTTCCTGACAACACAGGTTGGGTGAGGAGTGCTTTTAGCGGGTCTATCCTCGAGATGAGGCTGACTTGATGGGCTACAGATAGTGCCGTAATTTCTTGACGGCGAATATCAATGCCAGGCACACTTTCTCCACTGGGGAATATCGGTGCTCCGGACCCCCAGCATCCTGCTGAGGTAGTAGAGCGGTTGCTCTTTGCCTTCCTCATTTAGTTGCGCAGAAGCGCTCCCGACGTTTCTATGGCTGCGATGTAGAGGATGAGCGGCTTATCTTTCACCGGGGTTCCCAAGACAGGAGGAGTAAGGAGATACTCTTTGATTTCTTCAAAGGTATCTTGGCACTCTTGGTCCCATACAAATGGGCTCCTTTCTTCATTAATTTGCTGAAGGGGGCGCACCTGTCCGCGAGGTTGGAATGAACCGCCTATGTAGGCCAGCCTTCCCTGGAGAGATTTCGTCTCCGTTAAGGTTTTTGGCGGCGGCAGCTCTCTGATAGCTTTGATTTTGACGGATCAATTTCTATCCCGCGGTATTTGACAACGAAGCCGAGGATTTGCCGCTCGAGACGCCGAAGGCGCACTTCATCGGGTTCATCTTCAGCTGATGCTGGCGGAGTCTTTCGAAGACCTGGCGTAGGTCGCTTAGGTGTCTTCCCGCCTTTTGGTCTTGACGACCAGATCATCAACGTAGCACTCGACCGAGTCATGGAGCATTTCTCCGAAAATCTTGGTCATGGCTCGTTGATAGGTGGCTCCGGCGTTCTTCAAGCCGAAGGGCATTCTTTTGTAGTTGTAGATCCCTTTGGGGGACCTAAAGGCGGTATGACCCTTATCTTTGGGAGCCATACGGATTTGATTGTAGCCCGACGATCCGTCCATGAAGGACAGCGCTTCATGCCCGGTAGTCATGTCGATCATTGTTTCCGTGATCGAGACCGGGAAGTCGTCCTTTGGGCAGGCTTTGTTCAGTCCCTGTAGTCGATACAGATCCGGACTTCGCCATTTCTCTTCTTCACCGGCACTATATTGGCCAGCCAAGTTGGATAGATGCACGGCTCGGTGAAGTCGACCTGGAGAAGTCTGTCCACCTCGGCATTTACTTTCAACTCCAACTCGTGGCGCATACGCCGTTGGGCCTGCTTGACCGGCTTCGCTGCGGGGAGTATGGACACTCATGCTCAGCCACGGAGGGGTCCGGCCTGGCATTTCTTTGTATGTCCACGCAAAAAGTCTTTGAATTCCAGCAGAGATTCCCGTATGACTGTCTTTCTTCCTCGTTCAAGAGGCGCTGACGAAGATTGGTCGGGGTTCTTTTGGTTCCCCGAGGTCGAGTTCGACCAGTTCGTCGACCGTAGCTTGTCCGCCGTCTTCGAGTTCACGGGTGCCGGCAGTAGGTCGATGAAATCCTTTTCTTCATCAGAGTCAGCGACGTGGACGTCATAGTATTTGAAGCCTTCTTCTGTGATCGGCCAGAAATGACTCCCTTCGCTTTGAGGTGCTTCTTGGCACGACGTCCCATTTGATAGGACAGGCGGCCTCCCCTTGTTGCGGTTTTGTAGCGGGGGTAGGAGATTGTCCATCGGAAGGCAAAGATTAATGAGGGCGCGAGCCCACGGTGTTGACCGTATAGTAGGCCTCGCATTCCGCCGCCTGACCATAGCCCAACCCCTGAGTGTCTTTTGCACAATAGGGGGGTTGCCCTCGGAGTTGCTTCGGGTACCACAGCTGATGGAAGTACTCCCTTCGAGAGGGATCTTGCTTTGTGCATCTTTTGCCTTTGGCACAATTTCTTGATGTGCTCGGGCATGTCGTCCATTTCTTGGACGGCTCTGGGCGACTTGAGTCGTTTGACTCCCCGAAGTCGTCTTCGGAGGGCCCATATGGAAGCGGGTCTCCTTTGTAGAAGATGATCGGCTTCGGCGTCTCGCCTTTCTTGAGACTATCATTTCTGTAATGGGTGACAATGAATGTCTTTAGTCGTTCCACCCATTGCTCCTCCCTATGGAAGGGCAGCTGCTGCTGTACGTACGCGGCAGCAAGGAGATGCTTCGGTGATGATCTCGCCGATGGCGTTTGCTTCGTAGTTGATTTCACGCCTTTCTGGGCAACTTGGCCCGGGCGTGGTGGATGGCGAGGCGGCTGAGCCGGAGCTTCAAGGAGGTCTTTGTTGACCGTGAAGAGCTCCCCCTCCTCTTGATCCTGGCTTGCTTGATTTGCGTTGGCATTTGTTTTTCCTTGCCTTTTGACGCGTTGCTGGCTTTCCGAGAGGTTCGCCGAAGTATAGCTGGGCGTCCGCCAAGTTGCATTCTTTGGGCGGAACGGGGCCCGGTCGCAAAGACCGTATGCTGCTCTCCTTCTTTGATGTATTTTATACATTGGTGGAGAGTCGAGGGGACGACCCGGTTTTCATGGAGCCAGGGTCTTCCCAGGAGGGCTTTGTAGGACGTGTTTGCATTGATGATGTAAAACACGACCTTAGTATGAGGCCGTCCATGGCCAGCTGTACTTCCACCTTTCCCAAGCGTTTTTCAGAATTCTGGTTGAATCCAGCGATTCTGATGTCATTTACCCTTTGCAAGTAGGGCGTAAGATACAGAGACTTGAAAGTCCTCAGAGGCATGATATGGATCGCTGCGACCCCGGGGTCAACCAGGATCCGTTGAGCTCGTGCCCATTGACTTTTCCTTGCATGTACAACGGACGGTTGTGGTATAGCGTTGGCAACAGCATATCCTTGTCGGAGAAGGTCACCTCCCACCAGTGCTTCTAGGGCTTGTGCCTGGAGCTCGTTACGTCAGCTTCGTAGACCTCGGGCTCTTGCAAGATTTTGACGAGCGCCGTTCTCAACTTTGCTCCAGGCAATGGCGTCCCATATGGTGATGTTGGTTGGGAAGCGCTTTATATACTGTATGATTTTGCGGTCAGCCCGGGCACGGAGTTGGTCCAACGGCGGGACAGTGTCCTCCAGGCTTTTATCGGTTGCCCGAATTGGTTGACCCTTTTGTCCCTGGCTGTTCGTACGGCTTTTCTTCGAACAACGAGCCCAGGCTATTCTCCTCCGGGGCAGTAGTTTCTTCTTTGCCGCTTCTGGCTGGAGGGACCAGACGGCCGACTGAGGAGTTTTCCGGTGGGAGGGTTTGTTGGGGATCGCCCATCCCCCACACTCTTCTTCGTCGGACAGGACGAAGAGGACTGGCTGGGTGGTCCTCGGTCGGAGAGCCCACTAGCGATATCTTGCTGCTCTTCTTCTTCCTCGTCAGACGGGTCGAAGATGAAGGAGTTCGCCTGCACCTCTATTTCCGGGGCAGGCTGAGGCTCTTCTCCTCGGAAGACGATAGTCTTGCCCAGGTCGGGCGAGTTCTTTCTCGCTGAGGGACGGGGCGGATTTCTTTCCTCGTCCGCGGCCCTTTTTTGCCTCGATTGCGGCGCCGATATGTTACCACAGGGGGCGTAACAGCCGGTGTTGCAAGCTTGCTGGCGGCGGTATCGACACCATGTTGCACGAGAAGTCTTTCAGCATTTCCTCCAGCTCTCGAAGGTGATTTCATCTTCCTTATAGAAGATGGACAATTCTTCGGGCAGGGGCAGCTTCTCGCCTTCTTGAGCCCTTTGTAGCATTTGGTGGAGCCAGGTTTTAAGCCTTGTTTTACGCTCCATTTCTTCTCACGGGATGTATCTGTCCAAAGGGACTCCCCAAGTGGGTTTGGAGGGTATACTCCTCCAATTCATCAATAAGCTTCTGCAACTTTGGAGTGGAGTTAGCTCCGCCGGGGCTGCCGCGGCCTCCTCTGCTCAGCTTGCTTCTTTAGGCGCCTTTTCATGTTCTTGCGCCGGTTCTTTTCTTGCTGCACTGCGCGTGCCATTTCGAGCGGCGTCAGCGGCTTGGCTTGCCCTGTTGTTTGAGAGGTGGTTTCTCGGCCGAGGCGACCGTGCGACCTTCCCCTCTTAGGGACGCGGACAGAGTGCGCATTCTGGACGCCACTGTCGTCCAACCAGCTTCGTCTTGTTGATGCTGAAAGTGGAGTCAATTGCCTGCTCGATTATCTCGGGCGGCAGTTGTTGGAATTCGGCCCAATAGGGGCTTGGCTCTTGGGCGGCTGGCTCTGTCACTGGCTTCTTGCCCCTGTGGCCTTCATCTTGCCGCCTGAGCATTCGAGGAGGCGAGTTCTCGAAGCGATGCCCCCTACCCCTATTTTCCGGGGTTTGTTCATGGGGAGGGGAGACTTGGTGTTGTCGAGACCCCTTCTTTCGCCGAGGAGGTTGCTGCTGGGCTTCTTCCCTGGCTTTGGACTGAGTTATCGGATTGCCTTCGGAGTCGATCTTTCCCTTTTGGATGAGGGATTTGACCCAGTCTCGGACAATCGGACACATGTCCGTAGGATGCAGCAACATGGCATGGTATTTGCAATACATGGGGTGGTTTGTTTCCCTCTCCGTGTATGTTGGTGGCGGCCTATGCGCCTCTACACAGCTTGCTTGCTGCAAAAGTTTTTTGAAGATCTCCCCAATCTTTACGGTTGCAAAGGGATTCGGGGAGACTCGCCATCCGGGATACCATAGGGCAGGGGCCTCGTCAGATGGGCCGCCTTCTGTCATATCCGGATCCCTTTGTTGTATCTTGAGGTGGGCTGCTCTTTCAGGGATATATTCCTGAATTGTTGCCCCAAGCTCGCGCCTTCAGTGTCAGCTATGGATGACATCGGCGGTACGAGCCATCCTCGTTCATCAGCTTCGGGGGCTTGGAGGTCCTTGAAGCGCATATAGTCGCTCTCTTCAAACTCCCACTGGGCTGCTTCCCTGGCTTTCATCAGGACCATGGAGTTGCCTTCCGGATCGATTTTCCCCTTTTGGATGAGGGACTCGATCCAATCCCGGACATTAGGGCACCTGTCTGTAGGGTGCAGCAGCATGGCGTGATACCGACAGTACATGGGGTGATTCAACTCCCTTTCAGTGTACGTTGGCGGCGGTGTGTGGGCCATCACGACACCTCGTTGCAGAAGCTTCTCGAAGATCTCCCCAACATTTCGATTGCCAGCGATTGTGATGGGGAATTCTCCCTCCTGGAGACCACCAGTAGGGGCTTCGCCAGATGAGCCGCCTTCTGTCATATCCGGGTCCGGGAAAGTGAAGCCACCGGTGTATAAATTTCCGGTGGGTCGATGACGTTGACTGTATGCGTGACAACGTCAGCTGAATGGTCTGTCCATTCGCGAATGTGAGGCTGCGGTGGGTTGACACGGGCGTTGCCCAAGTCGATAATCCCTTGGTTGACCCATGCTTCACCTTGTCTTTAAAGACATGGCAGTCCTCTAACGCGTGCCCTGATCTTGATGGTATATGTAGTAGTTTGGCGGGACGCTTGTTGGCGGCTGGCAGCCCAATAGTCCTGCTCGCAGGCAGGTACGGTAGAGTGCCAGTGTCCGATGGCGCGGGAAGGAGTATAGTCTTCCGGCGATTTCATCATCAACGGGTTTGAAGACTCCTCCGAGATCCACCCCCGCAGGGGGGGGGGCGCGTTCGGGGCGTAGGTGCGCCTGCAGGCCCCTGAAGTCCTTGCTGGAGAGTCGTCAGACTTTCTTGCATAGTCCTCAGGTACATCAGCGTTTGGCGCTGACCGTGTCGCAGCGATTGAACCTGTCTTTCCAGGTTTTGCATTGTCTCTGACCATGTCCTGTGCTCCGAGGCTGAGGGATGATCCCCCTCCCATCCGTTTGTGGAATGAGCGTCCCAAGGATTTGCCTCGAGGTCTTCTGGCTCGGGAGGCGGCGCATTGACATGGATGACATTGGCCGACTGCCTCGATTGATCCCAGCATGGGGCTGTGGAGGATCGACCAAATGTTCATGCATGGTGATGAGGCGACTCTGGATCAGCTTCTGTATTCATTTTTGAAGACATAGCAGTCCTCAATGGAGTGCCCCAGCATGCGGTGGTAGAGACAGTAACTTGGCTCATCCTCTATCCGCTTCACTTGGTCTTCTCAGTGCCGGAAGCTTGAGCAAATCATTCTTCATGCACAGCTTGAAGAGCATCTTCGTTGATCCCTTTTGAAGGAATACGGCGTGCTCATACGTTGTGGCAGTGAATCGGAGGCGGTCTTCATCCACCTTCTTGCTGGGGCGCCAGAGGCCATGATCTTCTTCCCTTTACTTTGTGGGGCGTAGTCCACAGCATTGACTCTTTGCCCATAGCCCGCTCCTTGCCTGGCGTGCTTTTCGGAGGGGCTTGCATCGGGTTATCGGCGAAGAACATTTCGATCTCTGCCACGACCGCATTGAGCTGGTCAAAACCCTTGATGTTTGTTCCCAGCAGCTTTTCACTTATTTGCGCCGCCAGGCCCCGTCGACAGATGGTTATGGCATCTTCTTGCGTCGGGGGGTTGTCACACCTCATGCTGAAGTCACGCCCCGCTTGATGAAGTCGAGTGCCGTTTCTCCTTTTCTTTGCCTGGGGAGCACAACTCTGCAAGCGACACCTTTCTCTCGGCCGTTTGGAAACGTCGATGAACTTCTTTTGGAGGTCGGCCCAGTCGACTATGGAATTGGGCCTCAACCTGGAGTACCACTGGAAGGCGGTGCCTGTCAGGGATGTTGCGAAGTAGCGGAGGAGGTAGGATTCATCGAATGCCAACTCTCCCATGGCCGTTATATAGTAGGCCAGGTGTTCGTTTGGCGAGCCTTGTCCGTCGAACTTCTGCAACTTCGGCGCCTTGGGGAAGTCCGGTGGCAGCTTCTTGAATTGATGGTGGACGGGGTATGGCACGCTGTAGAGATCTACTGTGGCAGTTCCCTCGCCCCGTTGAGCGAAGCGGTCGTCCACGATCTTTTCAATCATTCGCCGCTGGGCGACGATATCTTCAGCCGCGGAGGCTTGGGAGTTTATGCCCCTGCGCGCTGTTGGACCGGGTCGACGGTATAGTCGTTGACCACGACTATGCGCGGGTGACATCGGGCAACTCGCCTTGTTGATGTCTTGCCCGAGCATTTGGTTTTCCGTCGGCACTTGGTGGCGTGGCGCGTTTGCCCCTCCTGTTGTCCTCGCTCCGTCAGGAGATTGGCCATTTCAGCCTGCCAACGCTGTATGAAATCATACTTGGCGTCGTCCGTCATTGCTTGGAAGGCGGCTCTAGTTGGCGGCATGAGGAAGACTTCAGCTTGCTCCCCGTCAGCCGGCAGTTGTTGATCTCCGAGGTGGAGGCTGGCGACTTCGTCTTCTTCCCCTCCTTCGAGGTCCAGTTGGAACTGTCCTGGAAGGGGTCTTTGATCATGATCGAGTGGAGGCTCGAGAACTTGCCCCAGATTTAGGGGCCCGGCTTGACTGCCTTGCTGCCCTTGGAGAAGTCTTCTGGCAACGTTCCGGGTGTACCGGAGGACGGTTTCGTCGTCCTGTTCGGACTCGTTTATCCTGAGCGCTCCTGTAGGGACACCGGATGGCCCAGGTGCTTCCCTTCCGGAAGCATAGCAGGTGAAGATTTTCATGCCTCCACCTTCTTCAGACGTCTGCTGCACTCTCCGCTTCTTGGTTTCTGAGTGCTTGGACGAATTGCGGCTCCCAGCCTGGTGAAGACTGAGGCGCTCAGCCTTTCAAAGACTGAGACTCGAGGTGCGGAAGCTCCGACTTGACTCGCGTCTCCCCCTTCAACAGTTTCCGCTTGGGCGGGAACGAAGTTGGGCCTCCTATAAATGCCCCTGCGTTTGTGTCCCGGGGGACGAGGAGGCTCGGAGTCCTGAGCTTTTTCTCGCCCAGGTACCGTTGCCTTCTTGGGGCATTCGGCGGGTTGATCCGCTCTAGCCTGTTTGATTTGGCGGGCTTCCTGCTTGGTCACCCATATTTGCCTCATTTTGCGAGGCGGCTGGGGCGACGAGCTTGATGCCTGCCCCTGTCGGGCTCCTTTTGGGGAGACCCGATCTTCTTGACGCATCCCTTGGAGGGGAGCGAACTGGTTGGAGGTTGCCACCGTAGGGACGCTTCTGTCCTGGGGCAATATCGGCTCGCCTCCATCGAGCCTGACGCATGTCTCCGACGAGCACGGTCTTGCCGGAGTTGGAGACGACTGTGTGGGGCTTGGTGCCCCTGCGCCCCTGCCCCCTGGCGCTGTCCCCGTTTTCTAGGGACTGCGACGCAGGAGATTGTGTTTACCGAGAAAACTCGGCCTTGGCTTGGACGGGGTTTGGTGCCCCTGGTTGCTGCCTTTGGGGTCGCCGCCTTTGGAGTCGCTTGGACGGCAGCGACCACCCCTAGGAAGTAGGGGGATCCCACCACAGCAGGAAAGTCGCCGAATACGATCGGCGTCGTCAAGTAGCCACACTTGGCGTGGCATGCAACGACCATCGGACCGTAGGTGACGGCGGCCATTGAGCAGACTTGAACTTGCAGGTGGAAGCGGGCTTCTTCTCGCCGACTTTCTCTCCTTGTACCTGTGGTGTGGAAATTAGTCATCTTTTATTTCTGTATCGGCATACGGTCTTTTTACATATGCATGGAAGGCGGGAACAGTCCCACCCGGCGTGCCAGATTGTTGGAACGCGGATCTGTTTTCCCCTGGCTGCTATGTTTTCTTCTCTTCTTTTCTTTTATCTTCGAAATGATTTTGGGTGTGCCAGACTGTTTGCGAGAAACAGACAAAGATTTATTTTACGAGGGGTATCGGTAAAGACCCGGCACCCTCTAACATTTCATTTTTTCCGCGCGCGGCGTCGCGTTCAGGGCGATTGGAGTGGTCGTGTACTGGACCGTTCCCCACCGACCGAAGTCGATGTTTCATTTACATCGAGTACGAGACTCGAATACCTTCGATGCGTAATGTTTGTAAAAGACCGTATGCCGAAATCTAAAGAAGAAAAGGCAGATGACAAGCAAATTTCCACAATTTTATTCAAGCATGCTCATGTCATTTATATTTATGACATTTACATTTACGCCTTTAATGGGGTTTTGTACCTCCACTGGGTGTGCATACAACAAGTCATGTACATGGACGTCGACGACGGGTGTTTGTGCCTTCGTCGGACGTTTACATGGTGAGGAGTACATTTGTGTTACCAATGGGGTGTTTGTGCCTCTACAAGGTAACTCGCCTCTACGTGTGTCTTTTGTGACACCGGAGGACTTAGACAAGGGCCTCGACGTATGTCATTTTATGACACCGAAAGTCTTAATCATGGCCTCGACGTGTGTCGCTTTATGACACCGGAGGATTTACACATGATTTACACATCTGCCTCGACGTGTGTCGTTTTATGACACCGGAGGACTTAAACATGGCCAACGGGGGTCTTGTAACAACCTGTGACGTCTCTATGCGGGCGAGCACAAGAGGGCCCGGCCACAGAGACAAAGCGCCAACGGGTGTCGAAGACCTCTCCCGACACGTGCGGCCTATGTAAGCTCACGCACGACCAGCTGAAGTGGTTTGCAGGCGTCTGGCGTCTATTGTGGGCTGGGAAGCGTCTTGTAGGCCGAATGCGCCTCTTAGTGTTTTTTTGGGCCGAATGGCGTGCTCGGCAATGGGGGTATGCCCCCCTATTTATAGGATTTGTGGGGGGCATACCGGCGGGGGTACCCTCCCCGGTGGAGGCCTCGCGGGCACGAGCGTTGAGGGCGAGCGCGAGCGTCGAGGCCGGGCGCGAACATGCGAGGGTGCTGGAGATGGGGACTGACTGGCGGAGGGGGCCGCCAGTCAGGGGGCCTGACCGGCGGCCCTCCCTGCTGGCGCGGGGGGCTGAACCGGCGCCCCCCCTGCTGGCGGGGGCCGAATCGGCGCACCCCCTTGCTGGCGGGGGCCGAACCGGCAGCCCCCCCTGCAGGCGGGGGGCCGAACCGCCCCCCCCAGCTGGCGCGGGGGCGAACCGGCGGCCCCCCTGCAGGCGGGGGGCCGAACCGGCGCCCCCCCCCCCCCCCCCCACTGGCGCGGGGGCCGAACCGGCGGCCCCCTCAGGCGAGGGGGGCTACCCGGCGCCCCCTTTGCAGGCGCGGGGGCCGAACCGGCGGCACCCCTCACTGGTGAGGGGGGCTAACCGGCGCCCCCCCCTGGGGCTCCTTCTTGCCCACCACTATTTAAGGTGGGGCCTTCTTCATTCCAACTCATTTTCTCCGTACTTTCCGGGAGAAAACTCGGGAGAGAGCTCTTTGGGCCTCCCTTGGTGTTGGTTGACGACCGCGTACGTGCGCACGTGCACCGTTCGCGCTTCCTCGGCCGTCCCACGTGCGTTTGTCCCCATTTTCTGGAGGCACGTGCATTTGACCCCGGAACTCTTCAGCTTCGGGCGCGGCCTCGAACTTCATCCGGACGCAGGTTTTCTGACGCCCGGAGTACGTGCTTTCTGCCGCCAGTAAACTTCTCGGGCATCTCGCTTCCGGGTCGCCCCGGATTGCCGCGAGTACTCGGCCTCGTTCGTTTCCGACGTCCGAGGGAGAGGTCGGGATTTGTTCCCGGTTCCCCCAGGCGTATTTCTTGCCCGGGGTTTGTTTAAGCCCTGATATTTTTCGGGTTCAACAATGACCAAGCTTCTCACAGCTGGCAAGATACAACTCTGCTGCGACAGCCCAAGATTGATAATTATTTTCTGTGTGTTTGTCGGAAGTGATCTGCGGTGTTGAGTGTCCAACTGATGTAAGTGACATAGGTTGGATAACACTGGACATATTGGAAGTAGAGGATGGCATGGCAATCACACTAGATCACCACTGCGAAGATGCGAAGAGAAAAAGACTTCACACCCACTGTCTTGGAGTGGCCGCTGTCTCCCCCTGTTCTGGAAAAACCGCAAATTCCTAAGGGGATTTGGCGGTGAAAAAAGAACCTGCACAGGAAATCTGAAAGAACTTCACAGCGCACAAGGACTATGAAATACTTGAGTTGTGTGATCTAGAGAAAAAGATGAGAAGAAGAAAAGGAAGAAAGAGCACCCAGGAAGGGCCGCTCTGATACCATGATAGAACACAGGAGAGTGGAGAAGAAGGTGGTAACTGCCCAACTATTCTGGACAGGCGAACCTGTCCCTTTATATAACCACATGAAAAATGCCACAAGGGGCCATAAAAGTACAAGAATACCCTCTGTAAGTTGGAGGGTAACTGATAAAGGAAAGAAAGAACAAAAAGAACAAACGGTCCGTAAACTATACAAAATTATAGATCTATCCTTCTTTGTAACAAGTCCGATTCCAATGTGGGGCTTTAGGTCAAGTCCTTTAATTCACTCAGATTATTTCTCATGAGATGTATTTACTCTCAACATGGTCAATTAGCTGGAGGCATGCATAACAAATTTTAAAAAAATTTCTCAAAAGAAAAACAACCGACTTGGACTTGTGGTGCCCAACTCACCGTCTAGCCTTCTGACTAGTCAGTGAGGGGGTTGTCCATACTCAGACTGCCTAGTCCTTTTTAAAACATTGAGATAAACAAACAGTGCCAGTACTATGAATGTCAAACTTGACCTAGATATGTGAACAAGATCCTGAAATGTGGAAGATAGTAGCAGATAGCAAACCAGGCTTTTGAATGGTCTTTAAAAATGGTTGTGAACTGGCCTCTTTGATAGAACCGGACATGCCCAAACCATCTGTTAAATGGATCTAGACTATTGGGTCTCTATCTGGTGAACTAAAAAGAATGGATCTGTTGTATCATGTTCTGAGGATATGCATACATCTTCATGTCCACCCGATAAGAAGTAAAGGGCCTTATCTACCATAACAGAAGGCAGGACAATGGTGGCTGGGGCCTTGAGGGCATAGATGAAAGTGGCAACTATGATGATGGCAGTATGAAACAATGATGAAACAAGGTGGCAAGTTGGAAGAGAAGTGATATCTAAGAAAACTGGCAATCATGGCAGTTATTGATGGAGAATCTAGTGATTGCAGTGGCTGCAATTCATGGATATTGATGTAATGGAAATCACCATGTTGGCAAAACTAGAGGAAGAACTCTGAGTCATGGAAGGTCATAGGATTTGGCTTGGGAAGATGTTGTAGCAAAGGGTGACATTTGAGAGTTTCCAGTTCACATGTCTTCGTGTTCCTGGGCAAAACTCAGCACAGGGAATCTTGATATCTGTTGGCAAATGCTGATTCGCTGAAGGATCTGATCAAGATGCTTGAACTATTAGAGACGATGAAAGAATGACTCTAGCTCTGATGCCACACCCCAGGATAATGTACATAAAGAGAGAATAATGGTTGATTAGTCCCATAGCCTGTAATCAGGTGTTGAAGGCAAATGCAAATCTATCCTCTTCATGTTATTGTATAGAACATTGGGCCATACTCCTGGTACAGTGAGTTGCCTTACCCTAAGATAATGTACATACAGATACTATGAACCTAATATATTGTATATGCACATCCTGCAGTAATGTCTACTGGCGTGATGGTTAACATTCAGATGATGAGGTTTAAATATAAGACAAGAAAATATTACCCATGAACAAGGAAAGTAGTACATCTTATTTAAGAGCTGCCTTAGACTCTTAGCATCTGAAGGCATCAAAATTGTATTTTGCTATTATCCTAGCTGGACATGGCAAGGACTGTAAGGTGTCCTTTTGTCTCTAAAGCAGCTGAAACAAACAGTTGATGGAACCGATTACCTTGTTCCCATATCTAATAGGACACTACACATCCAGTGAAGGACTCTAAGTTCTGACACTCTGGGATAGAGTATAGAATTTCCTGAACCTCTGTGTTCCAGGTCATAATTTTATTCTTTACATGTATTTCCTTAATCCGATGTGAAGTGTAAGATAGAAATTTCTTGAACTCCTGCACATACCAGTTTTATTCTGTTTCAGGTGTATGACTCATACCCATGGAAGGAAATAGAAATAACATTTTGTGACATTGCAAATCTTGTTTCAACTTGGACTGTCTTTTTCTTTCCTTTTTCATATACCCTGGTGACATAGGCAACAAGCCTAACATAAATAGTTAGAGTAGGGTGAAGAGGAATTCTTTAGTCTTTGACACATTCTACTTTGGTGCTCTTTGGGGTTTTATAATTCAGAAAGAAATTTACTGGGCAGCATGGTCTATACAGTTTATGGCAAGGATGGCAGAGTCGGGTCGGGTGGCTGGGTCGGCCCCAGCCGATCCCGACCCTGAGTCGGGCCAGACTCGGCCTGAGTCGGGCCGAGTCGGCCTGAGTCGGGACAGTAAACCAGTCCCGACTGTCCTGTGGGTGGGTCGGTGTTCCCCCCAGAGTCGGGTCGCCAGGGGCCGACCCGACTCAGAGTCGGCCGACTCTGCCATCCATGGTTATGGTGCACATATGGCCCGGAGGTATCTGGGTGCAGTCTTTGATTCAGTTTCTGTCATTCCATTTCTGGTCTATATATTGATTAGATGCACTCGTGCAGGAAACTGTCAGTCCAACACTGAGGAATGATGTGGCGAAAACAAGCTTACACCAGACAAGGAAAGGGTCCTGCGGCCATGAGTGTTGAATCACAATTAGCATTGGATGAAGCAGTAGCCAAAGCCTTGCAATATGTGGAAGAGAAACTTGCTGCTACTTCCTCAAGTGAAACTAATGTAACAGAAGCAGGTGATTAGGATTTGATTGTAGCCGGAAAATCTCTATTGCTCCTATCTGTTTGCATATGTATCCTCTTTGCTGGCTGCTGTGTGATTGAGTTGGAAGCATTAAAAGCTTGGCATATGTATCCTCCTTCCCCCTTTTTTTGATTAAATATAGCTTGACTATACTTGTCAGTAAAAAATTGTATCATGGTTTTTCCAAGATAACACTAGTGACTTTTGGCTTTATTTAAGACAAATCATTTTTTTAACACATTTCACTTGTAATTGGTATACAAACATGCTGCAAAATATGTTGTTGTGAGATGTTTTCTCATTCGGCTTCAGAACTAATATTCATTTTCTGGCCTTGTTCATTCTTTTGTTGTTTCATAGACCCATTATGTTCTTATTACATGCGCTTGTATTCAAATGATCATCTGTTACAGATGCCAAAGTACATATCAAGCTACTTTCGAAGTTATTTACCTTGGAAGCTAGTTTTGAATTTATGATTTTGAATGTTTGCATAGTATTTAGACTACTTGCTGTTTTGGTCTGATTCAGTGATTCTTCAAGAAGCATCAGCAGATTCGACACAGAATTCTACAACATCTACAGAACCATCTGACCAGGTAAGAGACTTGTTATACTACTATTTCTTTGTTAGTACAGCTTGAATGACTTTGCAAATCTCTATGTTATTAATTCCCTCCTTATTGTTTCTGCAGGCTACTAGACAAGATGATATTGACCCTGATAATATGACTTATGAGGTGCTTTAAAGCTTTTAAACAAACACATTCTTGTGTATCCATTTACATTTTAGCTTTGGCTTCTCAGTTCTACTTGATGTTATATGTGACAAACAGAGCTAAGAGGAAGAGAAGAATGGTGCGACCATGCCCTTTTCCAGGAATCCATGGGCCTCAATATATTGATTCTCGGCTATCCTAATACAGCAAGTACCACTACCAAAATACAGCTAGGTGGTGCCCAAAATGGGTCACCATGAAAAGGAAAGTTTTAACCCCAAGCAATCAAAAGGGCTCTGTACATAAAATAGAAATGATAATAGAATTTATACAGAAACAGAAGGTGACTATAAACAGAGTATCCACTGTCAAAATATAGCTATCCACTGTCACTCCCCCTCAAATTGATGCCGGGAGTCTCGAAGCATCAATTTGTCTATGAAGAAGCCATGACGGGCAGATGTGAGAGCCTTTGTGAAAATGTCAGCAGTCTGATCCCGAGACTTGATATAAGGAAGAGAAATAATCTGACGATCAAATGCATCTCGTATATAGTGACAGTCAATCTCAATATGCTTGGTACGTTCATGAAAGACTGGATTCTCAGCAATCTTGATGGCACTAGTATTATCAGCATGAAGTGGGGTAGCAGTAGATAAAGGAAGACCCAATTCAGCAAGGAAACCCCGGAGCCATGTAATCTCAGAACAAGCAGCAGACATTGCTCGATATTCAGCCTCTGTAGAAGATTTAGATATGCGGTCTTGCTTTTTACTTTTCCAAGAAATCAAACTTTGACCTAAGAAAACACACCACCCTGTAGTAGAGCGCCGAGTAGTGGGACAGCGACAGCCTGCCCAATCAGCATCAGCAAAAGCATTTGATTGAAAGAGGAGATCCAACCAGGAAAAACAATCCACGACGAGAACTGCCCTTAAGATAGCGGAGGATACTGTGAACAGCTGCAAGATGTAAGTGTCGTTGGGATGTCATGAACTGACTTACATAATTCACTGCATAGGAGATGTCAGGGCGAGTAAAACTTAGATAAATTAGACTGCCCACAAGTCGACGATAAACAGTTGGATCCTCAAGAAGAGAACCATCATCCGGGCGGAGTTTGAGATTGACCTCTATTGGAGTAGCAACAGCAGTGCACTCATCTAATCTTGCAAGTGTGATCAAATCTGTCAAGTATTTATGCTGATTTAGATAAATTCCATTATTGGTGCGATAGGCTTCCACCCCAAGAAAATAGCTAAGATGCCCAAGATCTTTCATTTGAAAAGACTGTTGCAACATAGTTTTTAGGACTTGTATCCCATCCGAATCGTTCCCGGTGATCAGAATATCATCAACATAAATAGCAACCACAACAATCTTGTCAGAAACCCGCCTCATAAACACAGAGAAGTCATGAGTACTCTGCTGAAAGCCGGCTTGCAGAATGGTGGTACGGAGTTTTGTAAACCAGGCCCTGGGTGCCTGCTTAAGCCCATACAATGAGCGCTTGAGCCTACATACCAAATTAGAAGAAGGTAGATGCAAACCGGGAGGAGGAGGCTTCATAAAAACTTCTTCATGCAAGTCCCCATGAAGAAATGCATTCTTTACGTCCATCTGAAAAATAGGCCAAGAAGAAGAGGCAGCGAGAGCAATAATAGTGCGCACTGTAGTCATCTTCACAACAGGAGCAAAAGTATCATGATAATCAATGCCATACTCTTGTTTATTTCCCAAGGCTACAAGTCTTGCTTTATATCTTTCTAGGGAACCATCAGATTTAAGTTTCACAGTATACACCCACTTACAGCCAATGGGCTTGACACCTAGAGGACAAGGAATAAGGTCCCATGTATCACTGCTATGTAAGGCATTCAACTCCTCTTGCATAGCTTGCTATGTTCCCTCTCACTATTTCAAACTCGGGTCGCAACTTCATTAAAAATTGATCACGCATGTTGCTTGCTTGTAACTCCTGTATCCCCTTGAAAGCTTCCTTAGGTACCTTCGCATAGACAATGTTATTATACTCAAGCCACAAGTTCATAAAACCTGAATAATATTCTTGGACAGACTTTATTCCCTGAGTATATTCATTGATTTCAATGCGCAAATTATACCTTCTTGAGTCATCCTCTTGATGATATAGATTTTTCAAGAATTTCCACTTGCTCGCTGCAGTCTCATGCATACAAAGGTTGATCCCAATCTGTGGTTCAACCGTGCTAATAATCCAACTCATGAGTTTTGCATTATTTTTGTTCCACACCTTAAGTTTTTCCACATCAGTATCCGCAGGTTTTGCTTCAGTCCCATCCAAATATCTCTACAGCTCTTGTCCCATGATAAAACATTTCAGATTGAACTCCCATAGGAAATAATTTTTCCCATTGAGACATACTGGAATCACAATAGTTTTGGACTGGGTATCCATTGAGATTCACGTAGGGGTAGTAATCCACGAAAAAATTAGAGAAAAGCTTCAAGATCTATTCCCAGAAAAGAGCAACTTACAAAGATGGCCAAGATGTACTTCGGAAACCCCCAAAAGACAGGTCTTGTACCAAACACCCCACTGGATGAGGTCGCCTGCCCAGGAAATCCTCTAGATGTGGATGCTATCTTCAGAAGATGGCCTTCTACCAGAAACCCTTGATGTGTTCGCAGCACCAAGAAGTCCTCCAGATGAGGACGCAAGCTTCAGAAGAACCCCCAGTAGATGGCGACAGCACCAGAACATGAACTCGGAGCCCTATGGCTCTGATACCATGACAAACAGATCTAAGAGGAAGAGAAGAATGGTGCGACCATTCCCGTTTCCAGGGATCCATGGGCCTCAATATATTGATTCTCAGCTATCCTAATACAGCAAGTAGCACTACCAAAATACAGCTAGGTGGTGCCCAAAATGGGTCACCATGAAAAGGAAAGTTTCAACCCCAAGCAATCAAAAGGGCTCTGTACATAGAATAGAAATGATAAGAGAATTTATACAGAAACAGAAGGTGACTATAAACAGAGTATCCACTGTCAAAATATAGCTATCCACTGTCAATATGTTGAACTTAATCTCTCGGAGTAAGAGTTCTTAAATATTTGCCAATGAATCAATGTATGTGCTAATAGGCTAAGTTCCAACAAGTTAAACTGTGTTCTTTGCTTTCTTTTTCTTTTTGTTCTCAACCAGTGATACTGGATGCCCAGAACTAGAAATACCTAGGAGCAATTACTGATAATTCTAAGAATTCTTGCAAAATTGATTAACTGCATAAATAGAAAATAAAGAATGCTGTCAAAGTGAGGGCATTCATGGAATCTTGAGTTACATTTTATGGAAAGCTCTAGAAACCTAGTTTATCATTACTAATATCATATGTTGGCATAGAACCTACTTTAACGTTACTGTTTGTGCATAGACCTTAACTAGTATTCAACTTTTAATGAAGTTGTTTCAACTTTTGTTGCAAGTGAGCTTTTTATTTTTGAAATATGGTTGCATTTTAACTTCATTTGTGCTAGGAGCTGCAATCTCTAGGGGAAGCTATTGGTGCTGAAAGCAGGGGATTAACAGATGATGTAATTTCCCTCTTGCCATCTTCCATGTACAAGGGTAGCCAGGATGAATTTGAGGAGTAAGGCTTGATTTTTTTCTATTGTTACATGTTTTTAATATTTTATAAAAATTCCATTACTTTTCCATCTAAGTGAAGGCCACCATTTTTGGTTGCAAGTGTATCAAAGACCTATTCAGGATATGATATTTTTTTAGCATTAGTTTTCCTATTCGTATTGCAGATTTGCCAAGAAGAATTATCTTTCTCTCCAATATATTAGTTTGCCCCATGGGTCCATCTCTTTCTGGGAAGAATGTGGTAAGAATGAGAATAGCAGGCTATGGCTTGCATTCTTTCAAGATCTCATGGAGATATCTGTCTCTCTAGGGTACCTAAAATGAAATTTATATTGAGACCAAGGGTACAAGGGAAAAGGAGGAGTGAAGTGACAAATGACATCAATGGTATGCATTTGAAAGTATGCCGAACCTGGCCTATGGGCTTAGCAGGCCAGCCTGGCCTGTTGACAGCCCTAATTACAAGTAGGAGAAGACATACAGCTGACTTTATTTGTTATGGGTGTGTGATATAAAGACCATGTTTTCAGTCTTCTTTCTAAAAGCCAGGGATTGTAGTCAAAGTAGCTGCAGGTGAAAGCATCCATATTTTGACTTCGGGATGCTCCTGTTCCCATGGACACTCAAACACAGAACATGCTTCTGATGATTTCTCTTAGACATGGACTTTCCAAAAGTGCCTAGGTTTCAAGTAACTCAGTGTGAGAAACTTAGTGCTTTTGATCTTGTGTCTGCTAGTTTCTGCCATGTTAGCAAAGACAACAAGTAGCAGAGTTAGCCCTTGTTTCCTATGATGATAAAATTGTATATTTTCTGTGTTTGAACATGCATACAGGATTCACTCACATATGAGTAGGGAATGGCTGGACATCTAACACCTCCTTGGGTTTTCAAGTTCAAATTGAAGAATAAGAAAAACCCAAGATTTCTTAACCCCACGTGTGGCACTCTATCTGATCATTTATTGAACAACATCTGATAACTTGTAAGAAGAAAAATCATAGGGTTAGAACTTCAATATCTTTGCATGTAAGGCACAATCTCTGAAACTTTGGACTTGCCTATCATTAAATGAAGTGAGCTGCACTTTCAAAGAAATTAGCAATCTTGAACCAAGAATGTTAGTAGCTTAGTATATGCATTGTTATCCTACTCCTAATGAATGTTTCCTGATGTATGACTTTCGATGACCGTGGATCTTCAGTTGATTAGCTATAATCCACACACTTTTGGAAAAATACATTTGATTGGTTGCAGATGCATAACTCAGTTTAGGCAACTGTGCATTCACTCATCAGCTGTATCTATTTTTCCGGTTTTTGTGCAGTGCTATTTCTAACTGGTCATTGTACACAGATGTGTAATCTGCTGCATGTCTTATAAAGATGAAGAAATGTTGATCACTTTGCCATGTAGGCATCATTATCATTCCCATTGTGTTGCACAGTGGTTGAGGATTAACAAGGTAAGCCACTTCTCTTTTCAGTTTAAATGCTTTTTATATATGAGTTACCTGGGACATTAGCTCTGATGGATGAATTCCTGATACGATTTTCATTGAGAAACTTCTTTACATATGATTGCAAAATTAGTTAATGTCTTTGAGAAACTTCTTCCAAGAGAATGGAGAGATTTATGATGTTGCACACAGGATTAAGGCAGGCTGGTTAAAATGGAGAAGTCCATTAGGAGTCCTCTACGATCGTTGTATACCTATGAAACTTAAACGAAAATTTTATAGAACGGCTGTGAGGCCTCTTCCCTTTGTCTTTTTCCCGCGAGATCCTTCCCCAAGCTTCTCTCCCTTTCACACATTGCACGGCTATCCTTCCCTATGACGCTGCCTCCACATGCACGCCCTGCTGTGAGGGCCGCCATCTCCCTCCTATTGTTTCGCGCTCTCGTTCCACTGCAGCCAGTAGTCCACCCAGTCGCTCGAGGAGCCCCATGCATGCACAGCTGAGGGTACGACGGGCACCTCGCTGTGAGACCAACACCTGCCTCTTCTTGCATCTAGTGCACATTCCCTTGCAGCTAGGAGCCGTCGAGCTGCCAAGCACGAGGAGGCCCATGCATGCACTGTGAGCCCCCCGAGCTCCTTGCCGCGAGAGTCGCAACATCCACCTTCGAGCGCCACTGGGGAGATCCCTGTTCCATCCTTGCGACATCCAGTAGCCGTCTGAAGCCCTGCTAAGTGTGATCGGCCTCTGCGCCAACTCCGCTTACGTCCGGTGATGCTTCCTCATGCTCGCACATCGCGAGCAGCAGCCGGCTGCCCAACCGCTCGCCCCGTCGCGACCTCCCTTGCACAGTGCCTTCCATCGGAGGCCTTGGAGCTCCGCTGGACTTTTTCCCAGGTCCATCCTTGTGTACTGCACCCAGCGGAGGACTCTCCCTCCCCAGCATGCCCGGAGGCTCTAGCCGATCGCCTACTCCCACCATTGACGGCCTTCATGCATGCGATGCATGCAAAGTGCGTGCCTCCGTAAGTGTGACGAGCATGGCCTCTGCTATCGCCAATGCCACCCTCTCCTGCCCGGTTGGGCATAAGACTTACCTTCTGCATGGTCAGGTGGATGACTTGTCGACCAGTGCAGCTCCTCGTGGACCGGCCCTGCTCCTGTATGTGGACGGCCGAGCACCACCAGAGTACCGGGTTGCAGTCACTGTCCAGGTCGGCCTGTCACCTGACCAGTCCCTCCCTGCAGTCACACGTTGCCTGTTACCCCTCTGCGAAGGATGGGCCTTCTGTTGTACTTCTTCCTCCCTCACTTTCCCACAAGACTCAGTCGCCGGGCATCCTCTCCCATTCAGCCATGTGGCAGTATGTGCTCTTGCTCTCTCTGTTCTGCTTACTAATATATGGTTATATTCGCCGCCGGTGTGTGGTAGGATCCCTGACCCGTGACTTATGTTGCTTCCGGGCTGACAGCGCCATACCCCCCTTTTCCCAACTGCTCCACGAGGCAGTCGGTAGACTTCACCCTAGACTGTGGTAGTTCTTTTGCTACCCTCGGTCTGTCGTTCCCACTGTGCAGGGACGGCCCTTTGGCTTTGCTTCTGGTTGAGCGTCTCGTCCGAACGTTTGTGTGTCCGCATGTGTGCGTGGTTGTCAGTTTGTGATGTTCGTTACTGATCTCACCTAGGCTACGCCTGTGCCTCACCCACTAGGCTGTCCCGCATCAGATGCTTTGCCTAAGTTTCCTCTTGTTGCCCTCACTAGTTGGCCAAAGGGCGATGCTTCTCAGTGTCATGCTCAGAGGTCCATGCAGGTATTTGGTGGATAGAGGCTTATGTGAATCTAGTTGCACTGAGCAATCCCCAAGGCAGAGGGCCTGGGCGAGGATGAGAAAGTAGCCTTTCTTAAAGGGGAATCCCTTCTGTGAGAGGACTACTAGCAGACAATGGAAGGTGAGTAGGGGTACTCCTTTTTGATTGACTGTGAATGCATCCACAATAGAAGTTTTGTTACGTAAGGAGAACTGTAAATGAGTTACTGGCCTCAGACATTGGGCTATGTCGCTATGGAGGGATATAGTTCCTCAAATAAACCTATTGACTTTGTAACATGTACTATCCACTTCCAGCAAAGGAGGGGATCAGGGCAACTGAGGAAGAATCTCCTGTGAGTCTCCACCATCCATGCAGGGAGCTGATCCAACTGTCAATCTGGTGTCCAGGGATGCAGTGGGCCTAACATATAAAAGTAGGAGAGAGCCTATGTTCGGTGCACTGAGGGGCCATTACCAGGTAGTTTGAAGGCAGCAGCAATGAAATCAAAGGTAGAGTGGTGCACTAAGGAATTGCACCTCAGGCTACAACTGGCACTCTCTAATGGATAAAGGGGTCAATGGGACTGAATGGACCTGCTAGCAGCAGCAGTGTGACCTAGAAGGTCTTCTCATCATTGTTTTTGTGTCTGAGAAACTAGAACCAGGAGGCTGCCTAGTGTTGCAGTCGGTGGATGAAGATAAATTTGCACCATGTCAAATGATCCAGTATGAGTTTTAAGGGCCATCTTGTCAAGTTGGGTATTCAACCAAGAATGCCTAAGAGGTGGAGCTTCCAAAAGTTAAATTTCCTCAAGCTTACAAAACTCAATGTAACAAAGAAAGAGAACACTAGTTCCATGGCGAGGAAGACTGCATGAAAGAATAATGTGAGTTATTCGTGCGGATGGAAACAATGACCTGCAAGTAAAATCCATACTCTTGGCTGATTTTTGAGTCTCGAGGAGGTTGAAAGGAATTTTACCAAGGGTATTAGGAATGTTGAGGTATGTATTGTGTATGTTGTGACAAACTGAGTTCCATGTGGATCTTTGAGAGGGGACTATTGAGGAGCAGAGTTTTTACATCTGTGCAAAGGACAAGGATTTTGTTACAATAAGATATACAAATTTTATGGATGATGATAGTCTATTGTGAAAAATGGAATAAAAAGGAAAATTAGTTGGATAATTTTTTAAATTTTAGTCTTTGGGGCCTGCACTGGCCAGCTAGATTTGCAAGTTTTATTTTGTTTCTATTGTCAAAAAGTGTCGTCAGCCCAATGATCTAATGTCTATTTCTATATCGTCTTCTTATCCAGTCCCCTATTATTACATGTTTTACACGACCTTTTAAATGTATTGCAATTTGGAAGAATCCTCCAAAAAATATGATTTCTATTGCAAAATTTGCAGAATTTTATGCAAGTTTCGGTTATATGCTAATAGTAAACCATTTCCATATTTGACATTCACTCTATCTGAACTAGGTATGCCCTATATGCAATGACGAGGTGTTTGGCTCAGAGTCGATGAGGAAATGATAAAGGAGCTCTCTGGATTGGAATAACGGCTCAGCCCCATATTGATAGGAGATTGATTACAGTGGCCTATCATGGATGTTTTGGCCAGGGAGAAGTGAATTCGGTATTTGAATAGAGCTTTTCCCATGAACATCAAGTGTTTGAACTCCACTTACACTGTCAGTGGTCGATATTTTTACGTGATTGCCATTTACAGTTGGATTTGGTTGCATATAATCTTTTCAGTTTACATGTTTATTGTTTCTGAATTTGTTTGAGCTCTTCTTAGGACAAAACGTTCTTGGTAATGCCTATTCTTGATCTACTGTTTGTTGGTCAATCCAATGTCCACTCTTTCCCAATAAAAACATTTTCTTTGTCAGAATAAGTAAAGTTCATTTATGGAGATGAATAATGCTTGTTTCTTCCATGTAGTTGTATTTCCACTTTTCAGAAGTTTACGATTATTATTATTGCCATTATTATCGTGATGATGATACTCCATTGTTATCTACAATAATAAATTAGCATCTATCTTACATAATTAGGTATACAAGGAGTGACCGGTTATAGTTCATGTACATCTTAGTGAGACAAGTTTCACTCTCTCCCCCTATATTACCTACCAAAAAAGGCCTTTTTTAGAGAGAGTTTGTAGTAGGTCTAATAAACCTGACTCCTAATCCAGTTCAATTAGAATAAATTTAGGATGATTTGTTGTAACTCAGGGCAACCTTATAACGAGAGTTTCTCTGTATTTGAGGCACATCTTCATACTAACTCGTGAATCCCAAATTCTAGAATGGAGTACACTCGGAAGAACCATAAAGTGATTTCCTTCTTTATTTCCCAGAGCGACTGTTGAATGAGATTTGGCAATGCGAAGGGCATGGACACAGCATGACCATCTAATCTAACTTGTCCTTGGTAGTGTTGGGCCATCCTGCTCTCGGTTGCAGCTTTTAGGTGACTGTAGTTGCCACGTTTGGAAGATTGTGCTCATCTAGAGCCTGCACAAGATCTTGACGTTGCAGGATTTGCTAATCTATTCGCATGTATTACTAAGAAACAAAGTTGGATTCAATGGGAGTTGAAGGCTTAGAATTGGAATAGATGTGTCAGTTGATCATCCTTAGAAAATAAATAAGCTATTGAGTAAAAAAATGATGTACATCTTCATCGATGTTCTTTCTTGACTTGGGAAGTCCGGCAGGTATATAAGCACGGAGAGTTTGGGCTATCAGGAGAAATAGTCTTAGATGATCGTTATTGGGTTCCAGTTGGTGAGGATAAGAGATGGCATTTTCTCTCTATCATCATAAAGCTATTTAATGCTTCTCATTGAACAATGTATTTTATCATTCAAAAAGAATAGTTGTGTCACTACTACGTAAAGTTCACATGTTAGGGCATTAGGTAGCCATAATGTACCAATCCATGTCCCGTCATGCACTAGGTACTTATTGCTATGCATTTGTTTCAATTCCACTTAATCTTTGTAATAGATAACCCTACGATATGTTTTGTTTGTTCGTCCAAAACTTTAACTCCGCTGTTCAAAATCGAAGGCAAACTATCCTTGAACGTACGTATCTTTACTATGTCATCACCCATCTTACATTTAGCTGGTGTTGGAAACGCTCTCCAAGATATGCCGTTGTGTCAAACACTGTGGATCGATTTGAGACAATGGAAAAACTACTGACTTCACTCATATATTCAACAAGAGCTGACAAATTATCGCTCAATGCAATCTGGTCAATTTGGTCCATCAGCTAGAAGCATGGCGAGGGTTATGCTGCTCTCGCAAGTTAGGAAAGACCAATTAATCAAATAATCGGCTTTTTTTGTCTCCTTAGAACAATTGGCTCCTCGTAATGATCGGCTGTTATTAATACGAAAGGTTGGTTTTCGTCATATTATCTGCTTGAACAGTCTCTGTGCTTTTACATCTGTTAAAATGCATACCATGCCATGTGACATGAAATATACTTAAGTATACATTCTTGAAGATACATCTACAAGCTCGGCAGGTGTGTTGTTTCCCTGATAACTAGCCATGCTAGATGTATTGCTAATTAAATGATGTGCATGGCATGTCGAGACTGCATCATTAGAGTTTCGTTTTTCTGTGAATATGCAATGACCAGAACATATCTTCACCTCTGATTCATGAGCACTTCACTTCATAGTATGTTGTATTTCATATATATAAGACTGTTCACGGTTCGATTTGGTTCGATTTAGATTTTTTTTTTTAGAAAATCGAACCGAACCAAATTGAATTTAAAGACGAACTGAACCGAATCAAACCGAACCGATTTAGTTTGAACCGAAAATAGGAAAAAAAAACTTTTAAAAGAGGTTGTGAGTTCCCCCCATGATAGGAGCCATCCACTGCACTATTGATTTTTTTTGATATATTATATTATTTATATATATACATATTTTCAATTCAGGTTGATTCTCCAGTCTCAAATCAAATTGAATTGTGAAACCTTCAAACTGAATCGAATCGGTCGGTTCAATTTAATTTTTCAATTTAAACCATTTTATGAACATCTCTAATTCCATGTCACGCCCGGTTAGGCTCGGATTGGATTAAAATCTCGTTTCATTCCTAAATATGCACCACCATTTTTCTTATAACTCACTTCGCGGCAATTGGGAGCTTCCTTCTGTACAATATTCCTTTTTATGTAATATCTAGAGAAGACTACCTTTTTGCTCGTGTTGAATCTTCATACGTCGGAGAAGAACATACAACAATTTTCTGCTTACCTTTTCTTGAGGACCCCGGTTGGGTCGATCGGTTAGAACTCTTACTTAAAAGCAAGAGGTCCCGAGTTCGATTCCTGGGGAGGGGGGGGGGGTTTACTTGATTTACATGCAATCCTCGAGGTGTGTAGATCCGGGGTTTTTTCGGTCAAGTCGGGTAAGGGCAATACGGGTACACAGAAAGTAGGAGCTGCCAAGTTCTGACCTTGGAGTTCACGAACACCAATCCCTGAGCCCACAAAACCATACGGGACGGAATTTCCTCGTTACCAAAAAAAAGACTACCTTTTTGCTCGTGTTGAATCTTCATACGTCGGAGAAGAACATACAACAATTTGCTGCTTAGCTTTTCTCCACTAATATTGGATTAGAAAGTAACAATTCTTATATGATTCTGTATCATATCCTTCTGTACGCTTCTTTATGCTGCTCCAATGATATTATAATTTTAATTTCCCTACAAGAAAGATACTATATGTAGATGGCTGCAAATCGTAGCCGTCTACAAAAAATAATATTTGTAGATGGCTTCGATAAGCCATTTGAATATGTATAATAAGTTGATGATTATAAGTAGCCGTCTACATATATATGTAGATGGCTAAGAAAGCGGTCAACGTATGTTTGATATTTACACGGCTACAAGAGGCCGTCTACATATCATACTTATGTAGACAATTAAATTTAGCAGTCTACATAATTTATATAGTAGATATCAAATATATGTAGATGACTTTTCTTAGTCGTCTACATAAAATATGTAGACGGTTGGGAGGAGTTGTCTACATATGTCCAATATGTAAACGGTTAAGAGAAGCCGTCTATGTATCAAACATATGTCGATGGTTAATTGAAGCTGTCTACATGTGTTATTATAGATCAAAAGAAGCCGTGTACATATATGGATGTAAATTGTTTTTATGATGTTCATCTTCTATAGATTTAAATTAAATATTTTAAATTTTATAATATTTAAATTAAATAAAAAATAATTTTAGAATATAAAATTATTAATAAGAATAATAATTTAACATGTATGTCATAATCAAAATAAATAAAAATATCAATTTATAAAATTTACACATTTGTTATTACATATATATATATATCTTTGTCACTGAAGAATAAGTAGTTATTCAGCACAACTCATTTGAAGAAGTTTAATCATATTCATTGGAGTATAAAGAGAAAAAAACGAAAAAGTAGAAGGATACCTATGAAGTTGTAAAACATGATATTGCAGTAAATATTCTAGAAAAAAAATAGAACTCAAATGTTCGGAAATAAAAACATAAATATGTATCAAGATTTTGTTTGATAAGACTTGACATTATCAAGTTTTAAATTCACATATACTATAAAAGAAAGACCATATATAGATGATTGAAAATTAAAGCCGGCTACACAACAAATTTTGGTCGTTAATCTTTTATTTTTTGTAGTTCTTTGACTTTTCTATGTCACTTAACATTATCTTAATCTTTCTATTATCAGTAAGACATCACTATATATATATATATATTATATATATATATATATTATATATATATATATATCTGATTTTGTATCCAATAGTCATCTCAGAATGAACAACGTGTAGAGTTTTAATTTGAAATTGAGTTTACTGAACATATAACGAAAATTATGAAAAAAATCAGTAGAAGAACGTATTATGGAAGTCTCGATATATATAACTTGCAATAGTTCAGACCAAAGTTGGTCAATTTGATCAGATAAAATTGGTCGATCGGTTGGACGGAGTCGAGCGACTGAACAAACATAATCAGTTGACCGAAAAGGAAGAATTGATCGATAGGTTTTCCGATAGTGTAAAAAACAAATTAATTCATTTAGGTTTCATTGAAACTTTAGTTTTATATCTAAACGATGTCCAATCATGGTGAAATTTCAAACACAAGTTAATTGGAATGTGATATATTTTATGATGCTTTTAGTTTAATTTCTCTAAATAAAATTTCATGGGATGAAATTACCCAAAATTAAGAAATCAAATTAATCTCAATTATATATATTTATATAATATATACATATATATAATATTTACATTATATATATGTCTATGTATCATATAAATATATAAATAATAAATTATATATATATATATATATATATATATATATATATATGTGTGTGTGTGTGTGTGTGTAGATGGCTTAAGCCATCTATGTAGATCCTTTATTAGTCGTCTATGTAAATTTCCAACTTTCCACTTTCCCGCCTAGCGCCCAAAGCTCCACACATCCCTTTTTCCCCTTCCTCGCCCATTTTTCCATCCTCTGCTACCCCTTTTCTCCTTTCACACACACACACTCTCTGTCTCCCTCTCTCTCTCTTTTCACACACACCCCTTTTTTCCATTCCCCACCGTGCCATGTCTATTATATAAAGTATTCATCGTCTAGAAATAAATAAAGAAATGATTGATAGACAGTTGCAAGGTTAAGATAAGACTTGTTCCAGATTATGAGTTAGATTTGACTGAAATAGTAGAGTTTGATGTGAATGTCGAATTCTTTTAATCATACTTGGTTGATGATGTAGAGTTACCTACTTCTAGTGATGAATTTGTGGAGCCACTTTCTTTATCTAAAGAGAATGAGTGGAAGACCTCGATCCACAACAAAATGAAATAGAGTTGGGGGGCTCCGATGAAGAGGAACATACTAGTGATCTAGATGAATCTGATAATGAAGATGCCAATGCCGAATTTGATATATCCCCAACATCTGAAGATGAAATGGAGAATGTTTGATGAATGGTAGATAATTTTACTAGAAAATTTATTATTCTACATCTTTCTTTCTTCTACTATTGATGAATATATATGTATTTTATTACTACTTGAAGATATGGTTCGAGGACGACATGTGACTTCTTCATGTGGTAATTAAGGGAGAGGGTAGTGGGAGAAGATCTACTCCCTTTTTTGCACCTCTACCACCGGCAGCAAGTATGTATACTTTAATTTGTATGTATTGCGGTATTTATTTAATACAATTCTTTATGTCATTGTGGCATCTTATTTCTATCCTTATAGGACCCACGACCTCTGCACCTCTACCACTGGTAGCAGACATATATGTCATGATTTGTATATATTAAAATATTTGTTTAATATAATTCTTTATGTCATTGTGGTATTCTATTTCTATCCTTATAGAACTCACGACCTCTGTAGCTCTACCACTGGCAGTAGGCATATATGTCATGATTTGTATACATTACAATATTTGTTTAATATAATTCTTTATGTTCTTGTAATATCTTATTTCTATCCTTACAGGACCCACGACCTCTGCACCTCTACCACTGACAGTAGGTATATATGTCATGATTTATATACATTGCAAAATTTGTTTAATATAATTCTTTATGTCATTGTGGTATAAGATCGATGACCTTTGCATCTCCATCACAGATGGTGAGTGAATCTACACCTCCTCCATCAGAGTCAGGTATGTTCATTCACATTTAGAGGTATATTTTTGATAGTTTATTTTATTTATGCTAATTAATTCATATAGTACATGTTGATGACGAGGCAAGTCATCACGAGGGGGAGGGTAGTTATGGTGAGACGATGCGGGTACTGTGGATAAATGAAGGATATGTAATGCACTATTTTTGTTATCTATTAGTTGTTTTGATATTAATATTTTCAATTTCAGGAATAAAATAGAGCCAGCCCAAGCATCACAATTTATTACAAAGACAATTCAAGCACACTTTTCTGGCCCCATCCATTGATTTTCTGATTTTTTGATGGAGTTTAGGATTTATTGTATGATATGTTCATAGTATGTGAATTATTTTATCAATGATAGTCTCTTTCAATTCTTAGTTTAGTACTCTAATTCTTAGGTACTTTATTATTATTTTTAATATGTAGATGAATATCAATTCATAGAGCATTCAGATGAGTCACGTGCTAGATCTGCATGGACAATCACTGCAAGAGCAAATTCTTTTGTATAATATTTGAAGAAATGCAGAAAGAGTTTGTGCAAGCACATATATGAACCAATGGAAGGAGCACGAACCTGTTTGGTTGAAAAAAGAGTATTAGGTGGCGGGACATGGGCGCCGGGGGAGAAATGGGTTGGAAATTCTGCCAAAGCAAAGATAAATACATCCGCACATCTCAAGGCAAATGTACATACATGTGACTCTATCTCTTTTGCAATGCATAAAGCGCAAATGTTAAGTACATTTCTAGATTCTTTAAATTTTATAAATCTAATAATAAACTGTGATTTATTTGAAAAAATAGGAAACACAACTCAAGCGGCCACCTCAATTTCAAGCACTTTTTGATCAAACTCATAAGAAGAAAAGGACGAATGATTACATTAGTGAGAAAGCTTGGGAGGTAGTGGTAAGTTTATATGCAAATAGTTTTCATTTAAAAGCATAATGTAGAATTAAGAATAAATTTTTTTTATGTAGGATTATATAATAGAGAAATGGAAGAGAGGTACATAAACGACAGTCAGCATCCAGAATTAGATCATGACATTTGGATTGCAGCATATGAGGCACCCAAGAAGGCCAGGTGTATAGTTTGGACATAGATTATGCACAGCCAGGGTGATATCCTCATGCTCTAGCTTGTCTCACAAACGACCTCCCCATTTACCACACTTGCAGCCACAGGTGGTTTTTCCAGTGCTACCCTGACTATGACTTCGGCCCAGTTTAGGGAGATCATCAACGAGATCGTCTCTCAGAACATCTCACATATCGTCTCTCAGACTATCTCCCAGACTCTCGCACAGTTGGGGTTTCTTGGTGATAGAGCACCTCCTACACAACAACCTTAGGTGAGTATTTGATTGATTTTTTATTTGTCAACTCTAAATATCATCTTATAAAATGTAAGAATTTGAGTTTAGAAAGTCCAAAACTAAAAATACTTGTCTGATTGGTCTGTTGATTGTTCCAACATGACTTGGGGGGTGAAAGTAACCCATAGAAGCTGATGGAGTCCAAATTAGACTCCAGATTTGAGCTCAATGCTCAAATTTATATATTTTTAGAAGAACTTAGTTTAAAGTCAATAAACACGGGTTTGAGCAAGTCAAAATTGAAAGTATAGGTTCGATTAATCTGTTAATGATTCCAACATGACTAGGAAGGTGAGAGTGATTTTTAGAAATTGAGGGATTCCAAATTGGACTCCCGATTTGAATTGGGCAATCAATTTCTCATTCTTTTTACTAGCTTGGTTCAAAATATGTGAACTTGGATTTGATGGTCCAAAATTTAAAATATAGGTCCAATCAGTCTATCAATTGTTCCAACACAACTTGGGTAGTGAAAATAACCCATAGAAACGGTTGGAGTCCAAATTGGACTCTAGGTTTGAGCTCGATGCTCAAATTTACATTTTTTTTTAGAAGAACTTAGTTTAAAGTCAATAAACACAGGTTTGAGAGAGCCAAAATTAATAATATAGGTCTGATTAATTTGTCAATGATTCTAACACGATCGGAAATGTGAGAGTGACTTGTAGAAATTGACGAAGTCCAAATTGGACTCTCGGTTTCTGGTTTGAGCAAAACGATCAAACTGTCGTTTGTCAAATGAAGTTAAGTGAAAAATATCTTACTTTCAATTTTAAATAAAAAATACTTTATTTATTTAGGATTGGAAAAATTAATTAGAAGTCCCTGACTATAATAGGAGGTCCTTACTGTAACGTGATTTAACGTATACTGTAACCAGAGATAACACTTACTATAATGAGTTACAGCTCTGTCAGGGACTAGAAAATAAATCAAATATTGTTAGGGACTCCTAATTAATTTGCCCTTTAGTATTTCATTTTAATTTTTTATAAATGATATACATGATCATCCATCGCGAGGCATTGGAGGAGACGACGACCAGGATGACACATACACAGAGGATTTGTGATTTTGTGATGGATGTGTATTATGGTTTTCAATTTATTCTCATTTGTGTGATGGATGTAATGATTTGTGTAATGGATGTGTGATGAATTTGTGTAGACCAGCGATTTGTGTGATGGGTGTATTATGGTTTATGATTGTTGTCATTTATCATGTGATTTATTGTTATTTATCTTTAGTTATTAAAAAATATGCTGATATTAGCGATCGACGGTCGCAATTCGGTCTCTATATAGAGACCGTTTAGCAACCGAATAAATCGGTCGCTAATCAGCTACATATTACATCAATCGCTAATCGGTCATAGAGTTTAGCGACTGATATTGCGACCGATGTATCGGTCGCAAATTCTTGAGATTGAATTGCGACCGTCTGACATCGGTCTCAATTCTGCGACCGATTGTTGTCGGTCGCAATATAGAGACCAGATTTTTGCTACTGACGTGATCAATCATTAATTAATGATGGGTCACAATTCGGTCGTTCTGTCACTTAGCGACCGGCTAGCCATCGATTAGCGACCGATACTGTCGATCGCTATGTCTGCTATTTCTTGTAGTGCATCTCTCGCAGAGGGGAGGCGCTCGCCGCCGCTAGGCTCTGCCGCCGTCACCTTGGGCTCAAGGGGGAATTGCCGCGCTGCAGACTGCTGGGAGGTGCTATTGCTGGGGAGGTGCCACTGCTGGGATAGTAGTGGTTGTTGCTGCCAGGTAGGGCTGTCAATGGATATCTGTTTTCCGACTTTTCGACCTGTTTCCGATTTTCTTTAGTGGATACAGAAACAATCATTTCCGCATCTGTTTTTTTCGTTTCCATTTTTGATAATATATAAATTTATTTTATTTACAAAATATGTACTCTTAAAATCTTATTTCTTAATATTGAGAAATTGTAGACTAACTTCTTAGCTTCTCCTTAATTTGTAAATAGAATCTAATTAATTTGTCTCTCTCCTAGTATTTATTATGCCTATTATTATAAAAAATAGACCTTTTATCACTACTCATAATGCTACACACATCCACTATTTGATGGTCGTAAATGTTTACAATATATTTTTATTTTCGATATGTTTTTAATTTTTTTATACGAAATAGATGCAGAAAGTGCGATTTTTGTTTCCGATTTCGACCTGTTGGCATCCCTACTGCCAGGGAGGTGCTGCAGTGGTGCTACCTCTGCCGCTGTCGCCATAGAGCTCCATCATCGTCAGGTTCCATTGCCATCAGGTTGTTGTAGCCGTCGCCACAGGAGAGCTTGCCGTCACCGCGACCATTGGGGGGATCCTACCACCATTGGTAGGGATCCTCTCCCCTCTCTTTCCCCCTCACTGAATCGATGGGTTTTGGGGAGGAGGCTTCGGCGTAGGAAGAGGTAGGGTGAGAGAGAGAATATGTGCTATTTATTTTTTGATTTTTTAACTTTTCTCTTCTGCTATTACTGGAACTATCATATATTTGTGATGAACTATATATCCTGACGACGTGGTAGCCGTCTATAAAAATTTTAGTGGACAGTTTTGTCTTATTTATAGACGATTTGGAGCTGTCTATCATATATTTGCGATGAACTATTCTGACGACGTGGTAGCCGTCCATAGAATTTTTAGTGGACAATTTTGTCTTATTTATAGGCGATTTGGAGCTATACCCTTTCCCTAGTCTGGATGCCAGAACTTGGTGTTAGAAGGAAGTAGATCCTTTATGATTAATTTGTCGTCTCAAAGGCAAATCAAATATAGAGTGAACAGATTAAATAATATGTAAATTTTCTTCAATAATAATATATTATTATTATTGTTATTATTATTATTATTATTGATGAGGAGACTCTTCAAACCATCCATAACTTTCGTTGGAAATTCAAATACAGTACTGTCAGAAGAGAAAAAAAAGGAAAACTGTCTGGTGTAGACATGAATTAGGTCTAGTTCTAAGTGACAATGCATAGTGCTTGTTTTAGGTATAACATGGCTTGTAAGTTGGAGAAAGACTTATTATATTTTTTTATTGTACTTAAGTGTAATATGATTATACATTAAATTTATGTGGCACCCCTCACATGGGAAGTGATAAAGTGACAACTCAATTATTGAGCGTCACATGAATTTAATATCTAATCATATTATATTAAATATAATATAAAAATACACTAAACCTTTCACTCTAAGTTGTTGACACAGATTTTCCTGAAAACTACCGCCACCATGATCAGGGGCCAGGGCTAGAGCTGTCTGATATGGACATGGGTGGCTTGCGGAGGAGCAGTTTGAAATATCTGAGCTTTTGAGGGAAGCTGGTCCACCGTACGTCCGGAGACCAGACAGGTGTAGAGACCATTTTCTCTGGACTGTCCTATTCAGCTTTTCGTTGTATTTACCTCAAACGTGCCGCACGGGTCTGGAGGGTTGAGTTTATAGAGGACGAGCCATAGCCCTGTGAATTTAATTACAAGGGTATCAATATATTTCAAAGGAAACATCAAATCAATCATTATGGATAAGTTAAAATGATGTTTCAATATCTTTGCCCACCGTACAAATTAGCAAATAAACTAATAGAAGTATGCAATATTTAATTATAAGCTCTTTTACTTGGAGAACTTTGAGGTTGGACGTACTTTTTATTCTTTTGTACATGTTGGTGTCATATTTTATAAATTTATGACAAAAGTTTCTCTTGGTAAGTTGGTTCTGTGATAAGTGCGTCTCTTGGGTTGTCTTGTTATATTTTATCAGAATAGTCTTAACATATCTATTCATATCTTTTAAAAAACATTGACCCTTGCAGTAAAGGGTAGCGGAAGCACCAAAATAGCATATAGTGGAAGAGATCTAGTTAACTATGGAGTGTTACAGACTCTTCAGTAATCACATAGAGATAGCTTTCAATGATTGACATATCCATATATTTTGCTATAATTGTTGGCAACAGTAATGCGAAAAAGGAAAAACGATTCTAATCTATGCAATCATAGCAAAATATAGATAGTATTTTCTGTATTTATACAATACATATAATAGAGTTATATATCTTGCAAAAGAAATATTTTTTGTCAGACCAAACTGATAATAAGATCTAAGTGAATTAATTGCCAATTAATTCTATTGACTAAAGATCTTATCAGACTTTTTTTTTCTCTCTTCTCTAATCACTAAAATTATTTGACAAATAATACACTTATGTCAGTTGAATCTAAGTATTTCTCATTTTACAAATTTTCCCATCAGATGACTAGATTAGTATTCTTTTGGGAGGGGGATTTACATGGGTGGAGAGAGTACTTCCATCAATACTGAGAGGAGGGGTGGGGACCCACTATATTAATTTTGCATAAGAACCCAAATAAAAATATGATAACATTTTAGAAAATGAGGTTTTATGTAAAATATTCTCTCAATGCCGAGGGAGCCCCCTCCACCCATACAAGGCGAGGATCTCCTCTCTTTTGGGATTCTTCCTAATTAGGCGTGTGCTCCAAGCCAAGAGGGGGACTTTTCACGTAGACGTATCTGATTCTGATGCTCTAACGGGAGTCACCCTTATTTCCATACCAGCAGCGGTAGTACTGGTGGAAGCCACCTCAATTCTTCTTCTTCTTGTTCGAAATAAGGATATGGGGGAGATGAAGCTAGCTGTAGGCATCTCGGTTTCTTGAAGCCTTAGGTTCCTCTCTTCGGGACTGCACGAAGCACAAATAGATGGAGATGGGAAGGAAACGTACGTAGTTGTGGCGGATATATTGCTTGTAGGCTAACTTCCCACACCAATTACTTCTTCTTAAGCACCTTATCATAACTTAGCACTTGAGAGCATGCAAAATTATGTTTCGATTTTCGCCTGCTTAAATTCTTAATTAGCATGTCTTGGCCCATACATGCTGATCAAGCTCTATCTGACAACCTGAGAATACGAGATCAATGAACATAATTAAGGGCCAAACATTACCTAAGGATCCCAAATCAAGTGTCGTCTGGGAAGTCGTAGATGGAAAGCCTCATTGAGGGGACCATGGTATACAATTCGAAAAGAGTGTTTACATGTTAAATTATATATCATTTTTCCACGTCACCATCGTCCTTCCGTTTCCGTTCGGACAGGTGCATGCATGCCAGCTCGATCGCTAGTACTCTTGAAGTCTTTCTGAGAATAATGAAACCCTAAAATCAGGACTTCACTTTTCATTTTTTCTTTCTTATTTTGAGGTAGAAAACGGGGTTTTAGTGAGGAAGGCAAGGGATGCAGGTTCCTCTCAATGTAGACATTAAGGCACGTCATTGCTGCTGCCAACTCTTTGAACCGCAGATGTCCATATGATGAGTGAAGAGCAGCCCCTTTTTTTTACTTAATTTCAAAATCAAAGAATAATGGAGAAAGAAATATAGACTTTTAGGCCTGACAACGACACTCTGCAATGGACGATTGTAAACTACATCCTTTGGTTCGTATTAGGAACGTAATGTAATGAAGATTTCTTTATTTTGATGTCTTTTTTCTCTTCCTAACCGATCTCTTTATACTAAGTACCATGACCTGCTATCCACTTCATTGCTATACGGTAGCATACACTGTATATCCTTCGTATTGTCTCTAAACCTTCCTTTTTTTAATGAATACTCAACGATGTCCACGAAGATATGATATTCTTGAGATCAATTTTCCTCTTCCCATCACCCCAGCTGCACCATTCACTACAAGAGAATGAAGATTTGTTAGCAGTTGAAAGCCGCTAACAAATCTTCAGAGACCGCTGACATAATATTATGTCCGCGGTTAAGAAATACTGCCACAAACCGTTGCCAAAAAATCCATGGACAGATCTTATGTCCGTGGTTTACTGAAACTGCTAACATATATAGGATTTGTCCGCAACTTTTATAGCCGCGGACATAAAGTATTATTGTCAGCGGTCACAACAGCCGCGGTCGTAGATTGTACAGTAACGGCTATGAGCCGCGGCCATATACTGTACAGCAACGGCTGTAAGCCGTAGCCATAGACTGTACAACAATGGCCGTAAGATGCGGCCATTAGTATGTTATGGCCGCAGGTGCTAGCTGCGGACATATGTACCTTTATCAGCGGCTGAAACCACTGCCTTAAACCATTTTTGTCAGTAGATCTAAGTGCCGCGACCATATTTTTAACTTTGTCAGCATCTGGTAGCTGCTGACATATGTCCTTTGGCAGCGGCTTTCCAGCCGCTGACAATTTGTCAGAAAGAAATTATTTATTTTTATTACCACACTCTATTCGTACATGAGTCACCCTGATCATTCAATCATATATATTATTGAGCCACCACCCAGGCTCGTTGGATTCAATCATCCACACATTATTGAGCCACCACCCAGGCTCACTAGATCATTCAATCAGACACATATAGCCACCACCCAGGCTCGCTGGATCATTCAATCACACACATAGAATATAATGCATAATATTGTTATCAAATATCCAGAAAAGTAGAAAAATGTGAAAGTGTAATAAATAAGAGAAAAATCAAGAGACATGATCATCATGATCAGAATAATCATCTACCCCTCATCTGTCTTGCTATCGCGCTCTCGCTCTGAACTGTAGGAGGTACATGCTGGGTACACCTGTGACGCCTGTATCTGGACGCCTGTATCTGGGAGAGAGATGCTCACTCGTCCACCTTCGTAGCTACATTCTCCAATCGAGAAATCTTTTCTCGCATTTTAGTCATCTCCTCTGCCTGTGCTTTCAACTTTTCTTCTTGTGCTTTTAATTGTTCTTGTGTTATCCTTTCTCGCTCTGAACTACCAGACTTTCCTGTAGATTTATACCATGTGCTCAACGTCTCTCCACTACCCGCACAGCGAACACGACCAGGTCGATCTTTTCCCATGACCGAAATGAAGGGGTCCTCGGGAGTCGCTGGGTCTGGCTCTCGGCATCAACGTCTGAGGAAGGAGCAATCATCTGAGTCATAGTCTCCTACAACAAAGGCAGAGAAACAAATATTAATGATACAACTATTGTAATGAAACATATTCACATAAAAGAAAAGGAATAAAGTTACTTACATATCGTCTCCTGCTCTCCTCATCTACCCAGCTTCTCACTGTCGTCTGGTAAGTCTTTACATTGACCCATCTTGAAAAGTTCAAGTCGATGAGGATGACGTCCATGCATATTAGACTGTTTAAATTGAGACAAAATAAAAAGACATGTAAGTAACTAAATGAAAGGGATAATATTATTCATAAAACATAACTCACAAAATCATTCATCAATTGATAATGACTAGTCATGCCCTGTCTATATGTCATAGATTGAGTGGCACAGTTCTGCTTATTTTTCTCAGCAACCCTCTAAAAAGACAAGAATAGACATTATTGTTTTCATTTATATAAACAAAATAATCATAAACAATTATATTCTAAGCATTTTAAATATTACCCCTCATCCCCAGTAGTCCACATCTCACCATTATTTGCCAATCTGAGGAGTCAACACCATCTGGGACGGAGGCATCGCATCATCTAAAGACTTGCCATTAAAATGCTGACATGAAATACAATTTTTTTCAATATATAAACAAGTTAAAAAATAAAGTACATATGAAAATGAAATAGTATATTAGCTTACTCTTTTTTTTTTTCTTGCTACGCCACTGCGATGCATGGCGCTCATGTGAGCAAGCATCTCCCTATCTGCTTTTCTGTTCGCTCCCACTGGTACGTCAACTGCAAACAAAGTCACTCAATTATAAGAAATATACACATATATACTATTCATTTAAACAATAATTACCTAAGATCTCTGAATATCAACTCCTTAGTCGCAACAGGAAGCTTCACAAAATCTTTTTGCCAAATCTTACAATACATTTTTGATACAACGTCCATTCGACTCGTAAAGTGATCTGCAGTAGGGTCCACGCCATATCCTCAGACGAAGGAGAAATTCCATTGTTGTCCATCAGGCATCCTCCTCTTTATAACTCCCCTAGTCGGCCCTCGACGGCCAGTGCCCCTCCCCCAAGATGGTGCATACGGTGTAGATGGACCTGTTGAAATATAAACATTAAACATCATCATAGAATATCTATTAAACAATGAATATAAAAATTTCATCAAATTAAAATATGAACATGCTACAGAAGATGTAGATGCCATCGAAGAGCCCTGAGGGCTGGAAGAGGGAGCTATCTGCTGAAGAGTGGGAGGGAAAGGAAGCTCCTGAGAGGTGGGAGCGGGAGGGAGCACCTGAGATGTGGGAGGGGGAGGGATCGACTGAGAGGTGGGAGGGAGAGGGACCGACAGAGTCCGATACCTCCGTAGGCATGAGCCATCATGAGAAGAGTGCTCACTACCAGAAACCATTTGTTAAAAAAATTGTTAGTAAATATGTAACATAACAAGTTAAAAAATTTCAATCTTGAACATCTATGTAAATTTATGTTAAAATGAAATAAATACTAACGTAAATAAATCACCTAAATATCAATATAATCGTCCACTCTTACGCTACTTTCTTGACATAGATCCACATCTTGAATTTCTCCTCTAATCGGAACATCAATCAGATTGTCCTGAAACGCTTCGTCACTTGGTTCTATATCATTCTCATGAGACTTATCTTGCAAGTCGTAGTAATCACGCGGACGTGCTTTGACAGGAGATCCATCCTTGTGTTGTGTTATCATTGACATAGAACACCTGTTCCACTTGACTTGCCAGGGCAAATGGTTCATCTGTATTGAGCCTTTGACGAGTGTTCAGACTGATAGTTCCATATTTATCTATTTTAAATCCTCTATCTTTTCTATAATATCCCACCAGTCACACTCAAATAAAACAACACTTCTTGATTATCGAAACATTTTCCAATACATCATTTAGACGTCCAAATATCCATCACAATCCGATTCAAGTTCTGCATTGACAATAACTCCAGACAACTGAGCGACCTTTGTTGCATCAATAGATGATGTACGAAACCTGAATCCATTGACAATATAGCCCGAGTGTGAACGTGCAAACCTTGAAGGTGTTCGTGCAGACAGTATATATCAGGAGTACACCGAGGATCATTTGCATCGTACAAATCTTTCACATAACTTTGGAACCACTTCAAGAAATTCTTTGTATGGCTTGAACTCTCAACACATCTCCTGTGTTCAAAAAATATATCGATATCTCAATCTGTTTAAGAATGTACAGATGTGCCTTCTCAACTTCTTCTTCAGAAATATACGGTATTACCATTTCCTGCTAAGAACATCTTGAAGATTGAATATCGAACAACCTCCTTCATTATTGTCTTCAGAGGGGCCGTCATAGTTTCTTTCCCTTCGGTTAAAGCGAGTGTCAATACCGTCCATAACATTGAACAAATGAGATTGTTTCTCCATAAGATAGCCTTCAACAATTGAACCTTCTGGATGTGCCCTATTTAAAACATAGTCTTTCAATTTCTTCAAAATCTCTCTATAGGATACATCCATCGGTATTGAATTGGTCCGGCAATTCTCGCTTCATATGCAAGATGTACAATCAAATGAACCATGACATCAAAAATGACGGTGGAAAAATTTGTTCCAACTTACATAATGTTACTGCAATATCACCTTCCAATGTAAGCAAACGATCAGATTGAAGAACTTTGGAACAGACATCTCTAAAATATATACTTAACTCTATAATTGGGTCTGTCACATCTTGATTGAATACCACGAATTGCCAAAGGCAAAATACTTGCATGTATATATGGCAATCATGACTCTTCAGCCCTACCAATTTTCGACTTGCAATATCTACACATTCATCAAATTGGAGGAATATCCATCTGGAACTTTTATATTACGCAGAAAGTTGCACACAGCGTTGTCTGCAATCTGTTCAATGTATATTCTGCCCTGGAATTTGATCTTATTCTTTCCCCACTATTCCATGTCTAACCGTGCATTCAGACTGTCTTTGCTCTTTTCCCCACCAAGAAGATTCAAAGTTCCGAACAAATTGTCACATACATTCTTCTCAATGTGCATTACATCCAGATTGTGCCGAATGAGTAGATTTGACCAATACGGCAGCTCTATAAAAAAAAAATTTATTTCTTCCATCCGTCTAAATTCTTGATATCCTTCTTAAAGTTCTTTCCAAATCTGATATGAGGAAGTTGAAGTTGTTGATTCCACACTGTAGCACTCGTTAACACTTCTGGATGCTTACGACATTCATCCACGCCATCAAATTTGTGTTGATACTCACCACCTTCTCCATCTATGACTGATTGGCAAAAATCGTCGTTGCCCTAGATAAGAATTTTCGACAATTGTGCAGCCATTTTGAATTTGTATCATAATGACAGGATGGACATGCATGTTTTCCTTTGGTACTCCATCCTGATAAATTGGCATATGCAGAAAATCATTGATCGTCCACAGAAGGGCAGCTCTCATTTGAAAATTCGTTTCTTTGAAGCATCATATGTTTCAACACCGTTGTCCCACAAATCTTTCAATTCTCTATCAACGTTGTAATAGACATCGATATCATTTCCAGGACTTTTAGGACCTGGAATAGTAATGACATCATCATAAACGTCTGCTTCATGCACATCCATGGCGGCAAATTATAAACTACTATCGTCACAGGCCATACACTGTATCTGCTACTCATCATCCCAAATGGATTGAACCCATCAGTCGCTAAGCCGAGTCTCACGTCGCGTACCTCTGCAGCAAAATCTGGATATTGATCATCAAAATGTCTCCATGCTTCAGAGTCAGCGGATGTCGCATAGTTCCATTTTCGAGAGACTTTGGCCATCTTTGTGCCATGTCCCACTTGGCTATCTTAGAAGACATGAACATTCTTTGCAATCTATCTTTCACTGGAAAATAACGCAATATTTGTATGGCACCTGTTTGCGACGTCTCTTCTTCAGGCTACCTTGTTGCGTATTTTCTTTGTACCTGGTGCATTACATCTGGACATCGATCCCTATGTTCATGTTCATTTCGAAACAAGACACAGTCATTCTGACAAGCATCTATCTTCTCATGACCTAACCCCAAATCTTTCATAGTCTTCTTCACTTCATACCATTTCGAGGTAAATTAGCTCCTTCTGGTATACTTCTCTAAGCAACTCAAGAAACATTCCCATACAAGAAGCTGTCACTTTGTTCATGGTCTTAATGTGCAATAGTTTCAACAAAATGTCAATTTTGAAAATTTGACACAACAGGATATAATGGTTTCATCATCTTCTAATAATTGATAAAAATCTCTTGCTTTCTCATTTTTCATGTTCCTCTTCTGTCCTCTCTTTTTCAGCCTCTTGTAACTCATATAACATTTCAATTGTCGTATCAATCTGATCTTCTATTTGTGCTTCATTAGCAACGAGCTAACTTGCTGAACATCAACTAATGGTGCCTCTCCATGACATACCCAATTGGTATACTGTGTCCAAAATCCATCTACTTTAAGATGAATTTCAACATCCATCCGGACAACTTCAATCCGTTAACACAGTTACGACACATACATTGTATGAACTCATGTTTCGTCCATGTCTAAAAGATTGTCTTTGTTCATCAAAAGCAAATCCAAAAACTCATCTACTCCTTTCTCATATCTAGGATCCAAACGATCTCTAAGTTGTATCCAACTCTTATCGAGTCTCGTCATTTTAGGATGCACAGTTCTGCATTGACAAAAACCCATCAGCCTAAGTTGTATCCAAACGATCTCTAAGTTGTATCGAATAATATGAATTAACCGAAAATTCAAACAAAATTTCGACAGCACCTCACCTATACCGGGAGCATTTTAATTCACATATACATTCCACACACATACATGTCTGTATAGATTCCTACAAAAAAAAGGGGGTGCCTACAAAAATCGTGCCCATCTATGCATATTTGATTCATCTGTTCTTCTTAATTTATTACGTGTAGTCGGATTGTCTAAAATTTCGGCAGCATCCCCCCACTTCTCCAATATACTCCAATATTACTAATTTTAACTATGCTCAGAAAGTCACTTGTATGAATACAATGACCGAAGAGCAGTTAAAATTAGTTGGTATATCGGAGAAGAGCGAAGAGACGCTACCAAATTTTAAGACAATCACAATACACTATAATAATTAAGAAGAACAGATGAATCAAATATCCATAACCTGTCCAACTTGGACTATTCGACTTTATGCCCGATATATGATATTACAATCAAAAGACAGTAAAAACATATATCCTAACACAAGTCTTGAACGGGCAAAAATTAAAAGAAGGTCCACTCTTCTCACTCATTGACATCATGCTTTCTCCGTCTTCTCATTCATACATCCCGTAAAGCAGTTAGTACATTCACATTCACACATACAATCACATCTGCAAAAAATATGAGCCACCACTCACCTCGCTGGATTAATAAACATGAGCCACCACCCAGACTCGCTGAATTAAATAAACATGAGCCCCCACCTAAGCTCGCTGGTTCAGCAAAATAGCAATATGAGAACAAAACCAATGAATAGCTAATGTGCCAAAAAAAGTATATTATACCAACAAGGGACATGGCTACTTTAATCTTTCTATGCAACACATTTTGGATTAGAAATATCATCTACACAACAAACTAAATAATGTTTATCGGAGACAGAGCAAAGCACAATTCATGTGGCTATAATAAGGTCATGTGGATCTTCAACCATGAATATCTTTAAATATCACAAATAACACATCTAGTTTCTAAAGAAAAGATAAAACTAAAGTTCATGACACACTTTATGAACAGAGACAACCCCTCTTCCCCCTCTCTACTGTAGCCCCCCCCACCACCCCCCAGAGTGCCCCCCTCTTCACTGTATCACCCCCAAACCCACCCAGCCAGAGTGCCCCCCCCCCCCCCCCCCCCCCCCCCCCCCCCCCCCCCATAGCTGGTGACCCCCTCCCAGCACCCCCACTCCCAAAGTCAGTCGGCCACACACCCCCCCCCCCCCCCCCCCCCCTCAACCGGCCACCCCCCTCCCACAAATAACCACCCCACCCCTCCCATAGCACCCCCACCCCACAGTCGACACCCCCCCTCTCGCAACACTCCACCGCACCACCCACTGCGGAGGGAGGTGGCCGGGGAGGGAGGGTCGGGGCTGCCGCCGGAGGGAGGGAGGGGATGATTGGTGGTGGCCGCTAGAGGGTGGGGGCTGCCACCGGAGGGGAGGGAGGTATGGGAGGTGGGGGCCGAAGTGGAGAGAGAGATAAGAGAGAGAAGAAGAGAGAGAGAGAGAGAGAGGAGAGAGAGAGAGACTTACCCGTTTGGGGTGGGTGCTGCCGCCGGAGGGGAGGTGTCGTCAGAGGGGTCGCCGGCCGTCGGCGCCGTCAGAGGTCGGGGAGTCGCCGGGCCGTCGGGAAGGGGGAAGGAAGAGAGAGAGAGAGAGGAGAGAGAGAGCGAGAGATAGAGAGAGAGAGAGAGAGAGAGAGCATAGAGAGAGAGAGAGAGAAGCATATGTGCTAGCTAGAGAATGTTGAGGGGCCACCAAGAGATCAGCTCGCATGCAGGGGCCTGGCCGGCTTCATGGGTAGACAAGATGGGCGGACGATCGAGCTGGACTAACCACGGGGGAAGAACGGAAGAGTACAGTAAACCCGCCCGAACCATTCAATGCCTAACAATGATTTATTGTTCAGAATAGACATTCGATACTCATTCTTACATGGTTTTCAAGTGTATCTTTTATTGATGCTCACATAAAGACCAGTTTTTTGCGGGGGTAGGACTGAGGTTAGAAAAAATTATGAAATGGATTAGGAGACAGGGTTTTGTAGAGAAGTTAACTTATTAAAATTATTGGGAAAACGTATGGAACAAAAGGGGGTGGGTTAGAATGGGGTGTTATCTCACTTTTTTTAGAAAGTTATTTTAAAACCCTCTTAATTTTTAAGTGAGATTAATCTTTCAAATTATAGTTCTTTAAACGGACGCTAAAACTCCCGATTAAAATAATTAGAGCTATCTTATCCCTCTCTCCAAAACCACCTATTGAAGGCTGATAGGGAAATCTCCATCGACCACACGAGTCCTTCCAGTAGTCTGAGGCCGAGAAAGACGTAGTTAGGTCCACCAGCTCCCTTGTCGGCAAAATATTTAATGTCGGGACTTCACTCCTCATCGGCAAAGCAGACACTGAAATTTTGGAGATTCCAATTCTAACACATATATCCGGAGTTTGAAGATGGCGAAATCTAATTCAGGCCCCACGAATCCTTTCAAAGAACACGTAGTAGCTAGATTAGAGTAATGAAATGCTAGGGCCGGAGAAAATATTAGTTTATATTAGATAAAGAGACATGTATATTTATTATAAGAACTGAAAAATATCTTGTCATAAAATTAAGGTGGATTATAAGAAAGTAATTTTCTTGAATCCCTCACATATATACCACACTTTTTGTACTTGTTAGTTAATAAAGTTAAAATTTTATTAATTAGAGCAGCACTAGTGAGAGCCAATGTGATCACGAGGGACACGAAAGAAGAAGAGGAATATGCAATAGAGCAGTACCGTGCATGCATTGCGGGCAGCATAACGAAGCAAGAACTGTAGGCTCTAACCCGAGGAGAGAGAAGTAGAATTAACTCGGAAACCTCAAAGCACACTTGGAATAGATACATATATGGCATGACTAGTCAAAAGAGAAATAAATCTTACTGAATATTTTATCAGTGCTAGATCTATTTGTTTCAGATGAGTGTAATAAGGAAGACACAAATTGACAAAGATGGTTAAGAGTGAACGAATGATCAACGTTGCGTTGAGGAGTACCCTAATGTCTTAGTATAAATAACATCTAGTTTAATTAGTTAGTGACTTCGTTTGTTTCAATGTAAAGTGTCAATTAACTCTGTATAATAACTTGATTAGTAGATGTAATAAATATAGTAAATTAATTATGAAAAAAAATAAATTAATTATTATCATTATCTAATTATTTAATATATGTTTATATTTTTTAGTACTTGTTCTGTTTAATTACAAAATATAATTATCTATTTCAATATTCTACGTTAGAATAGGACAAAGAAGAAGGCGCACTCCGAACAATTTTCTTTCCTCTCGAAAAATAATATGTGGCCGGATAACCGGACAAATCTTTTACCCGGATTATACAAACATGCTGCGCCCCCCCCCCCCCCCTTCCAAGCTCATGCCACCGTTGGATTTGGCTGAGCTTAAGGTTCTTTTATTGAATTAATAGATATAAGAGTCTTAATGAAAGGTAGAGCGCTGCGGTCGCGACATTAGCTGGAAGGTAGAGCGCCGGAATGCTACATCCTGGGGTCGCCCACACGCTACAAACACACAATCCACAGGGAGGGGATCATGGGGAACAGCTGTAAAGCATGCATTCACACATGAGGGCTCCCAATCGCCCGGAATGGAAAGAGCACAAGAATCTAAAGGGGTCTTCACGAAGCCACGACGCCTCCTCCTCGCTCCTTGCCGCTCCGCCCGCTCCACCACGAGCCGCCGGCACACCACCAAGCTCCAATCGCGGAGAACAAGGGGAAGGAGGCTTCCCACCTCGGAGAGGAGGAAGGGAAGGAAAAGGGGCAGAAGGAAGAAGGGCGCCGCTAAAGCTTTTAGCCTTCGGCCCCCGAACGCGACGGGCGTGCGTCGGCGTTACCAATCTTAATGCGATGGCCACCCACACTGTGACCAGAACGCGTCCCCCAGGTAGGGGTGTAACCAGTCGATAACGTTCGACGAGTAGTTCGAAGCTCGACTCGATAAAAGCTCGGTCCGGCTCGTTTATTAATTAACGAGCCAACCTTGAACAAAAAAAAGCTCGATTCATAAACGAGCCGAGTCTGAACACATGTGAGCTCGGCTCGATTATACTCGTGAACAACTCATTTAAGAGCTCGATTAAATACTCATTAGAGCTTGTCTAAGTACTCGCTAACACTTCGTTTAAATATTTCTTTAATATAATAAGTATATATTGATATAAATATTTATATTTATTTTTATAACAGTTATTATTAAAATATAAAATATTTATGAGGGCTTAAATGTCATAGACTAAACTCACAGTGTATATACACATTATGCAATTAGGATATATACATAAATCATGTAAATAGGGACATGAACATAAAATTTAGTCTTGCAAGGTCCCCTGCATATTAAGCATCTTCTTTCTTCCCCGAGACTGACCTGCACAGTAGGTGAGCCCCCCGATGGGGTTGAGGGCCGCATTGTCGGCCATTAGCATCTCCGGTGACCACTGTGGACCATCCACCATTGGCAGACGGTGCTCTCAGCGGCCGCAATACCGTCACTGATGATGCAGAAGGGGGTCTGGGCAGTGTGCGAAGGGAGTTGCAGCACCGCCCCTACCTTGTTGCGCACCAACCCCCTCCCTTGCGGTATCTATCTATTATCTCATATTGCTTGTGACAAATTATGAAATATTTCAAACATTATATTAAAATAGTTAATTAAGTAATTTATCAAGCTATTGAGATATAAGCTTGAAATAAGATAAATTTAGGTCTATGAACGATCAGTTTTTTACTTATAGATTGGATTGGACTTATTTATATATACACGAACTCGCAAAATTCAATTAAGCTCGTTAAGATACTCGTAAGGGCTCGGCTCGAGAGATTTAAACGAGTCGAGTTTGAATAGACATTTGCAATACTCGATATAGCTCGAGCTCGGCTCGAACTCGATTAAAAGTTAACGAACAGAGTTTGAGCACATACTACTCAGCTCGACTCGGCTTGTTTACACCCCAACCCCCAGGGACGCCGCGACAACCTGTCAGGTCAGTCTGCCACACCTGCCACTCTGACAGACGTTAGACGACCAAAAAGTGGAAAACAGTCGCGACAAGAATGCGACGCAGAAAGCGGTCGCAATAGGGATGACTGTCGCGACGGGCACATCCATCGCGACACTAACGCGTCGCCCAGGCCGGACGCGTTAGTGGCCAGTCATCCAACACGCATCAGAAGAACCCGGAAAGCCCGAGATGTTACACACACCTTCGTTGTGCCTGCCTGGTGGATCGCCATCACGCTCAGGCTGACAGAGATTGGTTCAACCATGGACTCAAGAACTCGAAGATATCCTCTCCCCAAAGGGCTAAAAGGAGGGTTCATGACCTCCGACACCAGACCTTGATCACCAATGGGTCCTGTACTGGGTTCCTCCAAATCCTGCCGAAGCCGACCGAAAGCGTTGTTCACCGGCACAGTAGGATGGAAAAAGCAATCTTTTCCTTCCTCCCATGAAATTTACCTATAGGAATCCAAGAAGAAAATCGGAGCTTATTGTTCTCATCATTCTCCCTGGAAGGCTGTTTTGTTGGTTTTTCCTTGATAGGTTGCTCTCTATTGCCTTTGCAATCTTCCGTTCGATGGCCAATCTTGAGACAACAGGAACAATACGGTGGAAGTTTAGGATAAACTATCTCCTGCCAGAACCCCAAAATCACCAAAACCTATCCATATTTTGTCCTTCCTGGGTTTGATAAGATCACCTTCTATGAAGGCCCTAGCAGCATGGGTGTTTATCAAATTAGTCCTGTCATGTGCAACTTGAAGAACATGACCAATGTTGCAAGCATAGACTTGATAAAAGACTCCTGATAAAGGTTTAGGAAGGTCCGGAAGATCAATCCCACTGGAACAACATAAGACTCCTTTTCTGGCTTGAAAGTTGGTGTCCATTTGAGAACTTGAATAGCTTTCCCATAACATACAAAGATTCTCTGAGAAGGACCTTAAGAGAATCGTCCTCAGACGTAAACTTGCATATAGATGAGTTTGATTGATATTGCTAAATAACAAAATACTCACGCAAATCACAGCGATTGGTAATATGACTGCGTATCTCTGGATAAGATGGACGTCCATGAGAGTTTGACAACGATGGCAAATTTTAGTGGTCTGAGGGAGGCCTCCACCTCCGCTTTGGAGAAGAAACATGTTGGGTCCCCTTTATTTGTAAAAGCAGGCGCATGGATGGGGATATCCACCTTTGGGAATGTCAGGGACGCTTGAAGAACTTGCGTAAAGGAGCGCATGCCTGGTGGACCATCGACAGTAGCCATGGGGACCTAGTCCGGTGGGAGAAGCCCACCGGCGCCGACCAGATCTACATCTAAAATTTAATTCATCATCTAAGATCTAAATCTGAAATTTAAAAATAAAACTTGAAAAAATAGTAGTTGTTTTATAACTAACATAAATAACAATTGAAGAGAATAATATGCACCCAATGACTGGAGACAACATTTGGTTGAGGCAAGGGGGAGCAGTTGGTGATCAATATCTGACTAGTGACCGGCGATTGGCATCCAGCAGCATTGGTGGTAGGAGTTAGCAGCAAGTGGTTGGTGCTACGCGGTCGGCGATGATGTTGGTGCTTGGCGTGTAGTGGCAAGCGACAAGCGATTGACGGTCGTTGTTTGGAGGCCAGCGCTTGATACCCGATAGTTGGCATTTGGTGCCTGATAGTTGGTGATTGACAATAATGTTGATGGTCGGTGGCGACCGAAAGCTAGCACCTGATGTCTGGTGGCAACACCAAGCCCGATGGCAGCGGCCCCCGATGCTTTGCAGCAAGCACTCAACACATGGTTGGTGGCACCTGGTGGCCAACGGTCAGCGACCGATGCTCGGTGATTAGAGCCTGATGACCAGCACTTGATGCTCCACAATCGACGACTGACGCCTGACGCTTGGTCCAAGGCATCGAGTGCTAGGCACCCAACGAATGGGCCCAACTCCTGATGGCCAACATTCGACAGCCGACATCTAGTGGGTAACAATTGGCGACCAGTGGTCCGTACCCAATAATCGACGACTGGCGACTGGTGTCCCTGCTCCCGACATCCAGTGGCCGATGTCTTACGACAGACGCCCGACACCTAGGCAGTGGAGCATGACGTCAGGCACCTGGGTGGTGGCACTCAACAACCGTCATCTAGTCGGTGGTGCCCGACGCTCGACACCCAGCGGCTAGCATTCGGTGACCGACGCCTAACGGCCAGTGGCAAGTGATCGGTAAAAGTTGCCACAACCTCAACGCTAAAAAAAGTGGCATATTCTTCACTTTTTTAAGAGAAAAATTAAGAGAATAGAAGTTAATTTAAACATAAATTTGGATGTTTTATCAAACAGTATGAAAATATAATGTCTGATCGTTTCAAACATTAGATATCTATTAAGTGTTATCAAACGCTCCCTAAATTTGATCACTAATCGACCATCATACCTTTAAAAATTAATACGTTGTAGGACGACAGCAAGACCAACAATATTGGTGTTAAAAGTTGTTGAAATTTGTATATGACAGCCCATTCTACGTGAAGACTTGTCTGTAGAGCTAGAAACTATATCTGATTATCTAAATTTTCGATCCGATTTCGATAAAAAATATAGATTACAGAGAGGATAAAACCACCAATACTAAATCGGAATCAAAATCGGATATTCCGATAAGCTATTGGAATCGGAAACGGAAAGTCTTGATTCCATATGCTATTATTGATTTTTGAATGCGATAACATATATAACATATTATATATGTAACATATATAGATTATATTCCATATCTTAAGCAGTATTATCCAAATTCTAAATTTGTTTTTATCCAAATTTTGAATTCAATTTTATCTTATTTCTGAATCGATTCATATTCAAAAATATCTGACGCTTACTATAACAACCGCGAGAACCAGAGTGTCAATTCCCCAATGAGAATTTGATTCCCGACATCGTCACCCATGGATATGAGGACCCGAAAGGGTTGAAATATCAGTCTAACTAGATATGTGAAGAAAATAAATAACAACTAATGTACTAGAAATGTACGTGCAAGTGAAAGTAAACAACAAGGTCAAGGTACAACTCTAGTACGAGTCCCAAATAGTACAAGAAAAAGGAAAGATAGAACTTAAGGGGCATATGCTGAGAGTGAAGTGCTGAGAAACAAAGAGGACATTGCTAAAAATGAAATTGATGACTAAGGTCCCACCTCCTCCATGCATCGCGTAACCTACTACTATTGTGAAGTCTCACTTGAGAAAAGAAGGGAGTGAGCTTCACATAGAAGTCCAGTAGGAACTACCAATTGCTAGTTATGAGTGCCCTGCAAATCAACTCACATTAGTGATGACACTTGTAATCTTATACTAATCTCTTTTGTTAATAATATTAATGATATTTTCTCACTTTTTATTACCTACATATGATGTTTATATATCGTGATGTCCATGGGTCTATGTAATGAGAATTATGATCATGATGAGATTACGATAATGAGACATATCCTCTTTAAACATAGATCCTGAATATCCTGGTCATAGCTTACTCGAGAAGGACATTGAGATAACTGAATAGACAAATCTATATGCCCATCCACATGATGGAGGTAGCTTTTCTCATAGCTACTTGTGTGGAGACACTAAGGGTATGGTGCATGTGCTCATTGGAGAATGAGTTCACTGACTGATCCACTCTCGAAATGCTATATGGTTGACGATACTGAATTGTCAGACAATGATTATGTGGTCCTAGTTATGTAACTGGTCTTTGGACAATTGAGACAACAATGATCTCTTGTTTGAGTACTCTATTCTTTGATGCCAGACTTATAGGTCTGTAAGTTCCAGATCTAGTGCTGTCGATTATTGAGAATGGTAGCCAACCTTATGAAGACAATTGTGTGTCAATAGAGGATCATCCAGTCTTGATATCATGAGAGGAATATCCTATGTGTTCTTGCTTAAACAAATCCTTGGACAGGGTCATTCAGATTGAGAGAGAAAGAGTTCTCCGAGAGAATTTGATAAGAGTGAGAATCAAATGGATTCTGTATAGGCCTGACAGTACCATGTCATATATACGGTCTCTGGGATATTAGTTGGATGTGGGACTAAAGGTATACAGTAATTGTGGGCAGAAAGGTTCAATGGATTTGATTACCATGTACTATCTAGAGACTGACGTAGTAGCTTAGTATGACCATAGTCAATGAGTTGGGTGAATTATTATGGAGATAATAGTTCACTAAGCCATAAAGAGTTCTAGGTCAGAAGGGTTCTAACAGATGTAATTCAAGGCTAGCTCGGTATTGGGCCTAGAGAGTTACACACAAAAGGTAGTTGACACAACGATAATTAATAGAGGATTGGATAAGAGTTATCCAATAGGCTCTTTTTAACCAAAGATAGAGAAAAGAAAGTCGGTCGCCATGATAGTCTTGGCGACACGATCGATTGTCGCCAGGATGGTCCTGGCGACAAGATTGATTGTTGCCAGGATTGTTTTGGCGACAAAGTCGACTGTCTCCAGGACTCCTGGCGACAAGATTGATTGTCGTCAAGAATGTCTTGGAGACAGTGACCTATGTCGCCAACTCTGATTGGCGACATCATGTCTTGTCGTCAAGACATGCATGGTTAGTCGTCCTCCGATCCATACATAGCATGGCCGCACGACGTGCGGGCCATGCGGTGGTTGGTGGCTTGCTCTGTATGTATTAGAGAGAGGGTGTGAAGAGCTACAAGATGAGCTCTTCAAATTCCCTTCACACTCTCTTCCTCTCTCCCTTCTGCTCTCTCTCATTCTCTTCCAGAAGAGAAGAGAAACAGAAGAGAGAGAGTAGTACTCTCCCTTTTACCACAACTGCTTTTTGCGGCTACTACTACTACTCTTGTTGTGACCCTAATGCTGCTGCACCTTGGAGGTGCATGAGGAGAGGGGACTCCGACGAGAGGAGGAGCTGCCATCGCCGATTGTCACCGTGTGGACATCACTAGAGGGAGGTCACGTAAGCTCCTTCATCAGCGAATCGGCTCTACTCTTCAAGGGGTATACAAGCTCCCCTAGGTAAGAATGTCCATCCTTGAATGTTGTGTCATGCCCCGCCAATTTAGCAGCGGAATAAATCGGGGAGGCATGAACAACGTGTATGGTAATGTAAATTGCGCATACATTCACAAATATCAGAGCAACTAATGAACAATATTGCAATAAACTCTTTATTTTGATAATCACCTAAACTATTACAACCATTAATCTGAGCCAAACATAGGGCTCATTAACATCATGACATCTGGAAAGGTATTAAGCAAATATCTAATTATACTCTAAGATACTATGACACTCCGTCGCTATGACTCCTGGTCGCTCATCACTCCAGTCCATTCCCATTGGTGTGCGTAGGGTCATCACCTGACTTACCTGAAACACATACAACAATAGCGCAGGGTGAGCGATAACGCTCAGTAGGACTTAATATCTCATGTAAATAAGCTTGCTTTAAATAATTAATGTCTTGTAAGGCAGGATAACTAAGAGAACGATCAAAATATAACCAAGAGAGTAATAGAATATGATGGCAAAATAATGATAAAACTTTCAACAGAGATATTGCAAATCTAGTATGATAAATGATTGACCATGTAACAAAATAGTGTATATGGTTGCACCACGGTGCACTAGTAGAGATAGCATCTCTGGTTGAGCATTTTGTCAACCCAGAGAATGATAGCATAGTGATTGATATATTAATTGTCATAAATTAAATTGTGATTGTTATTAAATGGCGCTGGATGCATGCCGTACACATCCTGATCATTTTAACTCCCAAGGGCACTGGCACTTTTCAGGCGCTCCTCCCAGGACCTGATCGGGCCCTATTGCACTAGCATATAGTACTTGTTTGTTAATTTAGACAATCAATTGTATGGCCAAATAGAGTACCAAGAAATAGATGAGAGTACTAGACGCGATAGATGAGAGTGTAGAGAGAACGTAAACAGATGAGAGGGCATAGATAGTATATAGGACCATTAATAAAACCCATTACTAATTTAACTTATGGGTATTGTTTTAATTCCAATTATTCACCCATTATTTTTTTTAAATCTATTTATCACACTATTTAATTAATTTCATACTTTTAATTTGATTTAATACTATTTATGCCAATATTACTAATCTTCATCATTTGAGCTTTTACTCTTACCCCAATAACTCATGTGAGCCAAATTGTACAACCCATGTTCTTACTTTGCTTAATGGGTTTTTAATTATCCTTTTATTAGAGAATTTATTCATGGGCCATGATTATCCATTGGTCCAAATATCATAATGGGCTATCATCCTATATTATTTAAAGTCTACCCACATGTTTATTTTTATTTATAATCCACTTGGGCTCATAAAATAATGGGTTATTCAACTTACTCCTTAATTATGCTAATAAGTCGCATAATTTCTTAAACTTGACCTAAATGATTTTTTATGCCCAAATTTAATGATGGGTCATTAGATATTTATTTAAAATATAATTATTATTTTTACGAAATTTTTATATGGGTTTATACGCATGTGATAATAATGCGTACCTTTTTAACTGTTGAAATTATTAATTGATAAATTTTCAATTTATCCAAAAAAATTAATTAATGGATTTTCCGGGGTACTACAGTTTGAATGCATGAGAGTCATGCACATGGACATCATCCCAGTCCGTTAAGTTCTTGTGGGGTATGTGTTCTTGTTTTTAAACTTTATTCTGCCGCACATTGGATGTTCTTGCACATTTCACTGCATCAATCTCTCACTGGTTCTAACTATAATAGATTATATAGATATATATATATATATATATAATGAAAAGAATAATACTAACAATAATATATTCTACTAAAGGAAAGTACAGAAGGAAAAGAGCTAACTATACGACTACTGGTCGAGAACACACTACACAGTCGAAAATCTCGTGCAACCAACACACTATGACTACCACACCACTGTAAACATAAATAGAAATAAGCATTCCTGGACAAAGACATTAGCCACAGGAAACAATAACCACAAATCAACTAGTCAGGAGCATCACACGCGTCTTACCTTCAACTGCACGTCTGGGTCTACCATCCCCTCATTAGATTGAGGCCGTGGAACCAAGAAACCACAACAAAATCTATACTCTAGCCAGACTACGGTCCCATGCTTGGAACCTCTAGGTGGTTTTGGTACCATGTAGAGTGGGATAGGGAGAAAAGGGCTGATTGCCTACACCATAAGAACAACCCTGAACCACTTTGGCATCCCAGACTAAGCACGGGAGCTCTAAAAATGACTCACGCCATTGTCCATACACCGTTTTCCTTTTAACTCAGAGACTCCAATTCGAGCACACTCGTAGCCTGGAGTACTCCCTCCACAGACTCACGAAGATGGAGGTCTCGGGAAATAATAACAACCCAACACAACAGGACAAGTCTTCAAGTGACTAGCATCAGGCGAACTAACTACTGTAGTACCATAGTAGGGATAGCACAGGTGCTAGGTATAAGAAAAAGTTCATACAAATCAAAACTTAGTAGAAGCACGGCTTTGAACAGAACAACATGCTCTTTGGATAAGAAGGCGATAACCTCACTATCACCACTTGAGAGAAGGCAACGTATGCAGGGGCGGATGGACGTTATGCATGGGGGGAGGGGGCCATGGCCCCCACCACCCAAAATTTATTTTTTAATAATGGGCTGATTTTCTTATTTAAATGGCCCATGGGTAGACCTGTAAAATTAAGCCCAAAAAAGGACCTCCTGGAAGCGCTTCGTGCCCACCGAAAATTTGTTTTTATATGTATAAAAAATTCCCCATATGTGCATTGGCGTCGATGGCCGTCCGATTTGGGTGTTTGAGACTTTGAGTGTTTCATGTTTGTTTGATTAACGTGCTTGCTTCCGCAAGAAAGTAAAACCGGCGTTGGGCAACCGGGGGCTGGGGGCTTCTGGTGACTTGCCTCATCTTTGTCTCCCCGTGGCCCGTGCCGTGGGTCCTCCATCTCTATCGCGCAGCAACAACTTTTGTCTTTGCCTCCTCACAGGTAAATAGGCCGGATCAAGATCCCCCGATTTTTTAATAAAAAATCTGACCTTTTTATTCTTTTTTTTTTCCTGAAACTTTCCCTTTGTCCTTGCCTCCATGGAGCCAGGAGTTGACGGCAGGCAGCGGGCAGCCCACCTACGCTATGCGAGTGTTTTTTTTTTCTCAGTCGAATCTAGAGCTTTCTTCAGACGACAGACGCTACTTGTTATTTCTATCAAATTAGAGATACAAGACCAAATTAGGTATTATAATTTTATCACTTTTTATTTAGAATTTAATCTCAGAATTTTGAGTTTCTTCTTCTATCGGTATGTTTTGTATCAAGTTGTATTTTTTAAGCTTAATGATAATCTTTTTTATTTGATATGAGTTACTCGTGATTACTAATTTTGAGAAAAATCTTATTTCATAGTGGTTGATTATTTATCCAACAGCGGCCAATAGTCAACTAATAGCACATCGACATTCCTTGCGAGTCTTCAACCTATCGGCCCTTACGAGTCAACACCTCACATCACCAAGGTAACATATCTGTCTTTTTATTTCTTCTATTTGAGATCTAGTGAGTTTAGATGGTGGCTCATTTATTATAGAAAGTATTTAAATTTTTATACTGTGATCCAGCGAGCCTAGGTGGTGGCTCATTTATTATGTAAAACATTTAATTTTTTATACTATGATCCAGCGAGCCTGGGTGGTGGCTCATTTATTATGTAAGACATTTAATTTCTTATACTATGATTCAGCGAGCCTGGGTGGTGGCTCATTTATTGTGTAAAATATTAATTTTTTATACTATGATACAGCGAGCCTGGGTGGTGACTCATTTATTATGTAAGACATTTAATTTCTTATACTATGATCCAACGAGCTTGGGTGGTGGCTCATTTATTGTGTAAAATATTTAATTCCTTATATTTATGATAAATCCATGTGATGGCTCATTTGTTGTATATAGTTTAATTTTTTTTTCATAATCCATAGAATGATTTGGCAAGTTTTGATGTTGGTTCTATTTATATTTTATCTTTTAATATGTGTAGAAATGTAGATGTGTGTAACGCCCCGATGCGGAATATCGGAGCGGGATTACAGTTATTAAATAGTACAGAGCGAGAAATAAATGCAAACCATTGCACAATGGAATAATACCAAATAAACTCCAATTTCATTGATAATCCATCAACTAATTATTACATCAGCGTATCAGAGTCAAAACTAGGGCCCAGAGTACTTTATTCAAACCAAACTATTACATAATGACTAACTGACTCATTCTATACTAACTGCTAAAGCGATGGTTGCTAAAATAGGGTCACTCCTGAGCATCATCCTCAGTCCCGTCCTCTGAGTGTGGTCATCGTCAAACTCACCTGAAACATATTAAATAAAACGCAAGATGAGCGAATAACGCCCAATAGGACTTAATATCTCATGAATACAAGCATGCTTTAAATAGTTAATGGTTTAATGGCAGGCTAGCTAGAGAGTAAAGTCGTGTAAAGCATGTCATGATAACAGGAGAACAATAGCAACTGGCACAGGGAAAATAGTACAACGAGAACGACAATAGAATGGCTATGTAACGTTATAACATGTAATATTGCACAACGGTGCACTAGTAACGATCACGCTTGCACTTGTAGAGATAGTACTTTGATTGTCATAGATTAATCTTGATAGTATGCTGGCACTGGATGCATGCCGTAACACATCCTTGATCATTTTAACACCCATGGGCATTGGCACTTTTCGGGCGCTCTTCCCAGGACCTGATCAGGCCCCATTGCACTGGCATTAGTCATTTCTTTATCTTAGACAATCACACGATGGCCAAGAATAGATAAGATAGTACTAGACGAGATAGATGAGAGTGTAGAGAGAACGTGAACAGACGAGAGGATATAGAGAACAGGTGAGATAGGGACAATTCCGTAAAACAACGTGACATTCTGATAGTAACGGTTGCACGACACCAGGTCGGTCACCGGCAGTCTGGTAGAAGTCACAACCACCCACATAGTCGTGTCATGAACACGACCAAATGGTTCGGAGTGAACCCGAGTCGAGAAGGAAAATCACTAAGGGCATGGATCGTACTGATCCCTAGGGTGTAACGGGTTTTGGGGTACAACCAGCTCGTTGACTAAGGACGTGCGCCAAAGCCAAGAAGACTTACGGAGGTCTTGACAAGGATTCCCTAGTCCAGTCGAGAGTATTCCCGATGGAGAGGTGGTCCAAGTCAAGAGAAAGTGTGTAGAAAATGGGTCCGTCGTGCCTCGAGTGCTCGAAGCCGAGGGAAAACGATAACGGTATTTAAAATGCGCGTATAAAATGAAGACAATTGTATTTAATAAAATAGGGTAATTTAGTCATTTATTTCGCTAATTTATCGAATATATTATTGAATAATTTATCAGGGTCAAATGGCATTTAATAATGTTATGTGTGTTTAAGTGTAAAGAAATCTTGAGGGTATGACAAGTCGTGTAAATGTCATTTTAAATAATTAAATTTATAACGTTAATGCCATTTATAATATACCAAGTCGAATTAACTATAACATGGGTTAATCATGGCTAATTAAGGGGTATAAAGCTTAAACACAGGGCATATGCACAATTTTTCAATTCTGGTGGATTCTTGAAAATGCGACGGACTTACCCATCGCGATTCAAAACGCGACGGGGCGGCCGGGCGCGACAGGTGGACTGGCCGGTCTGGCCCGGTCCGGAGTGGAATCGCGGTGGCTTATGCCGCCGCATTCTTGATGCGACGCCATCGATCGGCTCGACCCCACTGATATCGCGGCGGATCGCGCCGACGCGATACCAGGTGGGATTGCCCTTTTTCCCTTTTTCCCAGGGCGAATCCTCTTTGATACATAGACGTTCTAAATTCCATATAAAATAGCATGGTGATCCAAAAAGCACGAAACCAGTTTTAAACGAAAGTCGACATATAGATCTATCAACATGCACGATTAATTTGAAAATAACAAGGTTTGATCATGATCGGGTTACGTTTCGGTGACCTAAACATACGCAGTCAGGGTTCAATGAATAATTAACGATGGATACATGATGAAAAATTCCGAAACTAGGGGCGTTCAAAATCTAACAAGATGTAGTATTTATGATAATTTTATCATGGTATGAAGTCAGCATGAACGGTTTCACAAACAAACAAGAAGGGTCGGTGCATGGATCACATGGATTCAAGATTAATTCTCCCTCATGGGAGATCAAAATAGAGCAAAATTAGAGGCGTTTGAAGCTAGTATGATGTAGTGTTAATGATAATTTTATCATGGCAGAAGAACAAGTACATGCGGGGGTATAGAGCAAACATGAGGTTTCGGGTTCATGGTAACATCATAGTTCAAGCAATTAATTCGCCCAAATGGATGAGCGAAATACAACGAAACTAGAGAGCTTTTGAAGAGGTTCATGAAGTTTACCTAGGGTAATGTTTACACGAATTTAGCTTGAGAGATTACCTATCTTTTGTCGAATCCAGAAGAACCTTAATTTGGAGACGAAAACGGGATGAAAACTCCTTTGTCCAAGCTCCCTTCTCCAAGCTCCCACGATCTCTAGCCTCTCCCCTCATCCTCCAAAGCCTCTACTGCGGTTTAGGGTTGCTAGGGATGAGTTTTTGGGTGTTTTGATTTCTAATTAGAGTCCTTTCTATCTAAAACTCATCCCTCCTATTAAAAATCCGAATTTCCATATTTATCTTCCCACTTTCTCTCATTTATCCACCTAATAAGGCTGGGAACAGATCTAATTTCGTGGGTAAGGGGTTAGGGTAAGTATAGGACTCCTTTTTAGGATATATATATAGGTTATTTAGTATTTATCTTAACCCCTTTTCATTTATTTAATTAATTAGGTACGAATTTAACCTAATTACCTCTCATCCCATGATGGGCTCTCCTCTTTTGGGCCCAGTAAACCATGTTTGGACCATTAGGGTAACCCATTTAATAATTTAACTTAATGGGTATTAGTTTAAATCCCTTCTATTTCTCTCTATTTCTATTTATTCTCCCTTTATTCAATTAAATCAATTTATCTCATTTATTTAAATAAAAATTTTATTTTTTCTTGATTTAAAAAAATCAAGGTTGCTACATCCTCCCCCTTTTAAAAGAATTTGGTCCCAAAATTCATATAATCGTAAGAGGAAGAATGACTTACTGAATAATTTTGAATAATTCTGTCGCATTAATGCTTCACGTTCCCACGTGGCCTCTTCAACTTTGTGATTTCTCCACAATACCTTCACTACGGGTATAGATCGATTCCGAAGCTGTTGCATCTTCTTGTCCAAGTTCTTCACTGGCCTTTCTTCATAGGTCATATCCTTGTTCAGAGTAATGTCATCATAGCTGATTATGTGTGATGGATCGTACACGTACTTTCTCAACATTGACACATGGAACACATTGTGCACTGTTGCAAACTGGGGAGGTAGTGCTAGTCGGTACGCCACCTCGCCAACTCTATCCAATACTTCGAATGGACCTATGAATCTTGGTCTCAATTTGCCTCTCATCCCAAACCTTTGAAATCCTCTGGTCGGGGCTACTTTCAGCATCACATGATCTCCGGCCTGAAATTCTAAGTCTCTCCTTCTCTTATCTGCATAGCTCTTCTGCCTGGACTGAGCTACTTTAATTCTGTCTCTGATAATCTGTATATCCCTGCTAGTGCTCTGCACCATGTCTGGTCCTAGCCATTGCTGTTCTCCTACCTCGTTCCAGCACACTGGCGATCTATAGCTTCTGCTATACAGTGCTTCAAATGGTGCCATCTTGATGCTGGCTTGATAACTATTGTTGTAGGCGAATTCAATTAGTGACAACGGTTCATTCCAATATCCCTCAAAATCTATAGTGCAGGCACGCAGCATGTCTTCCACAATCTGATTTGTCCTTTCTGTCTGTCCATCTGTTTGAGGGTGGAAAGCAGTGCTGAAGTTGAGTTTAGTACCCAACGCTGTCTGAAGTCCCTTCCAGAATCTAGTTGTGAATCTGGGGTCACAATCAGAGACAATGGACACGGGGACTCAATGCAATCTTACTATCTCCTTTACATACAATGCTGCCAACACATCCACACTCCAAGTGCTCTTAATGGCAAGGAAGTGTGCGGACTTGGTTAAACGGTCCACAATAACCATATAGTATCAAGTCCACCACGAGTTCGGGGTAAACCCATGAGAAATCCATGCAATGCTTTCCCACTTCCATTCAGGTATGTTCAGGGGTCTAAGTACACCCGCAGAACGACGGTGCTCGGCTTTCACCTGTTGACAGGTGAGGCAGTGCGCGACATGCTCAGCCACCTCACGCTTCATGTTTGGCCACCAAAATGACCTTTTCATGTCTTGGTACATCTTGGTTGCGCCTGGATGTATTGTATACTTGGTCTTGTGGGCTTCATCCATCAGTTTCCTTTTCAGCTCTTCATTGTCAGGCACGCATGTCCTGGCTTGGAATAATATTCTCCCATCCTCAGCGATGGAGAAATCTGGCTTGTCAACTATGGTCTCCCTGACTCGGACTAAAAATGGGTCGTTTGCCTGATGCTCTCTGATCTCGGAAATATGTCAGGTTAAGCTCTAAGGTTAGCAACTATCATCTTATCATTTCTCTGCTCAATGTTCAGATTCAGGTTGGCGAATTGTTCTAACAATTGCATCTCGCCCTGACTAGACAGGATAACGAAACTACTGGCTTTCTACTGATGCATCAGCTACTGCGTTACCTTTGCCTGGGTGATATTAAATATTGAATCAAAATCCTTCAAGTACTCCAGCCATCTCCATTGTCGCATATTGAGCTCCTTCTGAGAAAATAAGTACTTCAAACTCTTGTGGTCGGAGTAGACAATGAATTGCTCCCCGTACAGGTAATGCCTCCAGATTTTGAGTGCAAATACTACTGCAGCTAGTTCTAAGTCGTGGATGGGATAGTTGACTTCATGTGGCTTCAACTGTCTTGAAGAATAAGCTATCACTTTCTCATTCTGCATTAATACGCAGCCTAGACCGATTCCAGATGCATCAGTGTAGACTGAAATCCTGCTCCTTCGACTGGTAATGCGAGGACAGGTGCAGATGTCAGTAATTGCTTGAGAGTCTGAAAGCTCTTCTCACATTCTTTGCTCCAGACATATGGGTTCTCTCTTCTGCGTAAGACGCATAAGAGGTACAGCTATCTTGGAGAAGTGTTTTATGAACCGTCTGTAATAACAAGCCAGTCCAAGAAAACTTCTTATCTCGGTGACATGGTCAGCTTTTCCCAGTTCAACATAGCTTCTACCTTGGAAGGGTCGACAGCGATACCGTCCTTGGAAATAACATGACCCAGAAATGACACCTCCTCGAGCCAGAATTCACACTTGCTCATTTGGCGTAGAGTTGATTGTCCCGCAAGATTTGCAGAGCAATCCTCAGATGCTCCTCATGCTCTCCTTGGTCTTGGAGTATATGAGAATATCATCAATGAAAACCACGACGAACTTGTCGAGGTATGGTCGATAGATGTGTTCATTAATTGCATAAAGCTGCAGGAGCATTGGTTAGTCCAAAAGGCATGACAACGAATTCATAATGACCGTACCTGCTCCTGAAAGCTGTCTTATAAATGTCTGCATCTTTAATTCTCATTTGATGATATCCCGATCTAAGGTCAATCTTAGAAAAATATTTTGCTCCTGATATCTGATCAAATAACTCATCGACACGAGGTAGAGGGTACTTGTTCTTGATAGTGAGATTATTCAACTGCCTGTAATCGATGCATAACCTCATAGATCCGTCCTTCTTCTTGACGAACAACACTGGTGCTCCCCAAGGAGAAGTACTTGGCCTGATAAATACCTTTTCTAAAAGTTCCATCAGTTGCTCTTTCAATTCTTTTAAATCAGCATGGGACATCCTGTAGGGTTGCCGTGAAACCGGTGCAGCTCCAGGTACGAGATCAATTGAGAAATTCACATGTTTCTCAGGTGGAATGCCTGGTAGCTCATCGGGAAACACATCAGGGTATTCTTGCACTACGTGGATGTCTGATATCTTAACTGCTTTCTTTTCAACTATGATGGCCGCAAGAAATGCCATACTCCCTTTCCTTATCATATTCTGTGCTTTTATAGCAGAGACGAGGGACAAGTGTCTCTTGTACCTACTTCCTGTGAAGATCAGCTTAGGGAATTCACTAAAGGAAATTTTACCTCTTCTACAATCCACAATAGCCCCATACGTGGATAGCCAATCTGCTCCCAGAATGACATCGTATCCCTCCATGGGCATACAGATCAAGTCAGCTCTTAGGTTGAGTTTACCAATCTTAACATCAGCCAATGGATAATATTTATTCAATTGAGCCCTTTCTCCTAGTAGTGTTGTGACAGGTAATTCAAATGTCATAGATGCATGTTTCTCATTTAAGGTATCAGCAAATGCTTGTGATATGAATGAATGTGTTGCACCAGTATCAAACAAAACAAATGCTGATTGAGAAAAGACTGGTAATGTACCTTCCACAACTCCACCTTCCTCGGTGGTCTCTACCTCTTGCAGGGCTTGAAGTCTGTCTGGCTTCTTTTGTCCCGCAGGACGCTTCTCATTTTCTTTCAACAGAGGGCATTCCTGAATACGGTGATCACGACTTCCACAGCGAAGGCATGCACCTGCCTTCCTCCAACATTCTTCCGTCGTGTGACCAAGCTTGTCACAATGCTTGCATCTTGGTTTGTTGTTCGGAGCAGTAGTGTGGGACTTTGGGCTTCCGCTCCTGGCTTGGCCCGTCAGTGATACTTAACGGCCTTTTCTTACCGTTAGTAGGCTTGCTCGATGCTCTGGAAGTTTGCTCTTTCCTGAACATTCTACCCTTGATGCGCTCAGTGAGTTCAGTCGCATCCTCCAGGCATTGTGCTCTCCTGACCATCTCTGGATAGGTCTGAATATCAAATGGCGCAAGTTGCATGATGTAAGCGGGCCTGAGCCCATTAAGGAATCTCTTTGCCTTCATTCGTTCTGTACTGACCAGATGATTGGCGTATCGAGCCAATCGGGAGAACTGTGCTTCGTATTCAGCAACTGTGAGGTTCCTCTGCTTAAGTGCAGCAAACTCAGAGGCCTTCCTCTCTTGGACTCTTTCAAAGAAGTACTTGGAGTAAAAGTTCTCCTTGAACTCCTCCCATGTGAAATGTGCATTTGCTCGGGTAGCCTAAACGGACTCCCACCATGCACGGGCGTCCCTTTCTAGCTGGAATGTTGCTAACAGTAGCTTATCACCATCTGCACATTGCATAACGTGGAAGATACACTCAGTCTCCTTGAGCCAATTTTCTGCCTGCCTCATCAGGATTGTGGTTCCACTGAATCGGGTGGATTCAGATTGCGGAAGTTCCTGTGTAATTCACTAGCACCTCGGTTGTTGTTATTATTGTTGCTCCAGCAGCTTGGAGTAAAGCCTGAGTAAGTTGCTGAATTGTTTGCTGCATGTCACGGAGTTGTGCACACTCCGCTGCCATTGTTGAGATTTAAGTTCCTTCAAAGAGAATGTTTAATGTAAGTTACTGAATTGCACTAAGTTGTGCGTGTGTGAGTTCATTTTATCTTATTACCCATGGTTCTACCCATCTCACATAGGTATGGAATTTAGACTCTAAGTCAAGGCAGGTCAAACCTAGATCATCATATACTTAGAATAACCTAGGCTATAATACCACAAAACTGTAACGCCCCCGACGCGGAATATCGGAGCGGGATTACAGTTTTAAATAGTACAGAGCGAGAAATAAATGCAAACATTTCACAATGGAATAATACCAAATAAACTCCAATTTCATTGATAATCCATCAACTAAATTACATCAGCGTATCAGCATCAAGCCAAACTAGGGCCCAGAGTACTTTATTCAAACCAAACTATTACATAATGACTAACTGACTCATTCTATACTACTGCTTAAGCGATGGTTGCTAAAATAGGGTCACTCCTGAGCATCATCCTCATCCCGTCCTCTTGAGTGTGGTCATCGTCAAACTCACCTGAAACATATATATTAAATAAAATGCAGGATGAATGAATAACGCCCAGTAAGACTTATATCTCATGAACAAAGCATGCTTTAAATAGTTAATGGTTTAATGGCAGGCTAACTAAGAGTAAAGTCATGTAAAGCATGTCATGATAACAGGAGAACAATAGCAACTGGCACAGGGAAAATAGTACAACGAGAACGACAATAATGGCCATGTAATGTTATAACATGTAATATTGCACAACGGTGCACTAGTAACGATCACACTTGCACTTGTAGAGATAGTACTTTGATTGTCATAGATTAATCTTGATAGTATGCTGGCACTGGATGCATGCCGTAACACATCCTTGATCATTTTAACTCCCATGGGCACTGACACTTTTCGGGCGCTCTTCCCAGGACCTGATTGGGCCCCATTACACTGTCATTAGTCGTTTCTTTATCTTAGACAATCACACGATGGCCAAGAGAGTACCAAAAGAGATAAGATAGTACTAGACGAGATAGATGAGAGTGTAGAGAGAACGTGAACAGACGAGAGGATATAGAGAATAGGTGAGATATGGACAATTCCGTAAAACAACGTGACATTCTGATAGTAACGGTTGTACATCATCAGGTCGTCACCGACAGTCTGGTAGAAGTCACAACCACCCACTTAGTCGTGTCGTGAACACGGCCAAATGGTTCGGAGTGAACCCAAGACGAGAAGGAAAATCACTAAGGGCATGGATCGTACTGATCCCTAGGGTGTAACGGGTTTTGAGGTACAACCAGCTCGTTGACTAAGGACGTGCGCCAAAGCCAAGAAGACTTACGGAGGTCTTGACAAGGATTCCCTAGTCCAGTCGAGAGTATTCCCGGTGGAGAGGTGGTCCAAGTCAAGAGAAAGTGTGTAGAAAATGGGTCCGTCGTGCCTCGAGTGCTCGAAGCCGAGGGAAAACGATAGCGGTATTTAAAATGCGCGTATAAAATGAAGACAATTATATTTAATAAAATAGGGTAATTTATTCATTTATTTCTCTAATTTACCGAATATATTATTGCATAATTTATCAGGGTAAAATGGCATTTAATAATGTTATGTGTGTGTAAGTGTAAAGAAATCTTGAGGGTATGACAAGTCGTGCAAATGTTATTTTAAATAATTAAATTTATAATGTTAATGCCATTTATTAATGTACCAAGTCGAATTAACTATAACATGGGTTAATCATGGCTAATTAAGGGGTATAAAGCTTAAACAACAGGGCATATGCACAATTTTTCAATTCTGGTCGGATTCTTGAAAATGCGGCAGACTTACCCGTCGCGATTCAAAACGTGACGGGGCGGCCGGGAGCGACAGGTGGACTGGCCGTCTGGCCCGGTCCGGAGTGGAATCGCAGCGGCTTATGCCGCCGCATTCTTGACGCGACGCCACTGATATCGCGGCGGATCGCGCCGACGTGATACCAGGTGGGATTGCCCTTTTTCCCTTTTTCCGAGGGCGAATCCTCTTTGATACATAGACGTTCTAAATTCCATATAAAATAGCACGGTGATCAAAAAAGTACGAAACTAGTTTAAAACGAAATTAGACATATAGATCTATCAACATACACGATTAATTTGAAAATAAACAAGGTTTGGGCATGATTTGATCGAGTTACTTTTCGGTGACCTAAACATGCGCAGTCAGGTTCAATGAATTAATTAATGATAGATACATGATGAAAAATTCTGAAACCAAGGGCGTTCAAAAGCTAACAAGATGTAGTATTTATGATAATTTTATCATGGTATGAAGTCAAGCATGAACGAGGTTCACAAACAAACAAGTCGGGTGCATAGATCTGACATGGATTCAAAGAATTAATTCTCCCTCATAGGAGATCGAAATAGAGTGAAACGAGGGGCGTTTGAAAGCTAGTATGATGTAGTGTTAATGATAATTTTATCATGGCATGAGAACAAGTACATGCGGGGGTATAGAGCAAACATGAGGTGTGAGGTTCATGGTAATAGCAGAGTTCAAGCAATTAATTCGCCCAAATGGATGAGCGAAATACAACGAAACTAGAGGGATTTTGAAGAGGTTCATGAAGTCTACCTAGGTAATTTTTACACGAATTTAACTTGAGAGATTGCCTACCTTTATTCGAATCCAAGAACCCTAAGTTAGAGACGAAAATAGGATGAAAACTCCTTTGTCCAAGCTCCCTTCTCCAAGCTCCCACGATCTCCAGCCTCTCCCCTCGTCCTCCAAAGCCTCTACTACTGCGGTTTAGGGTTGCTAGGGATGAGTTTTTGGGTGTTTTGATTGCTATATTAGAGTCCTTTCTATCTAAAACTCTTCCCTCCTATTAAAAATCCTAATTTCCATATTTATCTTCCCTTTCTCTCATTTATCCACTTAATAAGGCTGGGAACAGATCTAATTTCGTGGGTAGGAGGTTAGGGTAAGTATAGGACTCCTTTTTAGGATATATATAGGTTATTTAGTATTTATTTTAACCCCTTTTCATTTATTTAATTAATTAGGTACGAATTTAACCTAATTACCTCTCATCCCATGATGGGCTCTCCTCTTTTGGCCCAGTAAACCGTGTTTGGACCATTAGGTACCCCTTTAATATTTAACTTAATGGGTATTATTTAAATCCCTTCTATTTCTCTCTATTTCTATTTATTCTCCTTTTATTCATTAAATCATTTATCTCATTTATTTAATAAAATTTTATTTTCTTGATTAAAAAAATCAAGGTTGCTACAATGTGGCCCCTACTAATATGTGTGCAGATATTTTTTACTTGTTATTTTAGATGGGAAAATCTTCTACAATCGAGTCATTTTTCAAAAGGAAGAATGTGGAAATTGTAGAAGTTAATGAAAACATTTCAAAAACTCCTAGAATTGAAATCAAAGATGATTTTGATATACATTCATTAGAACGAGATCCAGGATTGCGTCCACAGATTTGGAAATATTCTGTTAACCAGCGTGATGAAATTCGAAGAGCATATATAAAGTTTGGTCCATATCAATGTGAACTTATAAAGTATCCAAAGTCTGGACAAGCAAGTCATCTTCGTAGTTTTCAAGTAGCATGGTTTAAGTTATTTCCATCATGGTTGGAATATTCTTCTAAGAAAGATGTAGCATTTTGTTTACCTTGCTATTTATTCCATACACAAGATGGACCTTCCAGATCAAATGCATTTACTATTGATGGTTCAAAAATTGGAAGAAAGTGAGAGATGGTAAGAACTGTGCTTTTTTATCTCATGTTGGACAAAATTCTTCTCCTCATAGAAATGCTGAAAAAGCATGTGATGATCTTATGAATCAAACTATGCACATTGACAAAAGTTTTTCTAAGTTTACAGCTCAACAAATCACAGAGAATCGACTTAGATTAAAAGCTTCTATTGATGTAATCAGATGGCTTGTATTCAACGATGTGCTTTTAGAGGTTATGATGAGAGCATAACATTAAAGAATCGTGGAAATTTTCACGAATTACTAGTTTTGTATCATCATACAATGATAAAATTGCTGAAGTTTTAGAGAAAGCTCCGCAAAATGCCTCGTATACATCACCAAGAGTGCAAAAGAAATTCTTCAAGTTCTATCAGTTAAAATCAAAACTGCTATTCGTGCAGAAATTGGTGATGCAAAATTTTATGTGATAATTGATGAAGCTCGAGATGATCCAAAAAAGAGCAAATGTCTGTATTTTGAGATTTGTTGACAAAAAAGATTTGTACGAGAGCGTTTCTTTGGACTTGTTCATGTTAAAGATACTACTGCATTGACATTGAAAGAAGAATTATTTGTTACTCTCTCTCTCGTTATAATCTTGATGTTCAGAATATTTGAGGACAATGTTATGATGGTGTAAGCAATATGCGAGGAGAGTGGCATGGTTTACAGGCTTTAATTTCTACTGTATGTCCATATGCTTATTACATTCATTGCATGGCGCATCGTCTACATTGGCATTAGACGTTGCTGCTTCAAAGGAGGTGATTCCTATTCATCACTTTTTTAATAATTTGACCTCCATCATCAATATTATTGTAGCTTCATGTAAGCGTCATGATCAATTAAAAGCTGCTCAGGCTGCAGATATTGCTCATTTAATCACTATCAATAAGCTTGAGATTGGAAAGGGACTTATCTCAATTGGTACATTACAGAGAGCAGGTGATACTCGTTGGAGTTCACACTTAATTCAGTTCCAGCTTGATAAAAATATTAGTGCCACATGTACAGTTCTACTGAATATTATTGATGATGGAGCTACACCTCCCCGACGTGGAGATGCAGATGCACTTATGAAGCATTAATCTCTTACGAATTTGTGTTCATTTTACATTTGATGAAAGAAATTTTAGATATTTCTGATCAACTTTATCAAGCTTTGCAGAGACAATCTCAAGATATTTTGAATGCTATACATCATGTTTCATCTACTAAGGCACTCATTCAAAAATTAAGAGATGAAGATGGGTGATTACTTTCTATTGTGAACTCTTTTTGTGCAATGCACAATATTGATGTGTCAGATCTCAGTACTTTGTATATCTTAAGAAGAGGTAGAGCTCGACATCAACAAGATGAAATTACACTTGAGCATCATTATAAAGTGGACATTTTTAATGTTGTGATAGACACTCAAATGCAAGAATTGAATAATCAATTTAATGATCGAGTTGTGGAGTTACTCATTCTTAACTCAACTTTAGATCCACGGGAGATGTCTGTATCATTCAGAGTTAATGATGTTTGTAAGTTGGTAGAAAAATTTTATTCACAAGACTTCACAGAACAAGAGATGATGTAATTGAGGATACAGTTAGAGCACTTTGAGTATGTACGACAACATCAGGAATTTAAAAGTTTGTCTACTATTTCTGATCTATGTCAGTGGCTGGTGAAAACAAGAAAATCAGAAATCTATCCACTTGTGTACAGAGTCTTGACTCTTATTCTCACTCTTCCATTTTCACAGCTACAACAGAACGATCATTTTTAGCTATGAAGATTATTAAGAACAAGCTTCGCTACAAGATGGAAGATGATTTTTTTATCTAATTGTTTGATCATCTATATTGAGAAGGAAATTGCTGAAACTTTTAGAATAGATTCAATTATAGATGATTTTCGGGACTTGAAAGAACGAAGAGCTTTATTCTGATAGATCACATGTGATAAATTTTAAGGTATTTTACTTTTACATCTTCTTATTTTGCCCCCCCCCCCCCCCCCCCCCCCCCCTTATATTCATCCTGCGTCCGCCCCTGGACGTACGGATGGTTGCTACCTGAAGGCAACACCCAACTCAGCATGTTCAAGAGCAGAAGTGACGTCCATACTGTTGCTTTCTAAAGGTGACAATAGGGTCATCACAATAAGTAGAAAAGACGATAGGGGGAGGTCGTGACCAGAACACGACGACCAAAGTGTCACATTCTTACTCTAAGAGCCAGCCAACACAGCCGAGCCCTCAAAACATTCCCACAAACCACATAAACACCAAAATCCGAGGGAGGGAAGCATGGAGAATAATGAAGCAACATGTGAAGAGCTCAAACCACCCCAATACACCCACATGCATGACAATGAAGCTATCTGCTCTCAAGGACAAGGCTCACAATGCATTAATGTGGTCACAGCAAGTCTCCGGTCCACTCCATCACAGAGGTGTACGTAGGCGACGCCTTCATGTGGTCACAGCAATTGTAAGCAAATAAGGCAAAGAAACAAAAGCATTAATGTGAACAAGAAGAAGCCGCCTCATGATGCCTTTGTCTTTGAAGCTCTTCAAGGTGCAACACCTATCTTGAATATGATCATCTTTATTCTGATCTATCACATGTGATCTATCAAGGTGTAAGTGAAGATGATCAAACACCTATCTTGAAGATGATCAAACACCTATTTTTATTCTGATAGACTTCAAGGTGCAACACCTATCTTGAGGAAGTAGTACCAACAGGTCCATATATATCTATGGTCTAAAGAGCAGCACGTAGTCTATGAGAGGTCCATCAAAGGGGCAATCAATACAACGGAACCACAGAGGAAGAAGGCTGATCAACTTATCTATAACTCACCTAGCTAAAGGCACCTGATCTTCAAATCGCCATCATATAGAAGCATTAATAATTTCTAAGGATATCACCATTTGATAGCAAACTAAATTCTGGGCACGGTAAGAAACTGAGAATGATTTGTTGGCCATGTAAGTGATCAATATATCTATAATATGTTACATAATTATCAGAGTACACGATCTTGGTCGGATGCAACTTGTAAAGACATGATATATATAGGCATACCAAAAACATATGGAAAGCTTATTTATCATAGTATTTTTTACATTAAGTACTCATGCCTGGAGTTTTTCACAAATCTAAGCATGTTTATGCCAAACTCTATTTAGAAAGAGAGTCTCCACCATAAATTAACTAGTAGAATTTACGGTGATATTTTGAATTTATGATAAATTTAAGTGCGTTTATAATAAACTCATTTTTATATTAAAAATAAGTTTATTGCAAAACTTAAACGGCTTATATATGATGTGCATCCAAAGATTCCCTTAATACTAAATACTGATCACCATCATGTGCTAGCTAGAAAGATTACAACTGCTAAAGTGCTGTTGGCAAGATTACGAGAGGGAAATTGATTTCGGAAATATTCTACATAAAGTTCATGGAGGGCGACAGATATTTTTAGAATACAGAGAGGAGCTGAAGAGATTATAAGAAGGAAAGTGATGCTGCCGTCATGACCAAGTTACTATTTTGCAAAACATACTTCATAATAAAGAAATGATCATTACGGTAACCCTAGATACAAGCTTATTACTTAGAAACAAAGAATACGGTTTACGAAATTTCACTTTCATGACCTAACTCCTATTTTTTTCTTCACTTCCGACTTTGAAACTAAGGGTCTGTTTGTTTGCACGGAAAACCCGGGTGAGGAAATGGTTTTCAAGAAAACTTGATTTTTTATGTTATTTGGTACCACTGAAAACTAAAATCTGTAAAATTAAATCACCCAAAATCGAGATTTTGGCATCCACGGGAAAACCGCGGATGCCGTTTTCTGCCCAAGCGCCTGCTGCAGTCTATCGTGCTTTTAGGTGCACTATTCATTTAAGTTAGAATTTTATTTTCTTTCCACTCATTTAAGTATCTTTATCAAATTTAATTATTTTTCATTAATTAATTGATTTTTTATTTTTTATTAAAATATCTGTAAAACACTATTCATTCAAATGTGTTTTTATTTTATTTCTCCTATTTTAAATTGTCTTTGTCAAAGTTATTTATTTTTCATTAGTTCTCTAATTTTTTTTTATTTTTTAAAAATATTAAAAATAAAAAAATAAAATAAAATAAAAAATTGATAAATAATGTTAGTACACAAGGAATATATGACTCTCTCTCATTTGAGTAGATCATAAGATCTCATATCCCTCCATACAACTTTATATTTTTCTAACAATCAAATAAACAATCACGTTTCCATTTTCACGGAAAAATTATTCCATGAAAAACTATTTTCCTCTAAAATTATTTTACATACAACCAAATAAACCTTAAGTAAAAGGAGGCAGGTGGGAGGTTCGCGTGCTAACATGCTCTTGTTAGTATCACAGTGAGTGCCACCATATATCATGACATGAACACTGCTCCCAGTTTCGGATCTTAGCTAATATGTCTGTCTGCTGTCCTTTATGTCAATGCCAAAGGTCAACGTCATGGACAAGGTCTGGAACGAAAAGAAGAAAAAATAGAGGGCAGGCACTCGTCCTTTCTTCGAAGCGTGCAAAGACTCGTATCTCTTGTGGCTTTCAGCTATAAATAAACGGATGGGAACTGGAAGGGAACAATGTGTGTGGACACAGAACCGGCATGCATGGTGGGCTTTTCCCTTTCGACCATCATATATAGGTGTGGAGTGGAGATTCTCTGAGTATCTGGGTGGATCAGTACTGAGAAGGTATTTTGTAGAAAAGTTCTTTTTTTGAAAAAAAATTATGTTTTGATTGAATTTTTTTATAAAATACAATGGGTCCCCCAATCCCCCCCCCCCCCCCCCCCCCACAACTAATGGAGCCTCCCCCATCCATCTACTGAGAGAATATCCACTCTCATAGTGTGCCCCCCCTCCGCTAGTGTGAACTAATTAGGTCTCCCACTTCATATGCTTCTCCTACTCGTGCCCACTGTTGTGCACGTATGGTATATAATGCCCCCATCAAGAATATTGAGCGAGAACTTAACCTACCTTTTAGAGATCCACACGATAGTGTGGTGGTCTCCCCTTGATAGGAAGAGGGGGGAGGAGGCCATGCGGGATCGATCACGTCCTCTCTCTCTCACAATTCTCCTCCCCCACCAACTTACCTACCCCCATATATAGTTTCACATACTTTAAAACTAGTAAACGAGAGTAGAACAGCTGGAAAAACTTGTGCTGATTGTGAATTAATCACTAGATGTACTAGTGTCCAAGCATTGATCACCGCAATATTTGCATCTGACATGACAAAGGGTTCGCATGCATGGTAACACCTGATAGATGTCTATTGTCTGAAGCGGGCGGACATTAGATTGTTTGATGAACTGTCTGAGTAGATGTCTGAACAAAACAATTCTATCTGCGTGGATGTCCGGCCCCCTGAAAGTCCCTCTTAAATTTAAGTTAAGTGGGAGATCGCTTTTTCTATTTTAGATGCCCAAGTCCATCATCCCATATTAAACAACTTTAGCACAGATATGTAGACACGTCTGCTATCCTGATCTCCATAATATATATTATAGCAGACTCTTCTCCTTTCCTAGCCATACAGCGTGTTCACATAAATAATATGAAGTACTTGATGAGATCAAATGTCCTCCGAACTCTGAAATATATTGAAGAAAACTTATTCACAGAAAAAATCCCATGCATTAAGCTGCTGGGCACTGGATCAGAAGGGGGTGACCTCCACCGGGCCTCTTCATCTACAAAATGCTCCTCAGTTCATGCAGGTCCTTCTCGATCGGACAGCTGACAAAGACTGCCAGTGGATCAACCGATAGCTCTGAGTGAAGGTAGCTGCTTAAAATTTCAAACGCAATAGTCATGGCTTCGGAGCTCCTGATCCACATAAGATGGCCGACAACACGACCCCTCACCTGTCAGAATTGTTAAAAACGAAACAGATGGGAGGGCTTCTCCCCACCCTTGACATATTTCTTCTCGAGCTGCCGAGACGTCCTCCTCTCTGGAATCTTTTCCGACTTTGGTTGGCCAAAGAAAAGGTGGTGGTCCAGGCCTTGGGCCGGGGGAACGCATGCAAAGCAGCATGTAAAGCCATGAGCCGACTTCACCGACCCCTTACCTGCAGAAGACCATATATTTTAGTGGGTGCTGAAGAGGAACCGGTCCACAGCATATGGATGTGTGCCATATCCATAAAAGTGTGATAGGAAATGCAGCACGAGAGGAATCGGAGGATCCCATGCATGCCTCCAAAAAGAAAAAGAAAAAGAAAAAGAAAAAGAGAGGAATTGGAGGATGGTGATCATGATCTCATCTTCGTCTCATGTCGAAAAAATCCCTTGCTCTACAAGAGAGCAACTATCTGCGCGTGTATGTACCGCTTGTAGATATGAATAGAGAATAAGTAGTGTTTGCACAAAGTTGAGCGGTAAAATTGAAATGAATTGTTCTGACGCAATTTTACTAATGAGCTATTGTATCCACATAGGGTAATAATAATGGATGGTATAGTGATGATGACAATGGCAGGTCGGACTTGCAACATCATGACAGTGGTGAGTGATCATAAATATGATGTGATTATTATGTCATATCGCATTTACATAAATATAATATAATCTAATAAAATTCTGTCGAAAAAATCAAACTATGGGCAGCAAACAGATGGAGGAGTTGTGAATCAGCTATCCGTATATATATATATTATATATATATATATATATATATATATATATATATATATTATATATATATATATATATATATATATATATGATGTTCATTGGTGGTTTGACTACCGATCGAATTCTGGTCGATTGATCCATGAAGTTTTGCTCTCGGGTCCTATGGTGTATGTTCATTCACAAAGTAGATGGTGGGATATTGAAGAAGAGAAAGGTTTATTGTACTTGCATGTGGAAATAGAAAATTTAATCAATTTAAAAAAAAAAATCTATTTATTATTATGTTGTCTCATGTTCTCATGAAGCATGCATATTGCTAATCCAAATCCCGTCGGATGCTACACGAGCAATGGTGACGAGAGATGACCCTACAATTGCAGGCTACGGGCGTGCCAGTCACCGAAGTGACAACAAAGTGGTTTGCCTCCGAGAGTCGGAGGGCTTTAGGTCTGTTGTGCGCACCGTTTGACTTCGTCAAACGAAAGTGAGTGTCGGGTCCTGGACCAAGATCCTGCCGTTGCCTGAACGCAACGACGTTAATTACATCTCTTTTTGAAAGAGAAAACCCTTGATTAATCGCCAGAATAGAAAGTCTTATGGCCTAAGTCGAGACATCCGATAAAAGGCGCAAAATAAAACTACAAGATTGCAGTCAAATTTGCAAGAGATTTTGACGTGTGTGTGTGTGCCATTCATCTTTCAAGATCAATTTGCATATTTGTTTATTTATTTGTTCTTTTATTTATCACACAATTTTCTATTTGGTAATGCAAGAGATTTTGACATGCTTTGATTGTCATTGTTCTTTTCATGGTTCGATCTCATTTGACTCTTATATGCCCAAACGTCGTCATGCACAATCCATTTGATTCGGCAAGCAAAACGATCGGCGGCTAAAACCATTCAGCAAAGGTGAATCAGGAGGAGCGAATCGGCAGCCAGGCCATTCAGCAAAGGTGAATCAGCAGGAGCGAATCGACAGCCAGGCCATTCAGTGGGGGTGAATCAGTAGGACTGAATCGGCAGCCAGGCCATTCAGCAAAGGTGAATCAGCAGGACTGAATCGGCAGCCAGGCCATTCAGCAAAGGTGAATCAGCAGGAGCGAATCGGCAGCCAGGCCATTCAGCAAAGGGTGAATCAGCAGGGGCGAATCGGCAGCCAGGCTATTCAGCAAAGGTGAATCAGCAGGAGCGAATCGGCAGCCAGGCCATTCAGCAGGGGCGAATCGGCAGCACTATTCACAGACCAAAATGATTCGACAGCCCTTGCAACGCACAAAACACGTGGGAAACGGAGGATCCGAAGACCAGGTCAGGAGGGAATGGCACCCAAACGACGAAAGGGGCTCTGTTCGATTCCGGACGGGGAGTGGGAATCAAGCTGTCCGGCCCTTTTGTCCAAAATACCAAATCGCAGTGATTCTGCGGCCTTGTTTGTGCACGGTTCTTGAAATCGGGAGGAACCAGAACTGACAGACGGGATGGAAACACCCACATGTGTATGGACACCATCTATGAGCCCGGATCGGGCACGGGGATGGACTATCCGACCCTTCATGTTCAAAACCCACCGAAAAAGCGATTCGGCAGCACTTCAGAGGCACGGTTCTCAAAATCCGGAGATGATCTGAGCGTCGGCCGGGCTGACGGGCTATTCAACATATAGAGAAACCATCCAGGCCTGAACTGGGCATGGGTACTGGATACCAAACCTTCATGTTCAAAACCCCCGGCAAAGTGATTCGGCAACACTTCGGAGGCACGGTTCTCAAAATCCGGAGATGATCTGAGCGTCCAGCCGGGCTGACGGGCTATTCAACATATGGAGAATCATCCATGGGCCTGAATGGGCATGGGTACTGGATACCGAACCCTTCATGTTCAAAACCACCTGGAAAAGTGATTCGGCAGCACTTCGAAGGCACGGTTCTCAAAATCTGGAGATGATCTGAGCGTCCAGTCGGGCGGAAGGGCTATTCAACATATAGAGAATCCATCCACGGGCCTGAACCAGGCATGGGTACTGTATACCGAACCCTTCATGTTCAAAACCACCTGGAAAAGTGATTCGGCAGCACTTCGGAGGCACGGTTCTCAAAATCGGAGATGATCTAAGCGTCTGGCCGGGTGACGGGCTATTCAACATATAGAGAAACCATCCATGGGCCTAAATCGGGCATGGGTACTGTATACCGAACCCTTCATGTTCAAAACCACCCGAAAAAGTGATTCGACAGCACTTCGGGGACACGGTTCTCAAAATTCAGAGATGACCTGAGTGTCGGTCGGGCTGACGGACTATTCAACATATGGAGAATACATCCATGGGCCTGAACCAGGCATGGGTACTGGATACCGAACCCTTCATGTTCAAAACCACCCGGAAAAGTGATTCGGCAGCACTTCGGGGACACGGTTCTCAAAATTCAGAGATGACCTGAGTGTCCGGTCGGGCTGACGGGCTATTCAACATATGTAGAATACATCCATGTGCCTGAACCGGGCATGGGTATTGGATACCGAACCCTTCATGTTCAAAACCACCCGGAAAAGCGATTCGGCAGCACTTCGGAGGCACGGTTCTCAAAATCCGGTGATGATCTGAGTGTCCAGCCGGGCTGACGGGCTATTCAAAATATGGAGAATCATCCATGGGCCTGAACCGGGCATGGGTATCAGATACCGAACCCTTCATGTTCAAAGTCACCCGGAAAAAGTGACTCGGTAGCACTTCGGAGGCACGATTCTCAAAATTCAGAGATGATCCGAGCATCCAGCCGGGCTGACAGGCTATTCAACATATGGAGAATCTATCCATGGGCCTGAATGGGCATGGGTACTGGATACCGAACCCTTCATGTTCAAAACCACCCGGAAAAGTGATTCGGCAGCACTTCGGAGGCACGGTTCTCAAAACCTGCGCAGCATTTGGGCGTCCCGTCAGAAACACAGATCATTTGGCATATAATGTCGCCCCCTCATAAGCCTGAACATGACCCAGGTGTTAACCACCTAACCCTTGATGTTCAAAGTCTCATAAGAAAATGAATCGGCAGGATTGGGACAGTGAGACATGAACAGTGATAAGGGGATTTGAACAGTGCCTTGTCTGCCCTTAGACCCATTAGAGGAGGCACATATATGGCTGATATGACCCCCCTAGATGGGCCTTCAAGACTCACGGTTAAAGCACAAATCTAGAGAGAGAAACACCAAAGAAAGGGGTCTATTGAAGCAAAAGATGACATGGGAGTAGGTGGTTCCTCATGGACTGCCCATGGTAGGCTGAGGAATACCCAACCGCCTTCCCTACCAGATGGGGTGATGGGGACAGTCTTGTGCGCAAGGAAGAAAACAGAGAAAACAAACAAAAGGAAAAAAGAACATAGAAAGGGAAACACATCATATCTCATGCACACAAGGGACCTCCGTCTCATATAAACCTGAGTGGACAAAAGGGATAAAAGGGCATCTGAACCACTTTCACACACCCAACAGCTCCTCAAAACAGATGCCACACAAAGAGAACATGGAATAGATGGATTTCTTTTGCTGTTGGAGAGGGAGGAGATTACATAACTCAAGAGAGGAAAGAAAACAAATAAAGTAAAGAAGTGGGGGCTGCCACAGCAGACCCCTCACTCTTCTTCTCTTCTCTTCTTCTCTTCAACCTTTTCCTCTTCTATTCTTTCTTCAACTTCTTGTCTTCTCACGCAAGCAACCAGCTGCCAAGGAGAAGCCCCTCACCTTCTGCTAGCCAGCAACCAAGGAAGAGGAGAAGAAGGCCTCTTCCACCTGTCTTGGGCCCTTCACGTAACCAGCCTCAAATGCCTCTCTACCTTATGCTAGCCACCAGCTCCAGGGAAGAAGGGAGTCCTCCTTGCTCCTCCTATCTAACCAGCAGCCCAGCAGAGAGAGAAGAGAGTGAGAGGAACCCTCTGTAACCAGCAGGAAAACCCCAAAGGAAGAGAAGAACCCAGCCTCCTTCCACCGGAGAATGCCCTCTGCTCCTCCTCTTTTTTTTCTTCTGCCTTCCCCCCCAAGAAGAAGAGCCCGGGAGGGGCTTTTTCTACCTTTTTTTTGCCACACACATCCCTCTTCCGATCTGAAGCTTCCAGCCCCTTTTTTTTCCTTTCTTGGTCCTATAACCAGCCAAAAGGGTGGGTGAGAGAGAGAGCCCAGCCCCCTGCCATGCTGCTGCTAGAGCAGGTTTTGTCTGGGTAGTGGGGGGTGAGGAGTTGCCTAGGATGACCTCCTAACATGGGGTAGATGGGCCACTAGGTAATGGGCTTCTCTTGGGCCTTTTAGTGGGTTCTTTTAGGGGGTAGCTGGGCCATTAAATAAATGCAAGACCATGTGCTATATTTTTTGGTGTCCACAAATGCCCCCCACCCGCAGGTGGTGCGAGAGGAGGTGAGCGGCGTCTGCGGGTGCAACTTGATGGACTTTTGACGTTGCAACTGGATACAGACTAGCCTCATCAATGCGGACAATGCGTGACTTGTCGTTTTCTTGGTGATCCCATCATTTGAAGAGTTTGTTAGTTAGTAGGCTGGCAGTGCGAACCTTAGGTGGCTATTCTCTCATCTCTTGCTTTCTATTCCTTTGGCTGTTCATTTACTTTAATGCTCTGTTGGATAGAGCCCGGTGATGACGCCCAAGCAGCTACTTCTTTTAGCTTGGAACCCGAACCTCGGGTGCCTCCCCTAGTTGGGATGGTTCTAGTGACGGTGCTGGTGACCTCTGGTTTTTCTTTTAGTTGACATTGTGGTCTCAGGATTGGCGGTCAACGAGAACCACTTTGACCACATCTTGCTAAGTTGGTGAGTTCACTGAATCAACAACCTATAAGTTGGTGAAGATGTTAAGCTGGAAGCTTTTTGACTGTTGGAAGTATTGAACTAGTGGCAATCTTGAGCTGGTGGGAGCACTGCACTGCTAGCCTTCTTGACTCGGTGGAAGCCCTAGATGGTAGCTCCTTCGAATTGCTGAGATTTTCTACCCCATGCGATGTCTTGAAGACATGAATTTGAATCAGTAGCCTCCTTGAATTGGCGGTTTCCTTGAACCAACGGGAGCCCTAAATCAATGGCCTTCTTCAATTGGCAAGGCCATGTGAGCTGGTGGCCTTCATGGGTGAATCGTCCATTGGATTATGTCGGCCTATTGTATGAGCCAATGGGGCATGCTGGCTTGCTATATGATCTGATGGCTCTTTCTAGACCCAGTAAGTGACCCTGCTACTTCCTTTCTTTTGAACCCTCTTATGACTGGTCACCTTGAATACTTCACAATTTGAGCATGCAGTAGCGTTGTGGTCTTAGCGAGAAGAGTAGTAGACTGCTTCACGTAACAGCCTCAAATGCCTCTCTACCTTATGCTAGCCACCAGCTCTAGGGAAGAAGGGAGTCCTCCTTGCTCCTCCTATCTAACCAGCAGCCCAGAGAGAAGAGAGTGAGAGGAACCTCTGTAACCAGCAGGAAAACCCCAAAGGAAGAGAAAACCCAGCCTCCTTCCACGGAGAATGCCCTCTGCTCTCCTCCCTTTTTTTCTCTGCCTCCCCCCCCCCCCCCCCCCAAGAAGAAGAGCCCGGGAGGGGCTTTTTCTACCTTTTTTTTGCCACACACATCCCTCTTCCGATCTGAAGCTTCCAGCCCCTTTTTTTTCCTTTCTTAGTCCCGTAACCAGCCAAAGGGTGGGTGAGAGAGAGAGCCCAGCCCCTGCCATGCTGCTGTAGAGCAGGTTTTGTCTGGGTAGTGGGGGGTGAGGAGTTGCCTAGGATGACCTCCTAACATGGGGTAGATGGGCCACTATGTAATGGGCTTCTCTGGGCCTTTTAGTGGGTTCTTTTAGGGGGTAGCTGGGCCGTTAAGTTCAGTTAAGACTTATGGGGTGTTGTGAACAACTTTTTTAAAAAACTATTTCTATCTAAAAATTAATGTTGAGTTCTCTTTTAACTTTAAATTTAAAATTATGAGAATGTGATGTTATCGTTTGGTAAAAATAATAAAATTTTTAAAATTTATTTTGAAGTGGTTGGGACAGGAGGGGCAGCCACCAGAGTGGGCCAAGGGGCGGGCGCACAGGGGAGGGGGAGCCGCTGGGGGTGGGGGTGCATAAGGTAGGGGCATGGGGAGGGCGCAGTGGTGTTGGGGGGGGGTGCTGGGTGGGGGGGGGGGGGGGGGTGGGTGGGCAGGGGTGTGTGTGTGGTGGGGGGGGGGGGGGGAAGGCCCCAACGGGTGGGGGCTGCTGGGTGGGGTGGGTGGGGGGGGAGAGGGGGGGGAGGGCGCAGGGGTGTGTGGGGGGCGGGGTGGGGGTGGGTGGGGGGGGGGGGGGGGGTCAGGGGTCTCTGTGGGGGAGGGGGGGTGTGGGCGGGGTGTGGGGGGGGTGCTGCTGGGGGGGGGGGGTGCAGGGGTGTGGGGGGGGTGGGGGGGGGAGGGCGCAGGGGTGTGTTGGGGGGCGGGGGGGTGGGGTTGGGGGGGGGGGGGGGGGGGGGGGGCGCATGGGTCTGTGGGGGGGGGGCAGGGGTGTGGGGGGGTGTGCTGCGGGGGGGGGGGTGGGGCAGGGGGGGTGTGGGGGGGGGGTGTTGCTGGGGGGGGGGGAGCAGGGGTGTTGGGGGGGGGGAGGAGAGGAGGAGGTGGGGTTGGGGGGGGGGGGGGGGGGGGCGCAGGGGTCTGTGCGGGGGTGGGGGGGGGGGGGGGGGAGGGGGGGCGTAGGGGTGGGGGGGGAAGGGGGGGAGAGGAGGAGGAACTAGTATTCCTAAAATAAAAATAGGGTCAGACTTATTTTTTTCTAGAGAGATTTACATAGAAAAAAAAATTATTCTAAAAAAAAAACTGCTTGCCAAACGTGTCTTCATGTTTGTCTTCTTTCTTTTTAAAATTTAGAGAAAAAACAGGTAAAAAAATTACAACCAAACACCCTATTAACCATAGTTGAAAAGTATTCCTATACCTGATCTTGGTGCAAGAAAAAACCCTATTACGTAAATAGGTGCAAAAGTAGTGTTGGGGGTGTAATCTCCGTCCCTTTGTTAATGCATTGTCGAATGTTTTGACGGTAGATTTGTGTATGTGTTGGAAATACAAAGCCATCTTCAAAGACATTGAGGGGATAAGGGCAATATTATATAAAGGCAAGTTTGTTCTTAGTTTACTCATATGAGACAATTCTCACATACCCCCTCACCTTTTATATCATGTTCGAAATATAAAATCACCTCCAAAACTTAGGTAACGAGGGACAAGGACAACAATATATGAGGACAAGTCCATTCTAATTAGATTTATTAAATATGAGATAATTTTCACATGTTTGGGCACATGTCGCACATGAGACAATGTCATGTAGATCTAATAAGATGACGTAAGATCCACAATCGGAAGAAATAAAGGTCATCTTTCAAAATCTAAACATTAATGAGGGGACAAGACAAGTCTATTATTAGATTTACAGATATAACACAATTATCACATTATTAAACATGATTAATTTAATTTATATACATGAAAGTGACAATTCTACAAAGATTCATATAGAGAGGGTTATTCTTGCAAAATTTTCAGAAGAGAAAGACTTATTGCACTTACATATTGCACTTTTAAGTACAATATGACTAAGCAATAGTCCATGTGGCACCTCTCACATGAAGAGTGATAAAATGACAATCTAATTGTTAGATGTCACGTGGACTTGTTACCTAGTAATATTACACTTAAGTACAATATGAAAGTACAATAAATCTTTCTCTTTTTAGAAAGGAAGAGGGCCATGTCTGTTCTGGTAAACGAGTCACCCTGCGCTGGGGGGGGGGGGGGGGGGGTCCCTCGTGATGTTCCATCGATCCGTGAAGTCTTTGGCAATTTTTATGCAATGAAGAACATAACCCTTGACTATAAAAATCATGCTGTAATGAGGTTGTGACACGAAGAGTACAAATCTCATAACATCTTTAGGGATCTTTTCCGGTAAATCATTTATCTTCCACATGGTGCATGAACTTTTCCAGATCAGGAACAATTGTTGGATCTTCTCCGACATGTAGGATCGTAAATAGATAGGGTACAAATACAGAAATTATTGTTTCGTTTTCGATTTCGATAAATATTATAAGAAAACATCAGAATCAGAATAAAAAATGAAAACAACACTTTTCATTTCCATTTTTTCGAAGATTGGATTTGGAAAGGTAGAAATCTAGTATTGATCAGTTGGACTCTGCATTGGACTTGGGCAGATGTAAGGTTGCCCAATGTATTTTCTTACCTCCAAAAATTGAGATCTTCCTAAATTTTGTATACTGTGCTGAGGGATCATCTTCTTATGCTCAAAACATTATGACATCTAGCCTTCCACATATTTCAAAGAAGTAACTCCATCACTCACTCTTATAAAAAGAGAAATAAGTAATCATGCCCCCATACGTGCACTCCACCCCCCCCCCCCCCCCCCCCCCCCAACAACGACGTCACTCGAATGGATGGCATGCGTCACAGTCAAAGACCACAGCATAAGAGCCATCCTACTCAGCGAACATATCTAGTGAACCTTAAACTTTTGTGCGTTAAGTAGTGGCCTTCTCCGTTTTAATATAGAGAGCTACCTAGGTTTTCCTTTATTAAACTGCAAACTGCAGCTCTTAGCAACGTGTTAGCTCGTGATTAGGGGGCACCTGACCTAGTCATGTGTTATCCCCTCGCGATTTTGTGTGGGCCCCCATTTTGTCCCTCAGTTGTGCGGGCTGTGGATGTATTCTACACACGTGGCCCTACCGGATAGGCTCGAGAGGTAGGGCCAGTGGCTGCTGACTCGGATCCACGTCCACGAGGTGTGGAGGGTTAGCGGCCAATGCATCGTCTTGTGTGGGTTCGAGGGAGGGAAGGGGGATGGGAGAGAGAGAGAGAGAGAGAGATTGCTAGGGACGCAAAGCAACATTGGGAAGACCCACACTCAAACCTTATCCTCAGTAAAATAATCATAAAATAGTCACATTTTTTGTAATTTTCCACTTGGTCAATTGCCTAATTAATTTAATAGCACTTTATACTGGGTAAATTAATTAGAAACTATTTATGAAAAAAAGACGCGAATATTAATCAACATTGTAAGATCATTCAAGTATTCACAATTTTGCCCAAAACAAAAATACTTATATTATTTTTTGTTGGCTTTGTGTATATTCTTGTAAAATATTCAATATTTGAGGATACAGGATGTGGTTGCGCCAGAGAACAAAATGGAATTTTCACATATAAATTATTATAAATTTATCATTCTTATCTTTGCATTTACCCATAGTATGACAATTGTGTGCAAAAAGAGCATTGGATAGATCTTTTGCAGCATTCTTCTTTGAAAAGACCACATAAAGCGCCACTTTGATAAGCCTTTTACTCCTGGATATGGGATATAAATGTAAGGTTAGAATTTAACTGACTTTGGTATGGTGATATAAATTAATCACTAGAAGTTCTGATAATTAAAAAGAAATATAATTGTGTAAACACATAGTTATTATATCCAACTCTAGAGGGTGAGGTAGAATCTACCGTGAGGTAACATAGGTTAATCGATTATCGGGGTCACGATAATGGATTAATAGATTCTCTCATATGATCAATTTTTATTTTTTGGCTAAGTGTTATACAGAAAATGTAATTGATTATGAAAAAATTAATTGATTATCAAGATTCTAAAATCGTATGATACTTATGTCCTATTTGATAACCCTTATTAGATCTCTGATGTTTCAAGCGATCAGACATTAAATATTTAGATTATTTGATAAAATGTCTCAATAGTTGTTTGAATGACTGTCTTTTATCTTAAATTATATCTAAAAAAAAGTGAGGGGCAGACCATTTTTTTCTTTTTCTTTTTTCCCATATGCTCTACCCTCCACTCCCAACTCCTCACTCCCCCCCTTTGCCGTCGTGCCTCACCCCTCACCTCCCCCCCTTCTGCCATTGCCGCCACCCAATCCCTCACCTCCCCCCCCCCCTAACACTCTCTCCCACCACCGCTCTCTCACTGGCGTCGCATCTGCCTCGTCGGACCAATCTGAGACACCCGACCTCGTCTCCTGCGACACTAGCACGAGCGTCTCAATCTTCGCCATAGCCTATGAGTCCGTTGCCGAGGCCGTCAACAGGTGATCCATGAAACGTGCTCGCCGTTCGCGGCATGGGCACTTCATCTGAGGAGAGAGTGAAGATCCTGTAGGCTTGGCTAGATACCCTCTTCAAGGAACAACGTCTGGTGGGGAACCCTGGCCCCGGTGAGATCTAGATCTTGTTGGATGCCTCTATCACCGAGATGACACAGATCCTCCTCCCCCACGGGTCGCAACCCCCGACATCGCTGTTCCACCACCCCTTGGTGTGGCTCCGATTGAAGACATAGGAGCTTTGAGACCTCAAGTGCAATGTCGGGATAAAGCGTGAAGGAGATTGCTTGCAACTAGCCTCTCCACCTCGGGGTTTGGGATTTCTCTCTTCATTACCCCTTTTCTTAGATTCGATTGGGCTGTATGTACATTTTATATAAAATTACTCTGATAATTGTACGTATTTCTTTGTTCGATGTGATGTTGTCTACAAAATTATTACGAGATCCTGATGGTGGTAATCAAATAATTCTGATTTTTGGCTGACCAACTTGTGATCTTCTCCTCCCCCCCTTTCTCGACCTGATGGTGGTAATCAAATAATAAGATACTAATTGAGATGTTACTTAATTATTTATCAAACAACTCTTAATATAAATTTAATATATAAAATATTTATCAAATTATAGATTTAGATAATAGATGAAAATTTATATTTTAGATATTTTAAATAAGTGTTATCAAACGTCGTCTTAGACGGTTATGCATTTAGACAATCGGAGTTACCTGTTTGGTCCCACTTTTATTTCCAAAAGTAGGTATGTTAACTTTTGCAATAAGATATACCAGGTTAAGATATATACCCTGTACCAAAACGGCCAAATGATTAATTTGGGGGTGTGCATGGAGTGGGCCGGGGAGGATGTGGAAGAGGATAAGGTGACGGGGGCAGCGGTGCCTACACCACATAGGATCGTATGGAGGGGGGGAGCCCAAAATGTAGGAAGGCAGGCAACAAAATAAGCATAGAAATATTTTATTATTATTTTCATATATTATTAACGTGAAGATTAATTATAGCGTTACTACTCCTGGATTGATGTGCTAGAAGTCCATAACCTAGTTTTCTTTCCGACATTACAGCAAAAGAGAAAGAAAAGTTAGAACACACACGCTTTGGGATAATTAAGATTCAGCCCTTTGAATATAGACATGCCAAACAACAGGTTTCTAAACCAACGCAATTTATTAAAGAATAATTTTAATAACATAGGTTATCATTTAACACAAAATCCCAGCTAGTCACCGAAACTCAACTTCTATAACTTCATGTATACCATGAAAAAAATTTACATAGAGTAAACTATCAGTATGGGAGATAAGTGCCTGCTGATGACTTATGTACAAGACATAAAATTAAAGATTTGATCATGCTATATATTGTCTTTCAGCAAAGGCTTAATGATCAGTGATATTTTTCTCTTGTTGCCACGTACGGAAGATACATGAAAGGGTAGAAAGAAGGCAACTCACATGATAGAAGATAGGAGAGAACACGTACGTACGCCCAAGTTCTTAAATCCTGAGAAATAATCTAATTACTAGGAATGATCTTATAAGGTACCGATCGAACATTATGTGATCTTCTTCCTAATTTCTTCCTCAATAGTTGCAAACAATATTTTGTTCAAGTGGTTGGGCAGAGCTGGGCGGCAGTGGCAGCTTCCCGGTGGGTTTTGAAAATAGTTTGCATACCTTTCTCCTACAAAATCTCGAGACAATAATTAATTTTGGTCGTTTTCAATTTGAAGTTTCCTTTTTCAATATGCTTTCGTTAGTTTCTATTTAATGTCTGGTAACCAGCTCCACAGTGTATCATGAAATGCAATAGTTACACTTGGAGATCATGATCTTTTGATCGACTTAGTTTCCTAACACTATTATGAATGTTAGTTTATGGCATAGTTCCCCGCCACTTATAGGGGGAGTAATGTGTACATTCATATGTATGAAAAGTATTTACATCCTGCAAGAATTTGAATTCCATATACACATATTGCAAAAGACATATCCACATCTACACATACATAACCTACAAAACATTTGAATACTGAATACACATCCTACAAAAAAAATACATTCACATTCTGCAAAAAAAAAAAAATGAATTCCATATCCACATCCTGCAAAAAGTACATATCCATACATTCATATCCTGTAAAAGAAGAAGAATTCTATATCCACTTCCCATAAAAAGCACACCCACATCCTACAAGAAATTATAATTCTATATCCACATCCGTTACACACATTTACATTTGTATCAAAAGGAAGCCACATTTATGCTGATTAGTAACCCCAAATAGAATATAAGATTAGGGTTGCATAAAGATTCAAAACAAAAATTAAAATTGTTCACTTAATTAAATAGTTACAAGAGATAAATATGATAGAGTTGCAACCTCATTTAACTCTCTATAACCCTGGCGAAGTCCTAAACGAATCTCCGGTAGTATCCTGCCAACCCCAGAAAATTGCACACCTCTGTAACTGTAGCGGGTTGGCCCTAAGAAACCACCGCCTTGACTTTGGCAAGATCCACTGCTACCCCTGCACCTGAGACTACGTGTCTAAGAAAGTGCATCTCCTTAAGCCAAAATTCAAATTTGCTGAATTTGGCATAAAGGCGGTGACTCCGCAGTGCCTCCAACACAAGTCTCAAGTGCACCTCAATGGTGACAACCTCTAGGTAACCCAGAGTACGCACGTAGTCACCCGTCGGAAGCTCAACCTCCAGGTCACAGGTCCGCTCCGGAGCAAACTCAGTAAGGGAACCAAAGAACTCCTCTAAAACAAAGCAATGTGTAGCACTTGGATCAATCAAAACATGAGTAGCTCTACCAAGGATAGAAATCGTAACGACGACCAAATTCGAGGCCTCCGCCTCTTCTCTGGTGATGTTCATCACACGACCCCGACCACGTCCTCACTGTGGCGGCTACTGGGGCGGTGGCTGCTGGTATTGTTGGTGCTGCTAAGGTGGCTGGAACTGTCCCTGGTGCTACTATTGACACTAGGCCTACTGGGGTGGAGGGTACTGCATCTGCGGTGCCTGCTGCGAGTACTGGGACAGTGCTAACTGCAGCAGACCCTGCTTGTAATATCCTGGCTTCTCGGCTTTCTGTTTGGCTTCTGGGTGACTGGCTCCTAATGCGTCTAGGCTGGGCGACGCGTTAATCAGGCGTCAGGGTGGCCCGACACGACAGTCATCCTTGTCGCGCCTAGTCTGTGCATCGCGTCTTCAGAGGTTTCCTTGTCGCGCTCGGTCAAGGGGACGCGACAGTCTTCCGTGGCTTTGGTTGTCTGACATCTGTCAGGGTGGCAAGCGTGTCAGTATGACTTGTCAGGTTGTCACGACATCACTGAGGGACACATTGATGTCGTGGTCAGTTGACCCGTCGTGTTAAGGTTCTTAACGCGACGTGTCGCCCTGTCGCGACTTGGGTGCCGGAGGCTTAACGCCTTAGTCGGCACTGTTCCTCTTGTTCTTCCCCCTTCCTCCCCTCAGGTGGGAGCTCCACCTCCCTCTCTTCTCTTTGTGTGTTTCCGGTGAGGAGGAGGGTCGTGCGTGGTGCCATGGCGTTGTGGAGCGTGTATGGAGCGAGGAGGAGGTGGTCAATCCGACGTGAAGGGCCCCAACGGGTCTGTTTCTTCGTTTAAGGTAGGGATTGCTTGTGCCCTTCTCGATCCTGGTGGATTGGGAGCCCCTTGTGGTTTGTAGATAGTATTTCCTACTTTTCCATGCTCCCCTCACCCGTGTGGTGTGTTTGTGGCTCGTGGGTGGCCCCGGGATAGAGCATCCAGCAGGTCTGCCTTCCTTCTGGTGTCGGGACCGCGGTGTGCATCGCGACACGAGAGGAGGCGTCTGCCTAGTTGGGCGCAAACGTGTCGCGACACGCCGACCCGACGCAATGGCATCGCGGTCCGATGGTCGGACGCGATCATGTCGCAACACGTTTTCCCTTCGCGATAAGGTTGTTGTCGCGACGCGCTTCCCCGTCGTGACACGCGGTGCCTCTGCCCGTCGCAATGGTATTGTGATGGTCTAGGAGGACGTGACAGTGCCTGTGTAGCCTCGGGTGTTTCCATGGTTCCGGTTGAGGTGTCGGTGTGTGCCCCAGGGTTGGCTTGCCCTTAGGACCTTCAGGTGGGGAACGCGGCAGGTTGCCTCGCTACGTTCAGTGACTGAAGGTGACACCTTCGTGGTTGTGTCCAGGCGGCGGTCACAACAAGAAAAAGTGGTATTTTCGACGGCAAGCTTGTAACACCCCACTTAGACCCGGTCCAGTTATACCAACTCTCATCGAGTCTAAGTGACGAGTTAAATGGGAAACACACCCCAACATATATCAAATGCAGGTTGATTCATTCACAAATAAATACCAATGCAGTGGAATTAAATAACAAACTCATCAACTTTAATATCCAAGTTCATAGTCCATAAAAGAAGTCCACAATCACTAAAGTAGTTTAAATACAAGGTTCAAAACATAATAGTTCCTCGCATACAAAGGTCACTTAATGCATAAATCTAATCCTTACGCTCCGAATCCGATCCCGCTACTAAAGTCTCGGGATCCGCCGTCTCACCTGAAATGTTAATTAAGCAAGTATGAGTCTACAATGAAGACTCAGCAAGCAACCCAAAAATGGACTACCAATCTAACATATAAGATAGTTTCAAATCATGTTGTTGCATATAGATTTCAGCAATCATACTACTTGTAAGGTAATCATTTACTAAACATGTCTTAAGTCAAAAGTATGTACAAATGCTACTTGCATAAGGCATGAGTTTAAGATATTGTACTAACATCATAATGTCTAACTTTGCAAAGTGATTTCAGATCTGATCATTTTGACATAATGTCAAGTATCAACATGGTGTATATGGCATACATGATCTCAATAATTTGCATAAGTGAGCATGACTACTAAACATTCAACTGAACTGAAATATGACAAGTATTTCATTCTAATCATTCTAAGGCTGAAATTAAACATATTGATAACATATACCTATATATACAAATTTGCCAAGACACAGCCCAAACCACCCATTAGAAGTCACATAGACTTATGAACATATACTCTTCACCTAGGCAGACAGTGATAGAGTCTTGGTTACTGCGCAGAACCGGGAGAAGTCCTCTCCACTATTATCAGTGGTACTTGTCCACCTCCAAGATTTCTTCTCGTGCCCTCGGAAACATATAACATATTGAACACTTCCATAGGGACATTACTATATGGTCCTGTTCTAGATTACTTCTAAGGTGGCAGTGTCTTATTGGCCGAATACATAATCATATACGAATTTTTCAGATTCAAATGCAACATAACATGCTGCCCAAATCATATACACATATTCAGATCATGACAAAGACATATTTCAGGTTGATCACATGCTGTATTTTCTGGGAATTTCCTAAAAATCTATTTAATATAACACATTTTCATGATGATGACAGACTTAAAATGGTTACAGATATCATAAATTCACAAAATTGGTCAGAACATGACCCTATCATCATGGAGTAAACCAGCAGTTTTTTCATGATTTTCTGACTTATACACTAATTTTCGTATTAATCTAAGCATTGATATAAATAGAGAAACATTTATTACACTGAAACCTTCTGTTAACCAGGTTCAATATCTTTACTGAGAGCATATCATACTAATATAATCCACTGTTCCAAATATCACGATTTTAGAAATCCAAAAACTATTTATAAAATTAAAACAATACTACCAATTTTTGTATTTCAGTAATAGAAATTACAAAAAATAGTCAAATTCTGATTATAGATCCATCACAACATGAACATAATCCTAGCATGTATTTCTACATAGAAATCATAATTTTGATCACGAACATGCTTTAAGAACAAAATCTCTTCTTAAATCTATGCTTATTTACAAAATTCAAAAATTACCCTAAAATCATGGTGACTACAGAAAACAACCCAAATTGTAGTATGGTAAGAAGTTAACCAAATTAACCCTACACATCTCACAGAAGACCGTTCTAAGTCTCAACATAAAGATATAATTCCAAATATAAAAATAGGTAAAAATGGTAGACAGAAGAACTTGACGGCAACAGAGTTGCCGTTAAGTTCATTTGACGGCAAGGGGCTTGATGTTAAGTTCGTTCTTGACGTCAGTCATGTTGCCGTTAACTTGACAGATAACAGAACCCTTCCGGAACTCATACAAACCCCAAATCCGACTATTGTTTTAATTTCTAAAATCATGAGAAAATTATAAAAAGGTAGAAACTATAGTAGGGAACCCGATCCCTAAGTTACTTGCCTCTAAAACACCAAAAGATCTATGGATTTAGCCGATGAAGCCCGCCTTGGCCAACCAAGACGGTTCTCCCTCTATGGTAAAGATCCTCAGCCAGACGGTCTCCTTGACATGAGCACGCCGGAGACACCTTCAACCTTCAAAGGCACAGCCTCCTAACTCGAAGGCACTGGATCTTGGTCTCCACGAAGCTCAAATCGCCGGATCTCCCTTCTTCTATCCTCTTGAGACTTGGAGAGACTCCAAAACGGGACTAAGAAGGCTAGACCACCTCTTTATAAAAGGATTGGCCTCCCATACTCAGTCCAGAGAGGGTAGGAGCCGTAACCCCGAACATTTCCTAAGTTTTCTCCCTTACCATAACTCCACCGGAGTTGGACTGCGAAAATTTCGCGTTCTGCACCGGAAGAAGTTGACGGCAAGGTGATTGCCGTCTACCCAAAGTTGACATCAATTGATATGGACGTTTATCTAAAGTTGACGCAAGAGATGTTTTCGTTAACATATTGTCGACGACAATCAATGTTGCCATCAGCAACACAGGTCGACACAGCCATCAACCTGCCTGAGAACAGGCTAATCTCTCTTCAGAAAAACTTAATTATACTTACATATTCACAGGAATTTTTAAATACACAATAAAATAGATAATAATTGAAATTAAAGTCTATGAACAAAATTTCAGGGCATCACAAAGCTTCCGTCGACGGAAATCCGTCGGAAATCTGTCAGAAAACAAGCCTTCCGACCACTTTTCGGTGACTGACCGTCGTAAATAATCCGTCGGAAAAAAAGCATCAGAAATTACCGACGACAAGAAAATCCATCGGTAAATCCGTCGGTATTTCTGACAGAAATATTCATCGAAAAAATCCATCGGAAAATAAAGCTTCCGACCAATTTACCGACGAAATAAATCCGTCGGTAAATTTTGACGGATAACTTGGTCAGAAAGTCTGTCGAAACTTTCGACACGTTTGCCGACAGACAAGAGTGTCAGAACAAGGTAGCTTCTGACGGAAAATATACGTCGATAAACTGTCGGAAAGTCTGACGGTCTTGCCATCAGATACTTTCCGTCGGCAATCTTGTTTGCTGACATTTTTTCCGACGGAAATAAGCCGTCGGAAAATCCGTCGGAAATAATCTTTTTAATATTTTTAAAAATACAATTAAATAACAATGATAAATTGAAAAACTACTAAAAATAATATTCATAGGAACATCCACAATAAATAACAATTACCATAAAATCATCAATCACAACAAATATGAAACATCCATAATAATAACAAATAAAAATCAAGAAAGATCCGTTGGATCGTCCGCTCTCCCCGCCTCATGATTGTCAGGTGCTGGAGGATCCTATATTATAAAAACAAACATTAGAAACATAAATAAAAAATAATATACACACATTAATTTTCAAAAATTTAAATTCAAAATATATGAATATTCACTAAGTTTAACTAGAAAATATTTATAATCCTTTACACTTGGATTGTTTTTTAAGATTAGTTGTTTGAGCGCCGAACCCAAACTGAGAATCTGATTAGAATTCCGTCAGTTCCCACACGTCACTCTCACCCACCCAGTCGTGTCAGAGCGAACGACACAGCGATCGGATCCATATTTCTGATTTTGGACCCCCGAGTTGCGTGTTCTGATCCTTTTCATTTAGGTTTTTTTAAGATTAGTGGTTTGAGCGCCAAACCCAAACCAGGAATCCGATTAGAATTCCGTCAGTTTCCACACGTCAGTCTCACCCACCCGGTCATGTCGGAGCAAACTGCACGCCGATCGGATCCCTATTTTAGATTTTTGACCCCGGGTTGCGTGTTCTGATCCTTTTCATTTAAGTTTTTTTAATATTAGTGGTTTGAGCGTCGAACCCAAACAGGGAATCCGATTAGGATTCCGTCAATTCCCACACGTCACTCTCACCCACCCAGTCGTGTCGGAGTGAATGACACGTCGATCGGATCCCTATTTTAGATTTTGGACCCCCGGGTTACTTGTTCTGATTCTTTTCATTTGGTTTCTTTTAAGATTAGTGGTTTGAGCACCGATCCCAAACCAGAAATCTGATTAGAATTTCGTTAGTTCTCACATGTCACTCTCACCCACCCGGTCATGTCGGAGCGAATGAAATGCCGATATGATCCCTATTTCAGATTTTGGACCTCCGGGTTGCGTGTTCTGATCCTTTTCATTTGGATTTTTTTTAAGATTAGTGGTTTGAGCGCCGAACTCAAACTAGGAAGCCGATTAGGATTCCTTCAGTTCCCACAAGTCACTCTCACCCGCTCGATCGTGTCGGAGCGAACGACATGCCAATCAGATCCCTATTTCTGATTTTGGACCCCCTGAGTTGCGTATTCTGGTCATTTACACTTGGGTTTTTTTAAGATTAGTGGTTTGAGCGGCGAACTCAAATTGGGAATCCGATTAGGATTTCGTCAGTTCCCACACGTCACTCTCACCCACTCGGTCGTGTCGGAGCGAACGACACGGCGATCATATCTTTATTTCAGATTTTAGACCCCCGGGTTGCGTGTTCTTCATTTAGGTTTTTTTTTAAGATTAGTGGTTTGAGCTCCGAACCCAAATTGGAAATCTGATTAGGATTCCGTCAGTTCCCACATGTCACTCTCACCCACCCAGTCATGTTGGAGCAAACGGCATGCCAATCGAATCCCTATTTTTGATTTTTTGACCCCCGAGTTGCATGTTCTGATTCTTTACACTTGGATTTTTTTTTAAGATTAGTGGTTTGAGTGTCGAACCCAAACTGGGAATCCGATTAGGATTTCGTCAGTTCCCACACATCACTCTCACCCACCCAATCGTGTCGGAGTGAATGGCACGCCAATCGGATCCCTATTTTTTATTTTGGACTCTCGAGTTGCATGTTCTGATCCTTTACACTTGGATTTTTTTTTAAGATTAGTAGTTTGAGTGTTGAACCCAAACCAGGAATCTGATTCAGATTCCGTCAGTTCCCACACGTCACTCTCACCCACCTGGTCGTGTCGGAGTGAACAGCACGTCGATCGGATCTCTATTTCTGATTTTGGACCTATGGGTTGTGCGTTCTGATCCTTTACACTTGGATTTTTTTTTAAGATTAGTGGTTTGAGTGTCGAACCCAAACCGAGAATCCGATTAGGATTCCGTCATTTGGGTTTTGTTAGATTAGTGGTTTGCATGTTTTAACAGTTTAGATTAGTGGTTTCATTTCATTCAAACTATATGAAATTAAAAGTAATACTGACCTGAGGGGCTTGCTGTTATGTGCCTACTCCTCGGATGGCAGCCACTAGTTGCTCAACCATGGCACCAAGGTGTAGCGGCAGTTGCTGCGACAGCTCTTCCCTGATGAGGGTTCTGATTTCGTCTCCACCACTGTCGGATGTCACAGTAAACGAACTCACGTAGGGCGGAGGAGTGATTGAACTCGCATATGAGGACAACACTGGAGTAGTATCCATGTTTTCCCCAAATCTGTACACTCGGCCCTTCCTCGGCCCTCCTGCTGCGTCAACCAAGGCCTCTGGATCCAAGTCTGGCTGGAGAGTGCCCTCTGCATAGTGATCCGTCATCATCTTGTCATAGGTCTCCTATAGAACAAATTAAAAATGTATTATTAAAATCATATTTTTTAATATCTAAATTGAATTAAAAAATTATATTTTGACTTACGGCAATCGTGCGAGCACTCTCGCTGACATAATCATCCGTCCCCTTCCGCTTATGAGTCCGATCAAATAACTCGCGAAATGTAGGGGCATGCTCGAGCTCGTGACGCTTACAATTCAACAAAAGTAGTTAGTTTTACAATAATAATTAATGTATTAAGCAATTGAAAGTTAATATACTTACCAATTTCTGGTTGTGGGTTGCATAAGACACCGACCCACTAGTATGCACATTGTTTTTTAGATGAGCTGCCCGATTGCGTTTAGCCACCTGTGACCTCTCCTGCCATGGTCCAGTAGCCCAACGATGACAAAAGGACTCCCAATAGTCCCTCCGCATCCACAGCGGGCCGTAATCCATCCAAGCCGTAGGATCCTGGCTGCCTGTGATCTTCACTGCCTTGTCCCGGGCCTCCCACATCGACTTTCTGAAATTAGTCTGGGCAGTAGACTCCCAGACGGCTCGTGCTCGAGAAAGATCCTCAGGTCTCATGAACATGTACCTCCACTATTTAGAAATTAAATTACTCTAGTTTGTGCACTAACAGAGAGAGGTAGTAATTAAAGAAATGACTTCAAATCAGTAAAAAATAATAATACCGTGAACATGTCAAATAATAGATCTCGGACGGACAGGGGGAACTCTTTTGATGAGTCCACTGGTCCTGGAACGTGTGCATGCAGCAACGATATAATATAGCGGGAAGCAGATCCTGGATCTACCTTCCCCCTACAATTGCACATTATGTTTCTACATGAACTATATAACATAAATAACAAATACAATAAGTTTGAAGTGATTAAGTTTACCCACAAATCCAGCATGGCTAGCGTTCAGCTGGCTGAGCCACCTCCTCCGCCGCTGGATGATGGCTCTCTACCTCTGTTGAAAAAATTAAATACACTATTATTAAAAAAAAATGGAAGACAAGAAACGTACTATAGTATGGAATCATCCATGTACCTGCTGCTGAATGGGATGGGACAGGTGACGCTACTGGGTGTGATGCGGACCCTGCAAAATTATACGCACGTTAAAAAATATAAAGTTAATATGAATAGTAATATAGAGAGTTTTGTGTTTGGGTACATATATATATACTTGTCGCCCGGACAACCGGCGTAGTCGGGGAGGCGGACCCTACAAAATTATATGCACGTTAGAAAATATAAAGTTAATATACACAGTAATATATAGAGTTTTGTGTTTGGGTACATATATATATATATTTTGGTAGGTAGGTTGGTAAGGGGATGGGAATTGTGAGGGGAGGGTGTGGGTGCGAACCCACGCACTCTCGCCTCCTCCCATCCTTTCGGCAGGGGAAGAAGCCACTACACTAAGCGCAGCTCTCTTGGTACATATATACATACATATATATATATATATATACATATATATATATATATATATATATATATATATATATATAGACAACCGGCGTAGTCAGGGAGGCGGACCTTGCAAAATTATATGCCGTTAGAAATATATAAAGTTAATATACACAGTAAACTAAAAAAATTTAGTTGAGTACATATATACCTATCGGCGTAGACCCTCAACCTACAGAAGTAGAGGGTGCACCGGACGAGGTGGACCCCCTCCCACTACGTCCTCCACGCAATATATCTCTATTGAAAATAATAAAGATATAACATGTCATCAGCACTCAATTTTGAAGTAGCTATTTAATAACATATAATTAGCAACAACACTAAGTTCTTACAAAATTTTATAATATTATCTATATTCATCATCAGATGCTGAAAATATGTCTAATTCAGCATCATCTTCGTCATCCTCTTCGTCCTCATCATTGATCCACTCTTCCTCCTCATCAGACTCCACCTCCCGCTTAACAACATGATCGTCAAGGGCATTTGTGTCAACTTTCTCTTCGTTATCCTTATATAAGCAAATTGGTTCATTTATATCATCTACACTGAACTGCGTAAAAGGAGTGAACTCTCGTGCGTCACTCCGGTTTGATTGGAAAAAATTGTCATTAACATTTTCGAGCTCTATATCAGCCGGAGAAGCTCATACTCAGGGAATAGCCTTGTTTTCACTCTACAAGCAGCCCACCAATCTCTCAATCGGAGGCACGAATAGTTCGAATAATAAACTTGTCGGGCTTGTGCCGTCAGAATGAATGGCTGATACGTACTCAACTTGGACTTATGTTTGACATCGACGATCCCATATGTTGTGTCATTACAAATAGAGATCGGATCAAACCTGTAATATCTGGTACATTCGGATCGAGGTTTACCAGGTTTGGGGGCTAGTGTGTAGCCCATTGGTTGAGTTTATGCATGTATATGTGTTTACACAGGTTGGTATGACAGGAAGGGAGGCCGGTGGGTTGGAGTTCTCAGCCCAAACAAGCCTCTATCGGGTTCATTAAGAACGCGACGTAACCAGACGTCACGATTCTTAGTTGAATGCGACCACCTTCCATGTCGCGATTTGGCACCACTTTACGTGGGCGTCGCTGCATGCACGCCACGTGGCGCATGCAGGGACGTCGGAGTTTAAATGCGTTGGCGGGGTACGTCGCATTTTTAAATGCGACGGCCCGATACGTTGCAATTCAAACTCAGAAGGTTTTGAGCTCTTGCCCTAGGCCGAACAGTGCAGTTGCACTGTTCAGCTGGGAGGAGCTCTGCTGTGGGATTTTGGGTGCTTTTTGGCTATTTGGCGTCTGTTTGGCATGATTCTGGCGTGAGGAGGAGCTTCGGAGCGTGAGGAATCCCTAGGTGGTGTCGGATTTACATTTCACATGCTTGTAGGGGAATTCTACCCTATTTTTCCCTTGTGTGGATTGTGTAGGTTAGAGTTGTGGTTTTTGAATATGGAAATTGGATAAGCATGATAGAGAGCATGTCCAGGATTTCATTAGCACTGCTATATCCTGCTTTACTTGCATGTATGGCTCTGTGGTGTGATTTTCGGAATGGTAGTTCAGGTTGTGTCTCTGCTGTCTGAAAGGCGACGGAACCAGTCATCACGATTCATGTGAACGTGATGACCTGGCCCGTCGCGATTCAGACTGTAAGGCGACCGTTCAGCCTGTCACAATTTAGGTTGATAGACGTCCACTGTGTCGGACGCGTTTTGTAATGTGGTCACCCGAGCTCTGGAGTTCTGTGGCCAATTTACCCAGTTACTGTTCTACATTGCTTGGGTAGTGTTGGCCATGCAATGTAGGGATTGTGTGGTCATGTCGGCTTGTACCATGGTGGTTAATGAGAGGTTTTGCGTGGAAATGTGTGCATAGTGAGTCGGGTTATAACGCCTTCCGTGGTTACCTCTCCAGCCGGTTACCCAGGCACCGGGTGCTCGGGTTTTGTTCCGGTATAATGAGTACCATCAATGTTTGTGTCGTCTTCCTAGACACCCTCACTCCTGAGTTTGAGTTGCAGCGACTCATGTTTGTGGGTGTGCGGTCCCTTGTAGCGCGCTTGTGGTTGGGGGACGGACACCGGTAGACGTACTGGTCCCCAGCTAGTCCTGTTTCCAGTGCCTCACTTTAGGGTTCTCGGCCGGAGTCCCTAAAGGTGTCAGACTTGGGCCTGCAGCTGTGTAGTCTGCAGGAGTGGTGTTAGTTGTCTCCACAGTTCTTGCCTTGTTGTGGTGGAGCGGCAGCTGGACCTTTCATCTGTGGCTGCGAAACTGAGAGGTGGACTTGTGTTGTTTGTCCGGGTCTGTGGCTGGTGTCGCGAACCAGTCCTCATGACTCGTGTGCGGCGTGCCCTTCTGTAGCTTGTACATGCGTACGTGGTTTTCCGTTTATTTAATTACAGTTGTAGCATCATGCGTAGAAGGTTATATATTAAATGCTTTACAGCTTTGCTATTATAACTATTGTACATTGTGTTTATCGGCTTTGGGGGAGTTGCCCTACTGAGCCAGTGACTTGTGAGGCCCCTTCTTCTTCCAGGTGAAGGAGAGCAGGAGGGTTCTTGTCCCTCTTCTAGTTCCGGTCGGCATCATAGCGGAGTCGGGCCTTTGCCACCAGCAGAGTAATGGTTTTACATGTGAAGCCTTAGGGGTTTGTCTCGGACTGTTGTATTTGTTTAATGACTATGTTATGGAACTGAGTATGTACATTTCATGTGAATATATGTGAGAAATGAAATTTTATATGTATTCAATGTCTTTCTTTATATTTTCACAAACACATGTGTTTGATATCCCTTGCGAGGCTTCGGCCCGATCGTGGGAGGCGGAGTCGTGTCAGGCATGTTATTGGGTTAACGGGTCTGAACGGCAAGGACCGTCACAGTTGGTATCAGATCAAGGTCCATGTGAATATGAAGGAACAGGAAATGTACATAGTATGTTCCTTACTATAGTCTACTGCGGGTAGTTGGCCCTATTTTTGTAATGATATCCTTGTGTGGTGTGTGGATTGGAATGTTGTGTGTGCAGGTTTATAAATGGCTGACAGGAGAGATTGGGGAGGTGGTGGTGATGATCCAGAGGACACAACACATCAGATGATAGAGAGGTTGTGGGATAACATTACCCAGATTCGGACGCGGCTAGATCAGCAGCCACCGATTCAGCCAGCGGGAGTACCACCAGTATAGGAGGAGGTAGTGTCAGCACCCCTAGCACCACCGTTTGGAGCAGAGGTACCACCTGTAGTACCTGTGCCTCCAGTTGCACCAGTGAGGTCAGCCAGTGTGGAGGAGTCCACGGTGTTAGTGGAGAGGTTCCTGCGGTTGCAGCCACCTACTTACTCAGGAGGTCCAAATCCGGATACAGCTGAACATTGGGTGCATGAGATAGAACGGGTGTTTGCTACAATGAGATGTCCACAGGCAGATAGAGTCATATTGGCTACTTACCAGTTGAGAGGTTTTGCACAAGAATGGTGGAGACTCAAGATGCAAACCGTGTTCACTGGAAGAGCAAAATATACCATCACATGGCCCAAGTTTCTTGAAGTATTCAACAACACGTTCTTTCCAATGCAAAATCAACAAGCAAAAAGGAAGCAATTCAGGACACTTCAGCAAGGGAATTTGTCGGTGTTGAAATATCAAATGAGGTTCATGGCTTTGAGCAGATATGCACCTTATGTGGTGACCAACAATGCAATGATGGTGGAGTACTTTATTTGGGGCTAAGGCCGGACTTACAAGATGCAGTGATTCCTTTAATGAGAGGGACAGTGGAAGAGGTAGCCCAAAGAGCAGTGATACTAGAAAGAACAGTGCAAGCAAGGCAGTCCAGCGGATCTGAATCAAGTGGAGGTAGCTTCCGACTTCCACAGCAATCTCCAGGTGTTAGTAAAGGCAAGACACCTTCAGGAGGAGCTTCTTCATCGGGCTTTGATAAGTGGGGAAACAAGCTGAAGAAGATATTAAGAGGTTGAGGAGGCAACAAGCAGTAAGGATTTCAGCAAGGTAGAGGTTATAAGCCGGAGGTGGAGGAATCCCAGTAAAGTACAACAAGGCAACCCGCAGAATTCAAATGTTACAATTGTGATCAGCCAGGGCATTTGGCGAGGAATTGTCCATATCCTAGAAGAGCTAGCTATGGTAGAGGGGTACCACAGCAGCAGCAGCAGCAGCCATTCCAGCAGCCTTCAGCTGAGCGAGGTAGGGGTACACCTTACCAGAGAGGAGGTGGACGAGGACGGGTGATGGCGATTACAAGGGCTCAAGCAGATGCTTCTAATTTGATTGAAGGTATTATACCTCTTCTTGAATTTTCTGCTAGAACGTTAATTGATCTGGGTGCATCACATTCTTCTTTTTCGAAGATTTTATTGATAGTATGGTACATCCATTTGAGGAGAGGCAGTGTGAGCTTGTGGTGGAGGTCCCTTCCGGGGATTTTATGCTTACCACGTGCTATTTGGATGAGGTTCATGTTATGATCCAAGGTAATTAGTTGCCGACTAGATTGTATGCACTGCAGTTGAAAGAATATGATGTGATATTGGGTATGGATTGGTTGGAAGCTTATGGGGCAGTGATAGATTGTAGAAAGAAAAGAGTAAGGTTCAGCCATCCAGGAGGCAGAATATATTTGAGTTTCAAGGCATGCCATTCTATACCCCTAAATTTATCATTTCTACTCTTAAGGCTAGGAAATTGATTAATGCAAGTTGTGTAGTCTATTTGGCATTGGTTAGCTTGGTTGAGATAGGTAAGATAGTGGATATGGTACCAGTGGTTAGAGAGTATGCAGATGTGTTTCCAGAAGAGTTACCAGGCTTGACACCACATAGAGAGGTGGATTTTACAGTAGAGTTGCGGCCGGGCAGCATGCCAATCTCCAAGGCACCCTATAGGATGGCACCTGCAGAATTGAAAGAGTTGAAGAAACAGTTACAAGAATTACTTGAGAAAGACTTCATTCAGCCTAGTCACTCACAGTGGGGAGCACCGGTTCTATTTGTTAGAAAGAAGGATGGAAGCTTAAGAATGTGCATAGATTACCGCCAATTGAATCAAGTCACAATAAAGAACAGGTATCCACTTCCACGAATAGATGATTTATTTGATCAATTGCAGTCCACCAAAGTATTCTCCAAGATAGATTTGAGGTTGGGGTACCATCAATTGAGAATCCGGGAAGAAGACAATGACAAAACAGCATTCAGGACCAGGTATGGGCACTATGAGTTTGTGGTTATGCCATTTGGGTTAACCAATGCACCTGCAGCATTTATGAATTTGATGAACAAGATTTTCCACCCATATATAGATCACTTTATTGTGGTCTTCATAGATGATATATTGGTATATTTAGCCTCAGAAGAAGAACATGCAACTCATTTGAGGATCACATTGCAGACATTGAGGGAGCATCAGCTTTATGCAAAATTCAGTAAGTGTGAATTCTGGTTAAGGAAGTTTAGCTTTTGGGGCATGTCATTTCAGGTGAAGGTGTTGTAGTGGATCCAGCTAAGGTGGAAGCGGTTATAAAATGGGAGGAACCAAATTTTGTGCCAGAAATTAGGAGTTTTCTTGGGTTGGCAGGTTACTACAGGTGATTTATCCAAGATTTATCCAAGATTGCAGTACCTATGACAAGGCTTACCAGGAAGGGAGTGCCTTTTGTGTGGTCATCTGATTGCAGGCATAGTTTTATGGAATTGAAGAAGTGGCTCACTTCAGCTCCGATATTGGAAATTCCGTCAGGTCAAGGTGGTTTTGTATTATACACAGATGCATCCAGAAGAGGACTTGGGGTAGTGTTAATGCAGCATGGAAAGGTTGTGGCATATGCATCCAGGGCAATTGAAACGATATGAAGAGAACTACCCCACACATGATTTAGAGTTGGCAGCAGTTGTGTTTGCATTGAAGATATGGCGACATTATTTGTATGGTGAAAGGTTTGAGATTTTCACGGATCATAAGAGTTTGAAGTACATCTTCTCCCAGAAAGACTTGAATTTGAGGCAGCGTAGATGGATGAAATATTTGAAAGGCTACGATTTCAACTTAGCATACCAACCAGGCAGAGCTAATGTGGTTGCAGATGTATTGAGTAGAAAAGCAGTGATGAGTCACATGATGATAAGAGAATGGAAGCTGTATGAAGATGTGGTAGAAAACTCTCTATTTGTTCCAAGTAGCCAGCGGCGAGCAGTGTTAGCCAGCAGTACGGTGGAGCCATCTTTATATTGGCAAATTATAGAAGCGCAAAAGGTGGATGAGAATTTGGCTGAAATTGTGAAGATGGAAGACGTCACCTTAGATGATGATTGTGTGGTCCGGTTCAGACATAGATTGTATGTTCCAAGTGAAGCTGGGGTGAAGCAGAAAGTGTTGGAAGAGGCACATTGATCCAGATATACCATTCACCCAGGAAGCTCGAAGATGTACCAAGATTTGAAGAAATATTTTTGGTGGCCAAGTATGAAGAAGGAAATAGCAGAGTTCATAGCAAGATGTTTGATATGCCAACAGGTTAAAACAGAACACCAAAGGCCAGGTGGTTTGTTGCAGCCCTTACCAATACCGCAGTGGAAATGGGATGACATAGCAATGGATTTTGTTGCCGGTTTGCCCAGGACAGTGTCAGGACACAATGGCATTTGGGTCTTTATTGATAGATTGACAAAAGTATGCAGGTTGCTGGCAGTGAGCATGTCATGGGCAGTGGACAAGTTGGCCAGGTTATGTGTGGATAGAATTGTGCCATTGCATGGCATTCCAGTCACTATTATTTCTGACCGAGATCCTAGGTTTACCTCAGGTTTTTGGAGGAGTTTGCAGAGGGTTGTTGGCACACAATTGAGATATAGTTCGGCATACCATCCCCAACAGATGGCAGACGGAGAGGACAATCCATAGCATTGAAGATATGTTGAGAGCATGTTGTTTAGTTTGGGGAGGCGGTTGGGAGCAGCCCTTAAGTATGGTTGAGTTTGCCTACAACAACAGCTATCACGCAAGTATCGGCATGGCACCGTTTGAAGCACTTTATGGATGACCTTGTAGAACACCGTTGAATTGGCATGAAGTGGGTAAGAGGCAGGTCATAGGACCGGAAATGGTGCAGCAATGTGCAGAAATGGTCAAGTTCATCAAGGAGAAGCTTCAAACGGCGCAAAGCAGACAAAAGAGTTATGCGGATACACGGCACATGCCTCTACAGTTTGAGGTTGGTGATTATGTATTCCTGAGAGTTTCTCCAACCAAGGGTGTAATGAGGTTCAACAAGAAGGGCAAGTTGAGTCCCAGGTACGTGGGTCCATTCTAGATTGTTGAAAGGATTGGTGAGACGGCATACAGGTTGGAGCTTCCAGCAGACTTCACGGATGCTCACGACGTGTTCCACGTCTCATTGCTAAGGAGGTACATCCGAGATCCTTCTCAGGTAGTCAACTACCAAATAGATGATTTGAAGCCGGATATGTCCATGTCGGAGTATCCTGTGATGATTACAGGCCGCCGAACACAGAATTTAAGAAATAAGATATTGAGTTAGTAAAGATCAGATGGGAGAATAGATAGGGTGGTGAAGACACTTGAGAATTGGCCGATGAAATGTACAAGACGTATCCATACTTGTTTGAGTAAGCATTGAATTCTTTTTAGGTGATAGTCTTATATATGTTGAACTGTTGATTACGCTTATTCCTTTAATTTCGAGGATGAAATTCTCTTTAGGTGATAGTAATGTAATATCCGGTACGTTCAGATCGAGGTTTACTGGGTTTAGGGGCTAGTGTGTAGCCCATTGGTTGAGTTTATGCATGTATATGTGTTTACACAGGTTGGTATGACAGGAAGGGAGGCTGGTGGGTTGGAGTTCTCAGCCCAAACAAGCCTCTGTCGGGTTCATTAAGAACGCGACGTAACCAGACGTCGCGATTCTTAGTTGAACGCGACCACCTTCCACATCGTGATTTGGCACTGCTTTACGTGGGCGCCGCTGCATGCGTGCCGCGTGGCGCATGTAGGGACGTCGGAGTTTAAACGCGTCAGCCGGGTACATCGCGTTTCTAAACGCGACGGCCTGATACGTCGCAATTCAAACTCACAAGGTTTTGAGCTCCTGCCCTAGGCCGAACAGTGCAGTTGCACTGTTTAGCTGGGAGGAGCTTTGCTGCGGGATTTTGGGCGATTTTTGGCTATTTGGCATCCGTTTGGCGTGATTCCGGCGCGAGGAGGAGCTTCGGAGCGCGAGGAATCCCTGGGTGGTGTTGGATTTGCGTTTCACTTGCTTATAGGGGAATTCTACTCTATTTTTCCCTTGCGTGGATTGTGTAGGTTAGAGTTGTGGTTTTCGAATATGGAAATTGGATAAGCATGATAGAGAGCATGTCCAAGATTTCATTAGCACTGCTATATCCTGCTTTACTTGCATGCATGGCTTTGTGGTGTGATTTCCGGAATGGTAGTTCAGGTTGTGTCTCTGCTGTCTGAAAGGCGATGGAACCAATCGTCATGATTCATGTGAACACGACGACCTGGCCCGTCGTGATTTAGACTATAAGGCGATGGGTCGGCTTTTCGTGATTTAGGTTGATAGACGTCCACTGTGTCGGACATGTTTTGAAATGTGGTCACCCGAGCTCTGGAGTTATGTGGCCAGTTTACCCAGTTACTATCCTACATTGCTTGGGCAGTGTTGGCCATGCAATGTAGGGACTGTGTGGGTCATGTCGGCTTGTACCGTGGTGGTTAATGAGAGGTTTTGTGTGGAAATGTGTGCATAGCGAGTCGGGTTATAACGCCTTCCGTGGTTACCTCTCCAATTGGTTACCCAAGCACCGGGTGCTCGGGTTTTGTTTCGGTATAGTGAGTACCTTCAAGGTTTGTGTCGTCTTCATAGACACCCTCACTCCTGAGTTTGAGTTGTATGTCCAGCTAAGGGAAAGACGGCAAGGGGCAGCGACTCGTGTTTATGGGTGAGCGGTCGCTTGTAACACGCTCGTGGTTGGGGGACGGACATCGATAGACGTACTGGTCCCCAACTAGTCCTGTTTCCAGTGCCTCACTTTAGGGTTCTCGGCCGGAGTCCCTAAAGGTGTCACACTTGGGCCTGCAGCTGTGTAGTCTACAGAAGTGGTGTTAGTTGTCTCCACAGTTCTTGCCTTGTTGAGGTGGAGCGGCAGCTGAAGCTTTCGTCTATGGCTGCGAGACTGAGAGGTGGACTTGTGTTGTTTGTCTGGGTCTGTGGCTGATGTCGCGAACCAGTCCTCATGACTCGTGTGCGGCGTGCCCTTCTGTAGCTTGTACACACGTACGTGGTTTGCCGTTTATTTAATTACAGTTGTAGCATTATGCGTAGGAGGTTATATATTAAATGCTTTACAACTTTGCTATTATAACTGTTGTACATTATGTTTATCGGCTTTGGAGGAGTTGCCCTAGTGAGCCAGTGACTTGTGAGGCTCACCCCTTCTTCTTCCAGGTGAAGGAGAGTTGGAGGGTTCCCGTCTCTCTTCTAGTTCCGGTCGGCATCATAGTGGAGTCGGGACTTTGCCACCAGCAGAGTAATGTTTTTACATGTGAAGCCTTGAGGGTTTGTCCCGGACTGTTGTATTTGTTTAATGACTATGTTATGGAACTGAGTATGTACATTTCATGTGAATATATGTGAGAAATGGAATCTTATATGTATTCAATGTGTTTCTTTATATTTTCACGGACACGTATGTTTGATATCCCTTGCGAGGCTTCGGGCCGATCGCGGGAGGCAGAGTCATGTCGAGCACGTTATTGGGTTAACGGGTTTGAACGACGAGGACTGTCACAGAACCAATGACACTTGAAGAGAAATACATGGTTGCCTTGTCCTAAAAATTACAGTTTAATGACTTCTTCGAGAATGTCATAATAGTCTACTTCATTCTCATTGTAGGCACTTCCCTTCACACATACACCGCTGTTCATCGTAGACTTATTCCATCCATAATCTCTCGTGTGAAATCGGTATCCATTCACAATGTAGCCTAGATAGACACGTACAATCTTCGAGGGTCCATAACTGATCTCTTGTACTCTTGAATCAGTAATAAAGCCTTGTTTAACCTATGTAAAAAAAAAAGGGACAGACAATGACAACTATGAACAACTTATGCATAAGAACATAACACTTACGCATCAAAATATTTAGACACTTACTCGATATCTTAACCAAGTAGCAAAAGACTTCTCCCATTCCTTTTCAACTTGTACGTCAGTCAGATGTGGATTCCGTTGCAGTATGACTGAGTTAAACTCTCTGCAATGAAAATGCAACACAACCTCTAAGTTCTGCGATTTGCAAACAAACGAGGTACATCCTTTAAGACATTAGCATTGAGGGCTTACTCAATATAAGGGTCTAGTTTTGCGCAATTCATGAAAATGTAGATCTCCACAACTACCAACTCTCTGTCTTTGAGTGTGTGAGTAGAAGAATATCTGAACGCTCGTCTGGGACACTTGAATATAAAGAGTCAGTCAGACATATTAGAATCTCCACCATCATCATTACGTGGAGGTTGAGTGCGTCGAGTTTGTATTTCCGTGTCAAAGTACATCAAACAAAAGTTCGATATCTCTTCAATAAGGTACGCCTGGGTAATGGAGCCCTCAACTTGTGCTTTGTTGCAGACCTTCATCTTAAGATCATGCATGCACCTACGACAAAAATTCAAATGAATACGAAGGAAATATAAAAGATCGTCGTAATGTGAATAAATTGAGACATAGGAATATACCTCTCAAATGGATACATTCATCGAAATTGTACTGGTCCTCTGACTCGAGTCTCATATGGCAAATGGATGATCATGTGCTCCATTGAATCGAAGAATGCTGGAGGAATATCTTATCTAATTTACAGACTGTCTGTACTATATTTTGCTCGATATTTGCAAGTCATGAAGTCTGAGTTCTGATGCACATAAAATCCTGAAGAATTGACTCAGCTCGGTCATTACTCCCCATATCTGCTTCGGCAACAACTCACGAAAAGCAATTGGAATCACTCTTTGCATGAAAACATGACAGTCATCACTCTTCATTCCATATATTTTTCCCTCGTTGACATTTACACAATAGGAAATATTCGAGACATATCCATCCGAAAATCTCAATTGTTTCAACCATTGACACACTTCCTTAATCTGTCTGGCCCCAAGCACGTATGAAGCTTTAGGTTGAACCACTTTTCCTCTAACATGCTGCACCCGCCTCGCCATATTTCCACCAGACACCTGTTCCATATCTACCTCATCCAATTCAATTTTATTTTTCATAAATGAATCATTTTGCTTTCAGAAAGGATAGTCACTTGGTAGAAACAAACGATGACAATTGAACCAACATGCTTTTCCCCCAGATTTCAACACGAATGATTTTGAATCTTCCATACAATAAGGACATGCCAACTTCCCATGTGTGCTCCAGCCACATAGCATGTCGTATGCTAGAAAGTCACTTATTGTCCACATTAATGCAGCCTTCAAATTGAAATTCTATTTTCTAGATGCATTATAAGTGAGAACCTCATCTGACCATAACAATTTCAACTCATCAATCAACAGTTTGAGATATATGTCTAAATTATTTCCTGGACTTTTTAGACCAGGAATCAGCAATGAAAGGAAGAGAATCTCACGCTTCATGCATATGCCTGACGGAAGGTTGTACGGTGTTAAAAATACTGACCAACATGAGTAAGATGCCACCGTGCCTCCGAATGGATTGAAGCCGTCTGTGCATAAAGTCAGCTGCACGTTGCATGGATCCCTTGAGGAGGAAGGATGAGTACGGCTAAAATGAGCCCAAGCTTCTCCATCGGCAGGATGACTAATTTCATCATCATCACGACAGATTCTTTCCGCATGCCAAGTCATATGTCCAGCTGTCTTTGGGGGCATGAACAACCGCTGTAATCTGGGTGTGATCGGAAAGTACATTAGTGACTTATATGGAACATCCTTCTTCTTTGACTTGTCTCCTCTCCTAGGCTTGAATCTATCATGCTTACATATACAACATGATGTCTTATCTGCATCATCTTTGTAGTACAACATACAATGATTAGAACATACATCAATTTTCATAAATCCAGCCCCAGATCATTCACCATCTTCTTCGCATAGTAAAAATCATTGGCCAACTTTCTGATTGAGGAAGCATACTCTTGACGAGTAAGGGAAGTCGATCAAAATAACTCTCGCTCATATGAAATTCAGACTTCAAATTCAGTAGCTGCAACACTGCAGACAACCGTGTATACTTCTCACAACCATCCCATAATGGCTCATCAACATCTCAAAGTAACTGATAAAATTTCTGAGCTGTATTATTTGACACTTCTTCATTGTATTGGTCATCATGAATATTGAACTCCAGACCAGTAGTATCGAGAACCATGTCTACGTAAGTACTTATGGAGGCAAAGTTGGCCGCTTCATACGCCTAGATATTAAACTCACCATGAGACGACCATAACTCATAATGGGCAACAAAACCTCTCGTATACAAATGATGTTGCACATCCCATGTCGATATCCACTTTATGTTCTTACAAGCTGAACAGGGACATCAGATGTTACTCATAGGATCAACTGCTACTGATGAATTCCTCAATGCAAACCGAATGAAACTGTCAACTCCGTCTTTAAACTCCTATGTCACAACTCTATTAACTATTCCACGGTACATCCATGACTGATTCTCATACGACATTTTTCCTACACAGATTAAATGTCATTTGTATAACAACTTAAAAGAGTCACCATAAAATCTCTCGTTAGCCATAGTTGAGTTAAAACCCAACCCACCCTCACATCGTTCAAGTCAGTCAAAATGAATAGGTAGACATATTAATTAGATTATCACTTTTTACCCATCCATAATATTTGATCGCACTCAGATGATCATTTACTATATGTTTGTACTTTTGCTGAAAATTTCGGCAACATCTCCCCACACCTCTCTGATATACCCAAAATATTTATTGATTAAGAATTTCTTAAACACTTATTTCTAAGTGGTTAAGAAAATATTCAAAATCAATAAATGTATACTAGAGAGGTGAGAAGACGCAACAAAATGTTCAACAAACTATACAAACAAATATAGTAAATAACCACCAAACTGTGATCAAACATTCACAGACTGTCCAAAACGGGACAATTCAAGACTTTGAGTTAGATATACACGTTCTCATCATTGAAAATGAGACTTGTGCACATCAATCTTAAAGTCTTGAATGGGAAGATTCATTGACACGGGCTCAACACGCTCTAATGAGGTGTGTGCAATGATAAATTGCTATACATGCATAGATCAAATTTAAAAATCACATAAATATGAAAGGAAAATGAAAATAAAATATTACATGTGAACAAGTGCAATATTAAACCAAATTCACACATACATGTAAATGAATTACATTAAAGTAAGAAGTGCAATACTAATTACTAAACTGAAAATAAATAATTAAAAGTAATCTATATAATAGTGTCTTATTGAATTAAGTTAGAATCAAGGATCTAATGTCTAGAAGGAAGAGTTTGTACTCAATTGTTTCCCCCCTAAATTGGGATATATACCTCATTAGTGTTTCCATTTGACTTCTTTACATCCCATGTTTCAATATGTAAGCATATGTGATTTCTATTTATAAGAGTTGTTTGGGGTTAAATCCTCATTTGCATTGATATGTCATGGAGGGCACATATCCCATTTGAATTCGGATGCACATTTCATTGGGATTTGCATTGGCTTATTTATACCCCATCTTACATTGCATAGGTACATGAGATTTTTTTATAATCATGCTTGGAGTCAAGCCCCATTCGCATTGCTTTCTCATATGAGAAAAGGGGTTTTAAACATTATACTAAAATAATTAAATAATTACTTTTTTACTTGTAGATTGAATTGGGCTTATATATATATATATATATATATATATATTATATATATAAAACTCGTAAATTCAATTGACTCGTTAAGATACTTGTTAAAGACTCGAACTCAAGAGTATTTAAATGAACCAAGTTTGAACAACCATTTTCAATACTCGATAAAGCTCGAGCTCGACTTAGAGTTAGATATGTATGTTCTTATTGCTTCTTATCAAAACAATGAGAACAAACACATCTACTTCAAACTCTTGAACAGGTAAATTCATTGGCACACGCTTAACATGCTCTCCTGAGGTGCGTGTAGTGTTAGGTTGCTCCTACGCACCTCAGCTCACATATAATATGTAATTAAATAAAATTAAACTAATTAAATAAACACACACATTCATATACATGCTTACATTGAAATTGAACAACATATAATTTAAAAACATGGGTGGACACATCTATTTGGAGATGGATGGAGGCTCTCATGGCTTAATATGCGCATTGGTTCAAAAAAATGTGCTATTGAAAATAGACATTTCCTTACGTATTAAAAATCTAAACTCTAACTCAAAATTTATACATTGAGTTGAGGAAATCTTATATGGATAAAAAAGAAAAGACATTTTTGATATACACACACACACACCTATATTATATATATATATATCACTTAACTCAAATTTAAAATAATGAGTTGAAAATACTCTATTAGTTATAAATACAGTTATATTTTCATTACTATTTAATGTGAACTATTGTTTATACTTCTAGACCTATGGACTGTATAAATAACTCTCGGACTGTATAAATTTCATGTGAGAATGAAGATCTTGTTCTCTTGATGAAGACCTATCATCTTACATGTCAGTTATTTTCTCATTGCAAGCAAAATTGGGAATGAGCATTATGATGTGTTTATTTTTTTTTTGATGATTATATTACAAAACCCTTTTTTTTTCTAGATCACTACTTGGACACTAGAAAATCTGGAATGATGAGTGCTTTGTGTAAATCACTACTTGCACTGGGTTTGCTAGTGAAAAGTACTTTTCTATTTAAACTTCTGATATTAATATTGGTTGGTTCGGCACCACTTGAACCACTTAGAAAACCCACTGGGATTACTATTGGAAAGCACTTTTGATTTTTCATGCAAAACTGTCTGCCTTGTTTTAGTATGTCTGAACCTCTGCAAGAAAAACATCCTTGAATATCTATTCTTAAAAGCTGGGTTCTGAAAAGTTGAATTGTTTCACTTGGTGTCCATTTATCATTTATGTCATTCGTTTGCAAGGCTCTATTAGTTCATTTGGACTTTGGTTGTACAAATTTCCTCTAGATTCTTTATTCTGTTCTTATTCCTTATGATCGTAGCCATTCTTTCTAATTCTAAGATATGTAATATTTTCCATCTTTTCTATTAATAACATCGTGTTCAGTCTTCTCCTTCTCTTCATAGAGACTGGGGTATCCGTAAGTAATAAGGATTAAGAGGACTGCCACTGTGGTCACAACATCAATCGAGCAGCATAGAAAAATTAAAATGAGGCTCGGAAATGACTCTAACAGGTAGCCATACAATTAACCTGTACCTAGTTGTTATATATAATGTATAATCATCATTCCTCAACGTAGGTCCCTGACTGATGGGGCTTGAATCATCAGAGCTAAGGGACGTATGACGTACGAACACATCATACATGAGAGGGTGTGTAATTAATTAATTTCGTTGTTATTTCTATCGAATCTCAAATTTACTTATTGTATTTTAGAATTATATTTTCTCATGTATTTTTATTTTTTATTAGCTAATATATCTAAAGATACATTATATGTATCCAACAAAAAAATCAAAGAATGAAACAATATAATTGACTAGAAAAAAAAATTGAAACAAAATCTAAATTGGAGGGGGGAGGGGCACCGGGAGGGGAAGCCACTGTGTAGGGGGAGGGGGGGGTTGTGCAAGGGGAGGGTGGGGAAGGGTCGGTCGGGGGAGGGGGAGGGGGGGGACTATATGCAGGGGGAGGGGGGAGGGTTGTTGGGAGGGGGGGACTGTGCAGGGGAGGGGGCGGTGGGACATCATCATCGGGAGGGGGAGGGGGGGAGGAGGGGGGGACTGTGCGGTGGGAGGGTTGGGAGGGTTGTCGGGAGGGGGCATACTGGAGGCAGGGCGGTGAGTTGGAGAAGGCGACAGGGCAGCAAGCCGGAGGCTGCGAAGGCGGCAGCGGCAGGGCGGCGTGCCGGAGGCGGGGACGGCGGCGAACCTGTGGCGGTGATGGTGGTGAGCCGGGGCGGTGGCATCTTATCACCGGAGGAAGCACGAGAGAGAGAGAGAGAGCGCGCGAGTGAGGAGAGAGAGAGAGCGCGAAGGAAAGAGAGAGCGCGAGTGAGAGTGACAGTGAGAGAGAGAGAGAGCACAATTTTAAATTTTTGGGGGTCTTAGCGACAACCTTTCCGACGGATATAAATCCGTCAAAAATTTAGTATGCATTTTTCGACGGATAAAAATTAGTTAGAAAGATTGTCAGAATTTTCCGACGGAAAAATTTCTGTCAGAAAATCCATCAAAAATTTCGACGTATTTCTGACAGATATAATACATCGGAAAAGACTGATGAAAATTCCGACAGATTTTATCCGTCGACAATACAGACTAAATTTTCGACAAATTTATATCTGTCGGAAAGGCCGTTGCTAAATCCGCTTTCTCTTGTTGTGATTCTACATCTATTCTACCATGGGGAGCGATGTCGAATCACTCACTCTCGGGTTCTACCTTTTGTCTAGTTCTAATTTAGGTATCGAAAGATTTTCTCTCAGATCCTCATCTCAGGACTCCCTGATCTTTTTTTTCTTTGTGTAGATCTTCTTACTAACACCTAAGATCGTTATCTTATTTTTCAAATCCCAGGTCATCCAACAATCAGTAATTTAAAATTCAGTCTCTTAACCATCCATGTGAATTTAGAGAAAGACTTAATACATTTTTTTATTGTACTTAAGTGTAATATAACTAGATATTAGCCCATGTGACACCCCTCACATGGGGAGTGATAAAGTAGCAACTCAATTATTAGATGTCACATGAATTTAGTGTCTAATCATATTACACTTAAGTGTAATAAAAAAGTATACTAAATCTTTCTCGTGATTTATGTTGCACTATGCATGATTGATTGAATGAATATCATATTTAAATAAGCCTATGATCCTGCACTGTTTACCTCCACTTGAATTAATGAAAATTTCTAAAGTACATTTGAGAGACGTGGGTGCTTGCCTTCTCATCTTTATTAATTTAATTGTATATTCTACCTCCTTCGAACAATGCAATCCCCTTGATGCAATCACGATTTCTATTAGCGCAAGATCCGGCCTCCTTGATCGTTCCATATAATAAACACGAACATTAGTATCTGGGAAATTAAGATACGCACTCTAGCCCTTACTGATCAACCTTATTCTTCGTGGCTATGGCCGTCTCACTGCCTTAAGACCTAACATGCATGCATCCCACCACCACCACTTCGGCCTCTTTTGATGGCCTTGGAAACATTGTTCCCGAGGTCCCTGCCACGATCGATCGTTTGACTCTGCTATCCTCGTGACGTCCTTTTGAAGACAATGCGCAACGAGACAACCGACGACTACTGTTGATAGTTGAAAGTTAAGAAATAAGAGAGGTTTTGTGCACGTGCGAAAGTATAAAAATATCTAGTTATTTTATATATTTTTTATTGATGAGAATGAAATTGTCACATAGATTTTTTTCCTCTTTTCTACTAATGAAAGAAAAAAAATACAAGATGACTAAATATTTTTACACTTTCACAAATGTAAAAAATCTTTTTCAAAAAATAAAAGTGTCCACCTCCTGTCAAATAGAAGACCCAAGGTCTGTATAATTCCGCTTCAAGACAGACCATTCAGGTCAGATACATATCATGTATATATAAGAGAAAAGTTTAGTACATTTGAATTTTATATTTATATTTTTTACTTCTCATCAAATGAATTTATTGTATTTTTTTTTCATCGATCAATAATAAGAAAAGAGAAATATAAATATAAAATATAAAATTCAAATGTATTAAATTCTTTTGGTACATAAATACTGTGGTGGCGGCCGATTGACGAAGGGTGTTCTAAGTTGTTGATCACATTGTTTGGCGATGTTTCTAGCTACCGCCACAGATGCACCGTGTTCCTCGTTGAAGTAATAAAATAATTGCAGGTGCAACACGGGGAGGCGCCACCAACCTGCCTCTGACTGAGTGCTATTTACAATAATGGCTAATGGTATGAAGTATATATGAACCTTCTTTTTTTTTCTTCTCAACAAATTGAGAAAGAAAACTCATAATTAGTACTACATGCTGTTCTTTTTTCTTAGCTCTTCAAATCCTTGACCTCTAAATTATAGGAATGGACCTGTCTCGAGCACGTTGTTGTACTTGTCCACCATGCATGATCAGATATATTATGGTACTGTAAGCTATGATTATTTTTCAAGAAGTAATTAGATACCTACTTAATTAATTGAGTCTTTGTACACCGTGCTGCATGCATAAGTCTCAATATAATATACAGATTGAAATCTGTTGTTTCACACACTTGTTGTAGCCTTGATGGGTCTCCACTGGGATCATTAGATATACATCTCCCAACTTATAAAATTAATTTCGGCACTTAAAAATCTCTCTCTCTGTCCTCTGATCTCTATCTCTCTGCCATTTTTTGTTTTGTTTATGTGGAGAATATGTTGTGCTGGTTGGCCAGAATTTCGCCATCAACTGCACGGAAGAGTGTGAGATGGAAGATTAAGATTATTTGGTGGAGCAAACTCCAAATAAATGGGGAATTAATAAACTGCCGAGGGTTTGATATGTGAGCAGTGATAGCGATCAAATGTAGGATCCTTTACTGGGAGAGCTAAAGGGAATGTGTAATTCGATCCCTTCGAAATAAGGATTGCTAATGATGTTTAAATGGGAAATATTCTCTACTTAATTTCTTTACTCTCATGACAGGATCATGATTCCTCTCTTTGGACTCCATTAATGGAGCCGCCGACCACCACCACCAAGAAGTAAATTTCTCTATTGTCTCTTATCCTTACCTCAAGAAAAATGAATACTATTTTCAAAAGAGATATTTTGAAAGATGATTCTCTTATATGCATATATAATTACATAATGTCACTCTTATATATATGCATATATATGACAATCTTATATGAATGCAACCATAAAAATCATTTTTCAGTCAATTTGCCATCTAAAAACATATGATGAGGCATATTCTTGCACTTGTAGTTGCAGAATAAGATTATTTTTGGCATCAACAAGTTTAATATTAGGAACTTTTTTAATTCTTGATAATTAAATTTTAACTAGAGTTGCATTTGTCTGCTGATAATTGGTTGTAACGGTAAAGTCATTTTTGTACTTTGTGTTTAATAATGAGGCTATATAACAAACAAAGAACAGCAATAATCCTATAACAACGAATAGAGGAGAATTCTTTTGGTGATTATTCCTATTTTTTATCACTGTAACAACTACTAATTTTCAAAGTAAAAGATGAGGTTTTAAATTGCAAAATAGATCTCATTTTCATAAGAAAAGGCCGCCCCTAAATATATTTAAATATATATCATAGTAGTCGAGGCCATCAACTTCGAAGAATATCCTTAAAACATGCGTTGCAAAATATTATCTTCATGTTTCTTATGATCTGATCATGTCATCACACGTTCCCTCTAGAAAGTCAAGTCAACCCGAGAATGGTTCTTGACCATTTCAATACTTAGACTACCCTTAGAGTATGTTATAATCTAATATCTAAAAATCAATAATGTGCTATGATTAATTAATTAAACTATGTAAACATGCATATGGATTTCTTTTGACAGCCATTAAAAGTCAGATATATATATATATATATATATATCTATAGAGAGAGAGAGAGAGAGAGAGAGAGAGAGAGAGAGGTTTATATGCTCACAAAAAATCCTAAGTATGACACGAGAGTCACCACTCATTCTATGCCACAAAAAATAAAAAAAAAAAGAAAGGCATCATTAGATATATTTATACATGCCACTCCTTACAGGGGGCGGCAACCTGCCGCTGATATATATCCTGGCTAACTCAAATCCATTAGCGAGAGGCCACGAACCGTACGCGGATTCTGCACAGAGTATTGATACTGTTTCTAATAATGATTCGTTGTAAGAGGAAAAAAATAGGAAAGAGAAATTAAAAGAGTATTACAGGAGATTCTGAGATGAATCTAGCTATATACACAAATAATAATTTAGATTTAAAGAAATAATTTCTGAAGAAGAAACAATTAAAGGGAGTTGGAAGCGTACGTGTCGTACTTCTCCTGGTAAATCTTGCATCAATAACCTATAGCGTAATGGATGACCTAAAACGGTCAAATGAAATCAAAGATATATAAATATGTATGGTTCTGTACTGTGAGCAAGGATTCTGGACTTTCACTTGGTGACATATCGGAAATTTTATTGAGGAACTTCTCAGAGACGACTAGTATAGAAGGAACTTGAAGGTGGAGGTGTTTCACATATATTTTTTAGATCCGGAAGAAACATGCGACTCAATGCATATCGATTCGCTTGCATCAGAAAAACGCTTCTTAATTAGGTAAAGCTGAGATGAGTGTCCTTGTTATTTGAACTACCATGCACTTGACCTAAATAAAATGTAGCTGAACATTTCATGATGTGAAAGATCCCTTCACGTATGTAGCTTTTGAAGTGGGTTGATGGTGAGGTGACTACGTGAAGGCAGATTCATCATAGCTTGTTCCGTGTCTTCCTATGTATCTATCTATCCATATATATAGATCGATATGCATATATAGTTGTTTAGGGAAATTGAATTTTTGATCAAAATAAAGAAATCTGACATCACATGTTATATCTCCGTTGGCCATTGCACTAATTGCAGGTACCGAAGAAAAGTTTATTGTATTTAAAAATTATATTTTTTGATCTTTTCATTGGTCAATATATTAGGGTCACATTACACCCATCTAATTATGAAAAGTAAAAAGTGTATAAGAAAATATAATTCTCAAGTATAATAAATTTTTCTCTAGATACTATATGATAAAATGCCGGTGTAGTTGACCCCCCCCCCCCCTCTCCCCACAAAAGGGAGATGTAGAACACTACGTGGCTGATGGGGCCAAAGCAGCTACCATGATTCCCACTAGAAGCAAGGGCATTTTCGCTCGGAAGATGTTAATCTTTCAGGCAATATTTGATATTTGGAGAGATTGGGTGTGACGGACCGGATATTATGCCTATTAAGGTTCCATATCCAGATTCGTCTCCCACGAACGGACCAAAGTATCGCAAGGGATATCTCACACACTGTCCAGTAAGAGTATAAAAGACAATTACACAGTATAAAACACAAGAAAGTAATGTACTCATACATGTATATAACAATTTACAACTGTCCCATTACATTAATATATGTCCAATTAAAAGTACAACTACCTGGGGCATACCCCGAGGGAGCACAAGCTCACACAACACTAATTAACTACAACTCAACTGCTGGTGGTACAAGTCTGACACAACGCCGCTGCGAGCCAAACACACGGTAAGTCCTGAAAATAACTGTAGGAGAGTGAGTCTCAACAAGTTACAAGCTCAGTAGGGGCCACCCAAAAACCACAACAACTAAACAGAAGAGTCCTCGACCCCATAGGGTCTCACTGGTAATATTGAAAACCAAACCATGGCATGCTCATATCATTACAACAATTAACAATTAAACATAATTATGATAATAGACGTAAAGTTCTCGGAAGGAATGTGAGATCACAGAACTAGTACAACCCTACTAGTCCACCCAACAACTGAAGTGCCTAAGCTATAAGCCACACAGGTAAACCACTGCCCAGGCTACAAGCTTCACATGCGAACCTCAACCTCATGGGTATAGGACACCACTAAGTGCTGGTCCATTAAACCCCAAACTATGATGTATTAAAAGCTACACACATCAGGTAACATGATCGGCTACAGCGGGCCAATCCATCACAAGTAAAACCATAATCGAAGCTTACTTAAAGAAAAGTAAAACACAACAAGTGGAAGGTCCCATTATATGACCTCCACGGAGCACAGCTCCACCAAACCACAGTTTGCCTAGGTCACAAGCCTCATTGGCAACTTAGCCACAAAGGGTAACAAGATGGCATCCATAAGCTAATCCATTCCACAATAAATCATAAACGAAGATTTACTTAAACGAATAAGATACAACAAGTGGCAGGTCACACCACAAGACCTCCACAACACACGAGTACCTGAAAAGGTTGGTACACAATGTACCACCACAAAACTGCAAAGCAACCCGCGAATGGTATAGGTACCTGCTACCTCAAGGTACCAGCACAGAAACCGCAAGTAAACTGGTGTCGTAACAGGGCACACCATAGTGAGCTAAGTCACAATTGTGGTGAGTCAACACTCACCTTCCATAATCAAAACTATGCCAACACTTGGGCACACCACAGACCACGACCGTAGTCACAACTGTGCCAACACCAGGGCACACCTCTAATGAGTCAATCCTCGACTACGAGTCACAAACTCACAAACCACAACTAGTGTCAAAGCACGAGTCGGAAAGGAACGACGCCACCACACGGAACAGACTACTTACTTGGCTGATCATGCCAGTATCCAACCCGGACAACACAACACAAGAACAACCTCTCAGTCTCGCAGTCACGAACGAAAGGTCCAACTGCCGCTCCACAAGGTAAAGACAAACAACTGTGGACCACCCAACACCACACCTGCAGACACACTACTGCAGGTCCATGCCTGGCACCTCTATAGGGCTCTGGCCAGAGCACCCTAAGTGAGGCACTGGAAAACAGGACTAGCTGGGGCCAGTGACGTCTACTGGTGTCCGTACCCCCAACTACGAGAACGCTACAAGCGACTGCACACCACAAACACAAGCCGCTGCCCTACTGTCGTCTTTCCCTCAGCCGGACGTACAACTCAAAACACAGGAGTGAGAGTGTCCAGGACAGACGACACAGACCTCAACGTACTACACTGTACCGGACAAACTCCAGCACAACAACACACGTGCCTGGCTCACAAAGAACGTGGGGTACCCGACTAGAGAGGCATTCCGGAATAGGCGTCGGACCACCACACTCGGCTAGCAACAAATCACGATACTTACGTGTTCCATCTTTATTACAACCACAGTACACATGTGAGGAATATCTTGTTCGGGTCACTCGTGACTCACAAGCTAACCTACACCATAACACATATAAATCATATTAATAATAATACCTCGACCTGTCATCGTCACAAAGTGACAGTGAAGGTCATACTAAACACAGAACCACAATATTCACATAATAACCATACTTAAACTTACTAATCATTCATCCAGAATAATCTACAAAAGATCCTAAAGGATCGAGGCTAGTGAACCTCATCGCCACAACGCCACAGACTAACCATAATAATTAAGATATAATGAACACAATGACGTTCGATGTGCCATGCACACACAAACTACTGACACAGCATCCAAACCACGTAGACACAACGTGTATAATACACCAACCAGGTGCATCACATGCTATTCACGTAAACAACATGTCCAGCACATGGACAACACGCTCCAAGAGCGCTACGGGTGCCAACGCACCATGCATACCACGTAACACCAAGCCGATTATGTACATCACATAACAACCACGTAAAGCATGCCCACCTCGTGAGCTATACGCTCATGAGCGTACCAGTGCACTGACTCCACTTGTCATTGCCATGCACAACAAATACCATTAACCGATTAATCAAAAGTACAGGAAACTGTGTAATCAGACCTCTCAGCTGAGGTCGCGACATGGGCCAGGTCGCCTTCAGAATGCGGCCCTTCAACATGTCGCCACAGAAAACCATAACGCGACGGGTAAGGCTGTCGCAACCTTGTCGCGATAGAACTCAAGGTCGCCATATGGCCGCGACCCTTAGATATGGTGCGTTCAAGATCAGAACGTGACACATCGGGCTGTCGCGTTAAGAACGCGACGCCCAGGGTCATCGCCTTCGCAGGCACGAACCATAATCCGGAAGCAACTTCACGGATTACCATTCCAGACCATTCAAACCATGCTTAATTCACATTTTACATGCTTTAATGGATACCCTAGCATGGTATCTAATGTTCTTTAAGCTTTAAACGAATCAAATCAACACCACGAGCCTTCCACACAATCAAACGAGGTAGAAACACCCTACCTTTATGAAGAACACGGAAACCGGAGGTCCCTCGGCGTTTCCCCCGCTCCACGATGTCCTCGCAGCGAGAACACGCCCCACGCACCTCCAGAACCTCGAACTGCTCGGAGGAACCCCGCAGCAGCCTCCCCCTGGTCAAGCAGAGCCTGTTGAAGCTCTGTTCGGCCGGGTTCTTAAAAACAACACAGGGATTAAGAACGCGACGCTGCGCTACGTCGCGACCTGAACGTGACGCAGGAGGCCGTCGCTTCCTACTCCTGACGTTAGCAGGCCACCCAGCTCCCGACACTTGGCGCGCATGCAGACGTCGACGCTCAATGGCGGAAACAGGAACGCGATCCCCAGGGATGTCACGTTCAGAACGCTACGCATGCCCCTGTCCGTTCACAAGCAGAAACCTGTGAGCGCTTTGGGCCCAATCTGACGGCCCCCAAGCCTCACAACAACGCGCGTAACACCTAAAACCGTACTAATGGGCCACACACTGGCCACCAAACCACTAAACCTGGATCCACAAAGATCCAGAAAACGCGCGATGTTACACTGGGGATAGAATGAGATTATCTCGAAAATTTTGAGAATATCTCTAAAATTTTTTATGAAATCTCATTCTATCTCCAATCTATCCTAATATCAAACATAGTCAAATTAAGACTTAGGAGAATGTCAGAACTCAAGGCACCCTCCCCTTAGCCCCCTTTGAGCAGTTTCCTTCCCTATCCCAGTAGGTAGCTAAGCTACACGATGTGTTCCGGGTGCTGGCAGCTCTCCTTGAGTTAGTGGGAGCTCTTAACCACTAGTTACCTTCATCCTCTCGAGTTGGAGCACCTCAAAAGTCACCCAAGATCCTACTGCAGGTGGTTCGCTCCACTGCCACTATCTCCTACTCCATTGGACGCATCTAACATGATGCCTTCAAGAGGTATTATCTCCATTTGAATTTTATCTTTTTGCTAGGAAAAAAGACCTTTGGGAGAAGAGAAACAGTCTTGCCTAGAAAACACACTTATTTTTTATTATATTAATATACGACTAAACTATATCTTCAAACAGTTCTCTAGTGCGGATATATAAGAGTGTGCGGATCTTATTGTATCAAGATTCTCGGACAAGATACATGGCCGCTTGTTTGATTCTTACAGATAGTGTTAATGATGATGCATGAAACTTCAGCATGCCTCCAAGAGATATTATCTCCATTTGAGATTTTGAGCTCTCTTAGTGAAGAGCAATAAATCTTTTTCATACACACTTGAAGATACATAAAATTTCAATGTATCTGTTTTAAGAAATATTAATGTCCTCTATTCAAAATTGTCTTTTTCTTTAAAAAATATTTTTTTGGGGAGAAAATATATATATGTGTCTTGTTTATAAGTACAAATTTATTTTCACTTATCTTCGATGTGAGACTAAACAACTTTTATTTTCATTGTATCTAATATAAGATTAAACAATGTGTCTCTACATCGTCTTCTGATCAGTTGTAATATGTGCATAATTATCCTCAAAATAAACCTTTGTTCTTTGGGTGGCCAGTTCGATACTGGCTAATCAAGGTGAGCTAATTAAACTAGCTAGCTGGTCCTCGCAAGAGAACGATATTTAGTCCTCTTCTCCTCGTCCCGATCCTTCACCCAGTGGCTCCTATTGAAGAGATGGAATGTTTGGTCTGTAAAGCACCAACTAGGCTTTCATCTACTTGGTCGGTCACCTCTGGTCTTTTGTATTAAGATGGGGAAACGCCAGCTGATAGATTCGACCTCTTGGGGAGGGCAGACCCATAAAAAATTATATATTTCTGAACATAGTACATATCCAGCATATGTGATTTCACATATATTCAAAAGTTAGCTCCAAAACAACAAATTCAAAAGCACCCTCCTTTCCACAGATTCTTATCAAAACGATGAGCAAACATGACCCATTAGGGGGTCTGTTAATTTGCATGTAGATCAGATCATCACAAAAGATCCCACGACGAAGAAGTATACCCTAGTGATCACTGAGCACATTGAAGGGATCCTATCCTTTTTGTGTCGAGAAAAATTTATTACACTTACATATTATAACTAGGTAATAAATTTATTTGACATCTAATAATTAGATTGTCAGTTTATCACTTTTAATGTGAGGAGTGTCACATGAACTATTATCTAATCATATTATACTTAAAATATAATATATAAGTGCAATAAATCTTTCTCTTTTATGTTTTAGCAACTTGTTTGGGAGTTGTTTAAGTTGGGAAATCCGATTAATCAAGTTCCAAATCCCCTTGAACCGCATGATTAGGGGATCGTATGCTACTGTAAAGTGCGTCAGCTTCTTCCCGCCCAATCGTACGGCCCACGATCGTTCGGTCCCTAGCTGCAGGTGTAGTGTCGGGGAAAACGCGATCTGGTCGGATTGGGGGGACGAGTGGGGCCCGCGAAGGATGCTGACTCGGATCCACGTTCCAGCGTTGCGATGTTCTCTTCCCGGCCGGCTTTGTCGAACCGCCGGAGATTTGTCTCATCCGTCGAGGGAGATGGGAGGCCGCAGTCGCACACATCAAAAAGAAAAGAAAAATAAAAAAATAATAAAGGTGAGCCGAGCTCCTAATCTTTTATATTTATATTTATTTTTTGAATAAGGAGTGACAAGATTCTTTAGTGATTTAAATTCCTCATCTTTTATATTTATATTTTAAATAAGGAGGAGCAAGATTCTTTGATGATTTTTTAAGCTCCCCATCTTTTACATTTATATTATATTTTAAATAAGGATGACAAATTTCGTTAATGATTTTTTGATGCTCCTCATCTTTTAAATTTATATTTATATTTCTAAATAAGGAGTGACAAGTTTTTTTAATGATTTTTTTATTTAAAAAATATACTTATAAATGGGTGCATATATTAAGACCTCCTCAAGTGCAGATACTAGTACTGAACGTTGGATAAAAGAAATTTCACTGCAACATTAGTTGAGGACCAGCTCAACATAATAATAGGAAAAGTAGGTGCTCCAATTTTATGATTCACTATTATAATACAGATTTTGGAGTCATATTCTAGAAACCTTAACACTCTGATGACTAGCGGATGAGAAATGTTATGGGGTTAACCGCCGGGTCTTATTAGAGTTGTTCATTAGTCTTTTTCTAAAAATCAGACAAACTGAGTGTCACACAGTCAAAGTAAACTTAACGGAAATCTATTCAAACAAAGAACTAAACCAAAGATTTCAATTTCGTTTTGATTTGTTACTTCGTTTGGCCTCCTGATGGGACTATTTTGTATGGCGCGTAATTTGCCATAAAAATTAAATATATATTACTGTTTTCTCTTGTATCTAGAAATTATCAAATAAAAATGTATCAGCTCATGTTGAGCAAAAACCAGAGGATCAACGAAGAGATGACAACTAAGATATTGCTGATTCGAGAATCTTCCGCATAAACATAATAATACAGAATGATTATTTAATGATATATGGTTTATTTGACGGAGGGATAAGAAATCTCGATTATTTTAACTAGGGGTTACTTAATCCCTTTTTAATCTATCTCTTTTTGATGTTAAAAAATAAGTTTGAGGGATTAAAAAAGGTTAACTTTAACCTTCCTAAATAGGTGAGGTATCGAAACCCTCTTTTAACTCCTCTTTTATCACATTTTTTTTAAATTAATCTGATTAACTTATACCTCTTTCGTCAAACTGTCATTTTTCTTTGACCCTAAATATATCTCTCCCTAATTCGATATATATCTCCTCCACAGTCGGATAATGTATAATTGTATCTTCGAAGATTATTAATAATTTGTTTTGTTCATTTTGGATATATCTTCTTTGGAAGATCTTACCCACCACATATCTCTCTCTCTCTCTCATACTTAATTTGTTGCTTGTGTTCTTCCGTTTAGAACGTTTTCCTGGCTTTCTCGACTCCCTTCAAGTTCCGTGGTGGATCTTGCGTGGCATAGGCGTTCCCGCCACCGTTCTTATCCTCTTCCCTCCCCCACAACGCCCCAGAAAGGGGGGAAATTTTTTGAAAATTATAGAACGCATCATTCTGGATAAGATGTTTTTGGTGCACTATATTATATTATATTTCCTACTCGGTAAGAAAGATGTCCAAAATTAGATTTCTAGTCGAATGTGGCTTTTGTTAACCCTTGCTCTTGAAGAAATGTTTTAAGGTTAATATTGTTCTTGGATAACTTGTTTTTCTTTCACACAAGATTATAATCAATTGATGAGTGGGATTAATTATAGAATACTTGTGGTTGGGGAGACTCAAACGTAGGTCAATCATTCCTCTACTTAACCTTTCCATCACAACGCTAGATCTCAAGTTATAAAAGAACTTATTATATATAGAATATGCCATAACAATGCGAAGTGTTGTTTTTCTCGACCTCCGCAACTCCAAGAGAATGGACATCCGGGGGTGGGTTGGGGGGAGTGGCCGGTTCGATATCCGGTGGGGGGATTGTTGTGCCAATGGTTTAGCCACTTGGTTAGAACAAAAAAATTTAAAAATCCAAAATATATGCTGTTGGTAAGCCATGGTCGGTCCGCCATTGTTGAGAAGTCAAAACAACTGTGCCTAATATCCATAAGGGCCAGCCAAATCTTTCAAGGTCAGGCCAAGATATGTCTCTACCTTGTATTAAAATTTAAGATCGAGAAAAGACGATCATTAAGACCACGACCATGTAATACCCACGAAAAAAAAGATTTATTACTCACCAATCACGACGCATAACAATTCTAACATCTAACTCCCCCATCAACGACGAATATGGCGGAAAATGTGTCTAGAGGTGTAGTGATCGATAGTTCCCATCTCTTGAAGGATCTCTTTAGCGACTATAAAAATAAAGTAAAGAGCACAAGTAAAGAGGACCGAAGAGGGAAAAGGCTGTTGTATATAATACGTGGAGTAGGACATATTCATGGCAATAATCGAATACACTCATATGCATGTAAAACCATAACAAACATGTATATGGAAATAATCCAGATAACAACAACCAAAAGGAGGCATACATGAGACGGATTGCAGAAATAAACATGCTTAAATAAGACAGAAACAATGCAGTAGAAGTGCCTCTAAGGAGACTCCTCTTAGAGAAGATATCGCCCCCACAGAAGTAGTGCGTCGGGCAAGACGATCTCCTCCCAGGATACGACTACCACCACGGAATTAAGAATCGCACTTATCTTAATTTCGTAAACAGTGCTACGCAAAAACCTAATCCTCGTATAACAGAAAATGGAAATCGGGAATAGAGAACATGCACCGGTCACCGGCGGAGTACGACACAGCGGCGATGGCCGGAGGCGCAGTCGGTGATGCCGGAGCGGAACGGTGCAGTCGCCGGAAGGGGACGGGAGATGGAGCGACTGGACGGCGAGCGGTTCCTCTGTGCGAGCGTCGAAAGGGCGCTTCGGGATCTTCCAGAACAGAAGTAGAAAATGTGATTAGAGAACCTAATCACCATATAAAGCGCCCAACGCCCACGCAGACCAAGACAATGGGCCGGTTCAAAGAACGGGCCCAAAACAGCTCTAGTCTCCCCAAGAAAGGCCCAAAACACAAAAATAAGAAATAAAAAAGTGCCAAGTCAAGCCGGCTGGACCGCGTCATCAACGCGCGCGCCTGCTCAACCCAGCCCAGCCCAGCGGCGTGCGTGTGTGATATGGTCTAGCATAACTCCATCATTATCTATAAGACATAGTCTCAGGGATATTAGGGGTTATGAAACCCTTAACTCCTTAGGGGTATCCCATATGAGACTAAAGATCCCACACATAAGAACAACATAGCACAACTTTTGAGATACCTTTTTATTCTATCAACCTTGAGTTTTACCTTTCTTTTATAAAACTTCTTTAACACCCTTTATTTTCAACAAAAGCCAAGTCTTAGTAACTCTCAACTCATCTATTCTATACTCATTTCTGGGCCTTACATTCTCTTTTACCTCTATATATTTTGACTTAACTATCGGAGAGTTGATCTCTGAAATCAACCTCGAGACTTGACTTTTTGTACATAGGTACAATCAAATCGGATTGTCCTGAAGTGGACACTTCTTAATTTTTGAAGGTCAATGAGATGTCGACTACAACAAAAAAATTTGGACTATATATTATTCCATATAAAGAAACTTATTTAAGTGATATTTTTGGAGAGTTGTTTTAAATGAGTTATGTAAAGGGAGGAGGAGGAAAGCTTGATTACCGGACGGGAGAAAACGTTCCCACTTGCACAAACATTATAAACAATTTACTTGAAATATATTATGGAAAAAATAACAGACGTTAATCCGATGCCCTTTTCTTATTAGTTGTCAGGAAAATTTTCGCGTCTTAAAACCATCGGAAGATGAAGGAACTCGCGGCAGTAGTTCCATCCAAAATTCATAGGAAATTTCTAATGGATAATTCCCTCTCAAAAACCATGGGATGAGTTTTCTGATGGAATAGGCAATCCGTCGACAGTTCAGTCCGTCGGAAAATTATCCGATGGATCCATTGAAAAATCTGTCAGGCAGTCGTTTATTTAAAAAAAAAAATTTAACTAGTATTTTCAATAGAATACTTTTTTGTCGAAAAATTTGTCCAAAAATTTTCAATGGATATTTCAGACGGATTTGTCTTCTGCTAGAAAATCTGTCGGAAAAGCCCATATAAGTTTTTTAATTATGTCTAAATTTTTTTTAAAAACCTGTTTAAAATAATAAAAAAAACATCTCTATGATCCTACAACAAATAATTAGCAATCCATCACAACAAATATAATTTTTTTTTACAATTGAATTAAAAAAAAGTCAATCAATGTCTTTTACATCCTCATCCTCCTCATTCAACTCATCTCCTCTGTCGCAATTTGCTAGAGGATCGTATATTACAAAATTATATAGATGAATTAAAAATGTTATTAAAATTTAAATTAAAAATTTATTTGGCTTTATAAATTTCAAAGAAGATAATATTGAAGAGAAAAACACGTATGTGCGATGGTCAACTCAACCAAGAGGAGAGGAGTGAATTGGTTATCGCCTAATAAAAAATTCTCTCACAAGACAGATTAAGCCTAATTAAGTAAATCTAACATGTGAGATGTACAGTGGAATATAACAAGTAAACAACAATATCAACTATCCTAATGTGCGTAGAAAGAGGTAGAAGAGAAGGATCAAACCACAAAATTACGCGTAGGATCTTAGAGTGGTTAGGCCAACATACACATGTACGCCTACGTCCATTACTTCACACCCTCGTGAAAATTTCAACTAACTTGTTTCCAGCTATAAGCCGATAAATCTCACACCGTTGTTTCCGGAGACAATACCAACTCCACCTCATTTTTTGGGATGGGATAACCCGATGTGTAGTATATGTTGTGTCGAGTGTGTTTTGGAATTTCTTATTGATGATTTCTTTAATGATGACCAATGAACATCACTCATTTCTTTGATTTTGATGATGGCATATTGAACATATTACACATATTGAATATATTACAACAAATACTCAAACTTGGTCTCTTCATACTCCCCCTGATTGCAGTTTCTCCTACAACCTGCACTTTCTCCAATTTCTCAAACCAATTTGCCAAATTCTTCATATTTCTCCCCAAAGCATATTGATGGCATCAAATCAATTTCTCCCCCTTTTTGACAGCATCAAAAAGATAGTCATGAAAACTAAGAAGGTAGGAATTCAAGAAATGAAGTGGTAAGAAAAAGATGTTCAGAAATGATCAAAATAAATGAGAAAAAGTGAGATTGACAAATGAGAGAGATTATTATGTTTTTTATTGTGCATGAAAGTTTAATCACAAGGACACACTCAACACAAAATATAGTAAAATATAACGATCTGAATATAGTTAAAATAATGATGCAAATGTGAATAAAAGTGACTTATGTGAGTGAACAAAAGTATTCAACAAGGAAGTTGGAAGCTTTAAATGTAACACAATGTAGAATAGTAAGGCTAAACTCAGTATACATGAACTTTAGTAAGGTCTTAAGCTTTTCTATCCTGTCTTGTTGAATTTCCTTTCAATTTTGAGCTGGGAAAGAATATAAGAATAAATTAGTTAAATCTCACTTTTCAGTGCAAGAGATCATATTTACCAAATGCAAGACATCTTGATTACTCAGTGGTTTAACTTTCAGTATCTTATACAGAGTTGAAAATTTTGTTTCCCACTTTTTGACGCGAAACAGATCACTTTTTAGGTGAAATGGCCTGGTTACTCAGTGGTTCAAGAATTTACATTGCTCTGTTTGTATCTTTCCATATTGTTGTTCATTTTCTTTTAATGTTCTGTAGGATTTTGTTTGATTTGACCAGACAAGTGATGGATATGAATGTAGAGAAACTATTCTAAACATGTGGTAAAAGTAAAGCTTAAACTTGCATTTGTTAAATATTAATGTCACTCATGTACCTATAAGTGTTTTACAAATTTTAATATGAAAATGAATCTTTGAGAGTAAACTAATTAAATGCACAATTAGTTTGTTTTTAAATGTATTAAGTCTCTCATATGAAAATAGCACTGAGACTCAAAAATTTTGATAAATTGGGGCTCAAGATTGACAACCAGTGTCAAAAATTCTGATACCAGATAAGAGAGGAATTGACAAAGAGCACAATTTCTGATATCAAATGACTCCCCTTATCATGAATCTCCCCCTGACATGGTGACCATGAAAATTATTGAAGAAGGAGGGATTCAAGGAATTGAAAGTAAATAGTTGATACCAAAATGAGAGTAGAAGTAACAAGTAACATGAGTTTTTTTTTGAAAAGCAAAGCTCCCCCTCAACAGTTGTATATAAAGGCTCTTGATACTTGGCGGAGACATATACTCACGCATAGTGAAAGTGTCCAGACAAGCCTGACTTGTCTTTCTTCAAATCACTATTTGATATACCAAGAATGCCAATGTACTGTGAGAAGTGGGAATTTATTTGCAAGAACTAGAAGGCTTTTATTTGATAAACTCAAAGATTTTATTTGCGAACAGAAGATGGAAGATATCAAAGATGACATTTCTGAATACAAATTTGAAGAAGTTATGTCGACACATGACATTGAAAACTCATTCAGAATGCAGTAGCAGAAACATTTTTTGCACTTTTTCAAATTTACTTCCCCTTAACATGTGCATGGAATGAAAAAGTTGACAAGCAATTCACATAAGATTATGCACACAATTAGCTTTATGCATAACATGATTTTTGGTACTTGGCGGAGTATTTTACTCACGCATAATGATAGTTTTCAGACAAGCATAACTTGTCCTTCCACATTTCACCATTTGATATACCAAGAAGTCACAGAGAGGTTACATGCACTGCAAATCATGGGTAAATTTATGCAAGCAAGTTAATACAACCATGATACCCATTGTTAAGACAAAACATTGTTGGGGGCAGTTTCAAAACTTACTCTTCCTTGTTCAGAAAAAAAATCTAAAAAGTTATTCCAACTCAAGTAATTCAATTCTGAAATGATATGAGATTTTACCTAAACAATCTTCATTTCTTTTTCAAAGATTTTACCTATGTTCTCCAACTTTTCTTGCCTTGTATAGTCATTGTCTTGATTCCAAATGAAGAGGTATGGCTACAAGGCTCATTGTTGGCCCTTTTGGTACGGCAGCAAGCTAACCTAGAGGGGGGGGGGTGAATAGGTTTTCTAAATTCTGAAACATAAACTTAAACACAGAAAATTATCATTTGAAAATTTGGTTAGTTGAGTGTGATAGAGAGAAGTAGTGCGGAAGCAAATGAACAATCACACAAAGAACACAAGGAATTTATCATGTTTCGGCCCTTCTCACATGGAAGTCCTACGTCCAGTCCCCAAGCAATCTCTTGGGATTTTACTAACCAAAGGTACAGTCCCCCTTAAGGACAATACAACACCCAGCACCCCAGCTGGTCTTCTTCTCTTTTCCGGGTAAGAAGGCAGCCCACTTCTCTTATAGGTCAAGAAGTCAACCTCCTGATACAAACCCCAGTGTGGTTCTGCTAGACTTAAATATCTAATTAGGTTCTACACTATATATAGTCCTACAGCTGGACATAAATTTTTTTTAGAAAAGAAAGAACAAAGTTGAGAGTTTTACAATAATGGACTCTAACCCAAAAACTCTCAGCAAAGAACTCTCCCCAAGAATTACAATGACCACAGAGAGAGAGTGGAGAGAGTAAGGCTTGAAAGCTTTGAAAACTTCTGCTATGAAAAGCTTCTCTTGATTAGACTTGAGCACTTCTCTCTTTCTTTGACTGTATGTGGAGTTCAGATTCCTTACAGGATGTACACTTCTTTAAAGATCTTCAGGAAAACTCTCTTGCTTGTTCTTTAGCCTTGCTTCATCTTTTATATGAGCAACTTTGAATAGATCCGTTGAAAAGATCCGTTATAACTCTTCTGGTCGTTGCTGATCTTTCTATTCTTCTTCTTCTGACTGTCAGCCACTTGGTGGTCTTCGAGGTCTCTATGTTTTCTGCTGTCACCCAGAAGTGGTAGGTAAGCCCTTTTTTGTCTGACAGGAAAGAAGAGATCTAGAGAGATAAGCAAAAAGATCTTCTGCCAGAAAGATAGAAGATTAAGTAAATGAAACATATTTGACTTTTCACTAGATGACAAAAAAAAATTGAAATATAAATGAAATCGATGTTTAAGTTGAAATCTATGTTTGAATAGAATCAATGATCTAATGAAATCCATGTTCTCAATAGAATCGATGTTTAAGTGAAATTGATGTTTGAATAGAATCCATGTTCTAATGAAATCGATGTTCTCAATAGAATCGATGTTTAAGTGAAATCGATGTTTTCAACAGAATCCATGTTTAAGTGAAATCAATGTTTAAGTGAAATCGATGTTTGAGTGAAATCGATGTTTTCAACAGAATCGATGTTTGAGTGAAATCCATATTTTCAAGGGAATCGATGTGGCACTTTCAATATACATCGATTTAGCTTTTCAGTGTAAATCACACAACGATAGAACCATAAATTTATATTTATTAGAAATATATAATATTAAATATATTTAATAATATTAATTAATCATAAGTTTTGTTATCACCAAAATATAAGGGTAAAATATAAGAGTGGTTCAACAATCTCCCCCTTTTTGGTGATGACAAAACTTATGAGAATTTTCTGACAAAAATATTTAAAGTATAGAAAATACAGAAAATTCATAGATAATGCATACTATGCATACTCTCCCCCTTTTTGTCACTAACCAAAAAGAAATAATCTTACCATGCATTCTCTCCTTTTTTTTGTGAAAATTTCTTATCATTGAGGGATTTAACAATAATTGACATTAATGAATAACTCCCCCTTAGTCTGTGCTCCCCCTGAATGAGACTTGCAAATAGTTGTTAGTAATACTATAAATTAAAAATAAATTAGTGACTACTCCCTCTTCAGATATGAGTTGGATGAAGAGCTGGCAGTCACCAGTGCCTTGAGCATCCTTTGTTCCTGATGCTTCAAGGCTATCCTGTAAACAACTTATTCAGAAGTAGGTACCCAAATGTTTTTGGGTTTTTGATGGTTAGATGCATAAAAATATCCTTTCGAAATCCATACTAGGTGCTTTGTTGTGCAGATGTTTACTGTGTGTCCTAATTTATTGCAATGAGAACAACAATGAATATAATTTGTTTTGCAGTTCCTATTGTCTTTGTAATGTCTGTCTAGAACATAATTTTTGGAAACCTTTTCCTTTTGATAGAGCTTGTTCATTACAGGGGCCTTTTTCTTAGGCATCTTGATTTCTTTTACAAATTTTGGTAATTGATATTTTTTAGGAATTATGACTTGTTTTCCTTTTTCAGGAGGTTTGTATCCAAGACCTTGTTTATTATTTCCAGATTTTGATCTTTTTAAGCATAGGGCTAAAGATGTTTTCCCTTTAGTTAATTTTCTAACTGATTCTTTTAAATAAAGATTTTCTTCAGTTAGAGTTTTTAATTTTTCTTCTAACTCTGATTTTTCATTATTTTTCCTTTCTAATTCTTCATTCAAGAGATAATTATTATCTTTACTTTCCCTTAATTGTTTTTCTAATTGTTCCATTTTGGATTGAAGATCAGAATTGGTGTTATCTAAGTAAGTGATGTTATTTTTAGATTTTTTAATTCTTTTACAACACCTTTATGTTTTTCATATAGTTCATTAAAGACTTCTTCTAAGTCTTCAGACTCTGACCATGAATCAGTGCAAGAACCAAAAGATGGGTCATGATGTACCTCATCTAGTCCTACTATGAGAGCTAGACTTACCTGCTCTTTTTCGGAATCTGAGCTTGATAATTCTGAAGTTGTGGCTTCTTCATTGTCCCAAGCAGCCGCCATGGCTTTTCTTTTGAATTTCTTGTGCTGTTTCTTGGATTTTTCTGGTTGACCAGTCTTCTTAAGTTTAGGACAGTCTAGTCTTAGATGTCCAGGTTTTCTGCATTCATAGTAGACTAGTTCTTTTTCCTTTTTCTCTTTCTTTTGAATTCTTCTTGATCTATTTTTCTTCTTCTTGAGAATTTTATGAAGTTTGGATAGGACATCATCCACATCACTGTCTTCAGAACCTGTATTTTTTGAACTAGAAGAAGAAGAAGAGGTGGAAGGAGCAGCTGCAACTTTAAGAGAATTAGTGAGTTTTTTCTTGGAAGAGCTTTCAGATAGTCGCTCCATATTGATTTCATGTGTCATGAGAGAGCCAATTAATTTATCAATGGAAAACTTGGTTAGATCACGGAATTCAATAGCTGTGACCTTAGGGGTCCATGAAATAGTTAAAGACCTAAGTATCTTTTTGACAGTTTCCTCATTATAAAGATTTTTACGAAGAGAACTTAGACCAACTATTATGCTTGAAAATCTATTATACATCTGAGTGATATTTTCGTTTGGAAGTATTTTAAATTACTCATATTGTGAGACAATAATATCTATCCTAGTTTGTTTTACTTTATCTGTTCCTTCATAAGTTACTTGCAGTTTATCCCATATTTCTTTAGCTGATTTACATGCAGATATTCTACTGAATTCTCTTTTGGATAAAGCTCAACATAGATAGTTCTTTGCTTTAAAGTTTAAAGATAATTTACTTTTATCTGCTGCTGTAATAGCAGTAGTACCTTCAGCAGGAACAATAACAAAATCACCTACCTCTATTACCTGCCATAAATCAAAGTCTATGCCTCGAATGAAGCATTTCATTCTCATCTTCTAGTATTGGTAATCCTCGCCATCGAAGAATGGAGGTCTGGTGACTGATTGGCCTTCAGCAAATCCTTGAGCTGCCATGGATCTTCTCTAAGATCGTTGGATCTTCTTGATTAATCAGATAACCTCACTCTGATACCACTTGTTGGCTCTTTTGGTACGGTAACAAGCTAACCTAGACGGGGGGGGAGGTGAATAGGTTTTCAGAAATCTGAAACAGAAACTTAAACACAGAAAATTATCACTTGAAAGTTTGGTTAGTTGAGTGTGATAAAGAGAAGCAATGCGGAAACAAATGAACAATCACACAAAGAACATAAGGAATTTATCCTGGTTCGGCCCTTCTCACATGGAAGTCCTACGTCCAGTCCCTAAGCAATCTCTTGAGATTTTATTAACCAAGGGTATAGTCCCCCTCAAGGACAATACAACACCCAGCACCCCAGCTGGTCTTCTTCTCTTTCCCGGGCAAGAAGGCAACCCACTTCTCTTACAGGTCAAGAAGCCAATCTCCGAGTACAAACCTCAGTGCAGTTCTACTAGACTTAAACCCTTAGCTAGGTTCTACAGTACTGTATACAGTCCTACAACTGAACATAAATCTTTCTTAGAAAAGAAAGAACAAATTAAGCTGAGAGTTTTACAAGAATGGACTCTAACCCAGAAACTCTCAACAAAGAACTCTCCCCAAGAATTACAATGACCAGAGAGAGAGAGTGAAGAGATGAAGGCTTGAAAACTTTGAAAACTTCTGCTATGAAAAGCTTCTCTTGATTGGACTTGAGTTCTTCTCTCTTTCTTTGAGTGTATGTGGAGTTCAAGTTCCTCACAAGATTTACACTCCTTTAAAGATCTCCAGAAAAGCTCTTTTGCTTGTTCTTCAGCCTTGCTTCATCTTTTATATGAGCAGCTTTGAATAGATCCGTTGAAGAGATCCGTTGGAACTCTTCTGGTCGTTGCTGATCTTTCTATTCTTCTTCTTTTGACTGTCAGCCACTTGGTGGTCTTCGAGGTCTCTATGTTTTCTACTGTCACCCAGAAGTGGTAGGTAGGTCCTTTTTTGTCTGACAGGAAAGAAGAGATCTAGAGAGATAAGCAAAAAGATCTTCTGTCAGAAAGATAGAAGATTACGCAAATGAAACATATTTGACTTTTCACTAGATGCCAAAAATATTTTGAAATATAAAGGAAATAGATGTTTAAGTTGAAATATATGTTTGAATAGAATCCATGTTCTAATGAAATCCATGTTCTCAATAGAATCGATGTTTAAGTGAAATCAATGTTTGAATAGAATCCATGTTCTAATGAAATCGATGTTCTCAATAGAATCAATGTTTAAGTGAAATCAATGTTTTCAACAGAATCCATGTTTAAGTGAAATCGATGTTTGAATGAAATCAATGTTTGAGTGAAATCGATGTTTGAGTGAAATATATGTTTTCAAAGGAATCGATGTGGCACTTTCAATATACATCGATTTAGCTTTTCAGTGCAAATCACACAGCGATAGAACCATAAGTTTATATTTATTAGGTAAACATAATATTAAATATATTTAATAATATTTAATTAATCATAAGTTTTGTTATCACCAAAATATAAGGGTAAAATATAAGAGTGGTTCAACACTCATTAGCTTGCTGATCAAGCTACCTTTGGGACCCACACATGCTTGGGTCCTGCAATGAAACCAATGTTAAAATACAACACTGATTTCTGAATCCAAAATGATTTTATTTTTGGTATAGATGCATTTATGTCATAATATAACTATGAGGAGCATTAGTTCCATATTTTCTTTTTGTCTTGTTCAATGCATCTATGTTTTCATGATGTTTTCTATTTTTTGGAGTTTTGATATAGAAAGCAGATGATTTAGTTTGTGCAGTAATTCCATTCTTATGTACATGAAATTTCTGAGTATTTTTAGCATGAACATGATTTTTATTTCTATGTACATGGGCATGTGTATGAGCATGAGGCTTGGAAGCATGCACAAAAAGATCATCTCTGTACAATAGTCCTTAGAGATATGACAATTCTATGACAATGAAAACATTAGACTGATTTGGCATGTTTATTGATATTTTCATTTTTATTCCAGTAATATTTAGCAAGATGACCAAGTTTATTGTAATTAAAGCATATAGGAGTATTTCTTACCTGGTGCTTACCTTTGCTTAAGTACATTTGCTGGAAGCTTCTCTTTCTTTGTGGAGCAGTACTGAATGAAGATGGATGATGCTTTACCTTTTGGTAGCTCCTAGCATGATGTGAGTGTTGAATTTTCTTTAGAACTGTCCTGACTTGTGAAGAAGGTAAAGGAATTATGTACAATGGTTTTTGTTTTTCTATTTTCATATTCTGGTTTCTCACAGAAACATGAATTTTCTTCTTAGCAGTATTTTTGTCATTTTGTTTTTGAATATTTTTCTAAACATGAACTTTCACTGATTTTTTATTAGAGATATCAAAGTTCTTGTTCGCAGCAGCTTTGACAAATATTATTTTAGTTTTCTTTTCATTTTCCTTATTTTTCATAGAAGTAAAACTTGTGTTTGTAGTATTCTTCAATTCATTTTGAAGCTTCTGTTTTTCAACTTTTAATGCAACAACTTCTTTTTCTGACATTTGAAGTTTGTTTAGCATGACATCTAAGCCATTTTTCATCTTGATCTTTTCATTTTCAAATTGAGCAATTTGTTTTTTCAAATCAGCAATTTTGTTACTTAAATTGCTACAGTAATTATCCAAAGGTTTGTCATGCAACATGCATTCAATCTTCTTTTTCATATGATGATTTTCTTCAACAAGTTGTCTACATTTCTCATTTATCTGATGATCATGAGCCATATTTGAAATCTGTTTGTTTAATTGATCATTGTCAAATTTGAAGTTCTGATTAAGATCAATCAATGTTTAATTTTCATTTTCTAGATTTATGACTTTAGATTTCAATAGCTCATGGTTTTCTTTTAGTCCCATTCAACTTATTTTCACAAATTTGGACTTCATCTTTCAAATTCTCTTTCTCAGAATTTAACTTTTCAACTTATTTTTCAAGTCTTCATTCTCTACATGGAAAACTTGAACATCAACAATTTTCATCACATTTACCTCTAATTTATCTTTCAGCTTTTTGTATTGAGATTTAAGCTTTTTAAATTGTTTACATACATGTTCATAGCATTCAATCAACTCATCATAAGACAATTCCTCATTATTACTGTCAGAACATGAATTGAGAAAATTGTTGGAATTTACCGAACCATTGGAGCTTTCCTTAGCCATAAAGTATTTGTCTATTTTTCTTCCTTCTCTTCTCTTCTTCTTCTCTAACGATTTCTACATTTTAGAAGATGGTGATGAGCTTGGAGATTTCTTTAAAATTATAGCAGGAAATTCATGAAATTAAAGTAATGTGCCATTACACTAGATCAACTTAAAAGACTATTAGATCTAAAAGGGGGAGATGTTGTGTTGAGTATGTTTTGGAATTTCTTATTGATGATTTCTTTAATGATGACTAATGAACATCACTCATTTCTTTGATTTTCATGATGACATATTAAACATATTACACATATTGAATATATTACAATAATGCTCAAACAACATGTTCTTGATACTAATTAATATCTCATATTTTACTGTTTATGACATGTTTTGATGGTCTACTCTTCATTTGTACAGGTTTACAGAGTTTTTGTAAAAGTAGGTCGACTCTAGTTGACAAATAGGTCGACTCTACAAGACTGCCTAGCAAACTCCTGAAGAAAAGGTCACAGACAGGTCGACTCCAGTTGCCAGATAGGTCGACTCTTAAAGACTGCCCAGCAAGTTTCTAAAGAGTAAATGTCAGTAATGTCGACTCTATTTGGAGATGAGGTCGACACTAGTATCCATCCAGTGAACCAGTTTTTGGAGGAATACACAGGAGGTCGACTCTGCCTGCTGATGAGGTGGACTCTATTTGCTGATCAGGTCGACTTTGCCTGTTGATCAGGTCGACACTAGTGTTCTGACCAGTAAGCCTTGGACTGATGATTGGTCAGTAGGTCGACTCTCTTGAAGAATGAGGTCGACTCTCTCTTTCTGTGTAAACCCAGAATTGTAAAGAGGATGAATCTGATGGCTGTGATTTTGTTCTGAGGTCCTGATGGGAGATGCTATAATTACTAAATTGCCCTTTCATCGAAGTGGCAATGTGATGAAGACCTTTTGGACACGTGGCAGCCCAGGATGCTTTCTAGGTTTCTGTGCACATTCCCTTCACATAAAAAGGGACTACACGGAGGCTATAAAAGCTCTCATCTCTGTTCTAAATCTAAGGAGCGCCCAATGAGAAATCCAGAGTCTGCAAGCCTCTAGCCGTCCAGCAATTACATCCAAAGGGACGTGGTGATCAAGCCCAAGCTGTGATGTGCTGAGAAAGGGAGCAATTCGAGCAGAAGAATAGAAGAAGAAGAAGTACTTGCAATTCAGATGCCACTGGAGCAGAGCATCGGAATTGAAGAGGATCTCCATTGAATTCCTTCAAGGCTCTTCAATTCAAGCTTCTACAAGACTTCTTCACCGAGGAACATCCAACCCACATCTATTTTAATTATCTCTTGAAGTGTTCATCTCATTTTCGTCTGTGAGATCTGTATATGAAGTTCTGTGCAGATTTCTGTGTACGATTGAGTCTGTGAATCAGATCATTGCTAGAGGATCTGATCTCTTATATTTTTGGTCTAGTTTGTTTGAGCCGTCGTGCTCAGTTTGTGAGTCGTCGAACTCACAGTTGGTTTGAGCCGCCGTGCTTAGTTTGGAGTCATCGTGCTCCGGTTGTGTGTTGAGCCGTCGTGCTCAAGGGTGTTTGGAGCCGCCGTGCTTCAGTGTGTGTTGTACTCAGGTTGAGTAGTGAAGCCTCACTGTGTGAGGGGTAGATGTAGGAATCACTGGTGTGATTTTCAAACCACCCAAAAATCCTTTGTGCAATAGTTTGATTTCTTGTCTCTGCGCTAGATGCTTGCATAGGATTTCGCTTTCACACTCTCTTTCTAATTGCTTCACACATCATATCCACACATATATACATCAGATCAGTAATAGTTTCTATCAAATAGATCTATAAATCCAAGTGTTGTTTGAATTGATTAAGCTTCTGTATAATTTGGTATTAGATCTATTCAACCCCCCCCTTCTAGATCTGTTCATACTCTGAATTCGATCCTACAGTATGCCGCACGCACCACACACCAACCACACACAGGGTTTTCTTGGTTCAACGAAGAACAAATAAAAGTGTGGACAAGAGAATAGTAACTAGACATGTAGAGTATGAATTCCCTCTATCACAAAGATGAACAGTCGGTGTAGAACGATGAATGCTGATGTAGAACACGACTTGAACTCTTCACTAAAGCCTTCTGGAAGTTCCTCAGACGTAGCGCAATCCTCTTGTACTTGGTAGCAACTCCACACAGCAGCTATGACTTTTTCAATGCTTGAACTCGAGCTTGTTGTAGGCTTCTTCAAAAAATTCTCCAAACCCTAGCTTCAACAAGATGGAACGCTTCTTACTTGGACCAACCGAAAAGATCTTACCTTGGGCAGGAGACCTAATGGAGGAAAGAGTCCATGCAAAATAGGAAATTGTGTTTCCGTAATTGGTCAATCGGAATTCTTCCATCGGTCATCCGATTCCTGAACTATCCTGAAATCAATGTTTTTGAGAAAATCAGTCGACCAGAATTCAAGAATTGGTCGTCCGATTTCTTCATTGTACCTAGTCCAAAGTTTTTGGGAATAGCGATCATTTGGCTTTTAGTTTGATTACAGATCAAAAGCTTCTTATCCTCTTCACCAGTCAGAAGGAGTTCTCTTCAACAATGGATTGGCCTATCAATTTCGGTCGACCGATTCTTGGAAGATGATCGTTTGATTTCTCGACTGTGCCTAGATAAATGTTCTTGGGAAAATCTGTTTTCCGATTCTCCTGAATCGATCGTCCAATTTCCTGCAAAGTGCAGAATTAACCTCTGACTTTGTTTAGTTTGTTTAGTCCAATGCTTTGGCCTTTGTAATGTCCACATAAAATGCAACTTTTGGCCAATTTTGCTGCACACTTAACAAACATAAATATAAATAAATCAAATGGTTGGGTCATTAACATGAATATAAACAGGTGCTTTGTGATTTGTTCAATATGAATTGGACTTATATGTTTTGTGATCATCAAAATCTACAGAGTATAACAATCTCCCCTTTTTTGATGATGACAAAATACTTGTAGATTTTTCACACAAAACATAACATTTATTTTCTGATACCAATTTGTGATGCAAATTTTTGATCCATTTTTTTTTTTACATAACACATGTATGCATGCAAGCATTTAGTCATATAGAATTACTCCCCCTCTTAAAAATACTTCTAACTCCCCTTTTCTGAACACAATCTCTCCCCCAAACCAGAATACAAAATCTACATATTCTCTTCTCTTTTTTGATAGCATCAAAAAGTGGGTGGTAATGGGAATAAGAAAAGCAATTGGCTCAATGACAATGTATGAATATGAAGAATTCACTATGGGGAGGTTAAGGGAGTGCATGCACTAAGAAATAGCCATGATATAGCCCATATATTTAATCAAGTTCTTAATACACACTTAAAATTAAAAATCATGAAAAGTAATTATGTGTGAGATATGATTAAAAAACAGCACACATGAGATTGGGCAGAAGTTTGAATTAACACTAACGAATACTCCAAATCCAACCCATACATTATAGACCCTCGATTTTTTGTAGCTATCACTTTGTCCCTTTTTTTAATGTTTTGAAAAAATTGATGTTATTTCTTTCTTTTCTTTTTGAGGAAAGTATTGTCTTTTGATGTGAGGCTCCTCACTTGTTCAGTGGAGAGACCCAATTACTAAGCTCAATTCCACTTTTCCTTCCAACCTGAGACATGTAGCCTTTTCCTCACGAGCTACTACATATTTGACGGATTTTAAGCATTGCAAAAGTGTTAAGAGAAATTTTCACCTATCATCAAAGTGATGTCAATTAATCATATTCATGTGCATTAGTGTTTTGGCTTCAATATTAGATGTATTTTGAGAAACAAGTTAAACGCATAACTATTTGGCTCCCCCTTAATGTAAACACACACCAAAGAAGGATTCTCCCCCATAATGGCCAAAACAATGCACACTAAGTTTCAAGTCAATGCAATAATAATAGCAAGGGAGTATAGGCTATAGGGTGAGTCAAGGAAGGTGTTTTACATATAATATACATGCAAGCACACAAGGGATAGATATGCAAACACAAGCATGCAATAAGCATTAAGACCTATGACCCTTTTTATGTTTCTGATTTTTCATTTTTTTATAGAAAGAAAACAAAAACACAGTCTATCATGAAAATCTAAACAGTAAACAATAAAAGTATACAAGAGTATTCATGTCTTACCTTGAAAGCGCAAAGACAGAAATGAGCATGATACTAATAGATCAATTCAAGTGCCTTGAATTTTATGTTGATTCTCTAGCTCCAAATTCTTCATGACACCTACAAGTACAATCCTTTGGTGGATTCCTTCCTTATCTACACCAAGTTCAGTTTTTACATGTTTCTCTTTAGAGGATAAGTGTAGTTCACATGACCATGCCCACCACAGAAATAGCATGTGACATTAGAAGTGTTTTGTGTCGGTTGTGGCATGTGATTAATATGATGATTGACATGCTTACCTTTTTTTGATTGTGCATGCTTCTTAGTCTTAGTAGACTTTTTATGATTTACTAGTTTTTTAGGATGTACAATTTTAGTCTTTTTAAGTGAATAGCCTAGACCATGTCTATTTGTGTTCACCTTGACATTAAGCACTTCATCCAACTTTTGTTTTCCCTTCATGAGTCTAGAGATAGTGGATTTCAAATCATCTATTGTTTCATGCAATTTCTTGATAGAATTTTCAGAGTTTTAGCATTCTCCTCAAGCACATGCACTTGAGTTTTCAATTTTTCATTCTCAGATTTAAAACATGAATTCTCAAAATCCAAATTAAAATTTATTTTCTTTTTCAAGTGTGCTTAACTTTTTTGAAAAATCATTCTCATGAAGCATGCATTCCATTTCTTGTTCATACAATTCAATTTTACTCAGTATGGTCTCATTAGAATTTTCAAGAACCTCACATTGCAATTTTAATTCATGAAAAGAAATGCATGAAGATTCATCATGCAAAATACTTTCAATCTTCATTTTTAGTCCTTATTCTCTTTTCTAAATTTTCTGTATTTCTCATGCAAGACAGAATACATTTCTTCTATCTCCTCAATAGTAAAAGATTCTCGGTCAGAGTTTATCTCGGGAGATTCATCCTCAAGTGCCATAAGGCCGCATTAGACATCCTTCTTCTCTTGGACATCTTCAACTGTAGAGCTTGACTCATCAGAGTCGCTTCATGTAGTGACCATGGCCTTGGCTTTGTTCTGCTTTCTCAGAAACACTGGACACTCGGATTTCATGTGTCCAACTCCTTAGCATTGATAGTAGATCATTTTTGACTGTCTACTGGGTTCTCCTATGGATTTACCCTTTAGGCCTTTGGAAAATATGGTAGACTGGACCTTTTTCTTCCTTAAAAATGTTCTGAAGCTTCATGCTATGTTTACCATTTCTGCCTCATCTCCACTTGAAGAACTTCCTTCTGAGCTGAGTGCCTTAGACTTTTTGGCTTTGAGAGCCACATCCTTTTTCTCAAAAGGGGCTCCTTGGCTTCCTCCCTTTTCAAATTTATCTCATATGTCATGAGACTCCTAATTAGTTCTTCCACAGTGAGGGTTGACAACTTTTTGGAGTCTTCAATGACTGTGGTTTTTGTGTGCCACGCCAGTCGGAGGGATCTTAGAATCTTTCTTACGAGCTCTGAGTTTGTGTAATTCTTTCCAAGTGCCTTCAAACTATTGGTGATCTTTGTGAACCGTGTGAACATTTTTGAAATTGACTCAACTAGGTTCATATTGAACATTTTGTACTCACGCACAAGGAGATTGGCTCGGGTCTCTTTGACTTCAGAAGTGCCTTCATAAATCAACTTCAGTTTGTCCCACATTTCTTTAGCTCAACTGCACATAGAAACACAAGAGTACTCATCAGAGTGTATGGCACATTGCATAATATTTAAACTACCAAAGTTAATCTTGGATTTCTTGATGTTATCCTCAGTCCCCTTTCCCTCATCCTTTGGCAACATATATGGACCAATACTTACGACTTTCTAGATCTCATAATTTTGAGCATTGAAAAAAATGTGCATATGATTTTTCCAATATGGATAATTTCTGCCATCAAAGTACGATGGACGTTAGATAGAATGACCCTCATGTATGAATCCTTTGTTGGCCATTGCACACAGGATCACTCTTAAGATCAAGAGCCTTGCTTAGATACCAATTGAAGAGAAAAACACATATGTGCGATGGTCAACTCAACCAAGAGGGGAGGGGTGAATTGGTTATCACCTAATTAAAAATTCTTTCACATAAGACAGATTAAGCCTAATTAAGTAAATCTAACATGTGAGATGCACAATGGAATATAACAAATAAACAGCAATACCAACTATCTTAACATGTGTAGAAAGAGGTAGAAGAGAAGAATCAAACCATAAAATTGCATGTATGATTTTAGAGTGATTTGGCCAACACACACATGTGCGTCTATGTCCACTACCTCACATCCCCGTGAGAATTTCCACTAACGTATTTCCAAGTACAAGCCGATAAACCTTATATCGTTGTTTCCGGTGACAATACCAACCCCATCTCGTTTTCTGGGACGAGATAACTCGATGTGTAGCACGTTGCACGCACCACATAGCAACCACACACAGGGTTTTCTTGGTTCAAAAAAGAATAAATAAAAGTGTGGATAGGAGAATAGCAACTAGACACGTAGAGTATAAATTCCCTCTGTCACCAAGATGAAGAGTTGGTGTAGAACGATGAACGTCGATGTAGAACACGACTTGAACTTTTCACTAAAGCCTTTTAGACATTGCTTGAACGTAGCACGATCCTCTGGTACTTGGTAGCAACTCCACACAACAGCTATGACTTTTTCAACGCTTGAACTCGAGCTTGTTGTAGGCTTCTTCAAGAAATTCCCCAAACCCTAGCTTCAACAAGATGAAACTCTTCTTACTTGGTAGGGTGCTATTCTAGAGCTTGGGATAGATGGTATATAAATACGTACCAATCCAAAAGATCCCATCTTGAATGCTTCCTTGGGCAGAGACCTAATGGAGGAAAGAGTCCATCCAAAATAGGAAACTGTGTTTTCGTAATCGATCGACCAGAATTCTTCAATCGGTCGTCTGATTCCTAGATTATCTTGAAATCAATGTTTCTGGGAAAATCGATCAACTGGAATTCAGGAATCGGTCGTCCGATTTCTTCACTGTACCCAATCCAAACTTTTTGGGACAAGCGGTCGTCCGATTCTTCCAAATTGATTGTCTGATTTTCTGTTTGATCACCAATCAGAAGCTTCTTCTCCTCTTCATCAATTAGAATGAGTTCTCTTCAGCAATCGATTGGCCTATCATTTTCGGTCGACTGATTCTTGGAATTTAGTTGTTCGATTTCTCGACTATGCCCAGACAAATGCTTCTGAGAAAATTGATCATTCAATTCCCCTAGATCAGTCGTCTGATCCCTACAAAGTGTAGAAACCTCTGACTCTGTTTAGTCTATTCTGTCTAATACTTTGTCCTTTGTAATGTCCACATCAAATGCCACTTTTGGCCTATTTTGCTGAACACTTAACACATAAATTAGACTCTCAAATTAAATATAAATAAATCAAATGGTTGGATCATTAACATGAATATAAAGTGGTGTTTTGTGATGTGTTCAATATGAATTAGAATGAGATGTTTTGTGATCATCAAAACCTACAGAATACAACAGATATGAATATGAATTCTTTAACTCAATTCAAAAATGGGTAATTTGAGTGTTGAACCCAAATCGGGTATCCAATTTAGATTACGTCAGATCTCCCACATCACTCTCACTACCGAGATCATTTTAGACTAATCGACATGCCGATCATATTGATATTTAAGATGTTGGACTATGGAATTGAGTTATTTGCTTTGTTTTCACTAAGTTATTTCCAACAAGGGTAATTTGAGCGTCGAGTCTAAATCGAGTATCCAATTTGCATTCTATCTGCTCTCTCAAGTCACTTTCACCACCCAAGTTATGTATGTTGTGCAATTAGCCATTTTTAAATTGAGATAGATTAAAATACAAGCAAGAGTATCTAAACTATTCGTGATAGAGTAAAAGTTGCTCAATCTAAATAGAAAAGCTATGCTGATAAAGGAAGAGGGATTATGATTTTCAAGTTGGAGACCATATTTTCTTAAAAGTATCTCCTACTCGTGGAATCTAAAATTTGGCATAAAAGGAAATTTAAGTCCTAGATGTATTGGTCTATTCGAGATATTGGAGAGAGTTGAAGAAGTAGCTTACTGACTGTCATTGTCCCCACAACTGGCGAGTGTACATAACATCTTTCATATATCAATGTTTAGAGGGTGTGTATATGATTCCTCACATGTGATCTAGTATGACAATTTAGAGATGCAAACAGACTTAACATATGAAGTAAAACTAGTCAAAATACTTGATCAAAAAGTACACTGGTTGAGGAATAGAGCTATGCCATGGTAAATGTTTAATGGAGCGGGCGTGGTCAAGAAGAAGCCACGTAGGAGTTGGAAGAGGCAATCATGAAGAAATATCTAGAATTATTATCTGGTATGTTGAAATTCTCTCACCTCAATAGACATTGTACGGACTTGATGACCAAATTCTTTTGAGTGTTGAAGGGTGTAGCAACTTGAATTAAAAATATTTAAATAAATGAAAAATCTATTATCACATATAGATAATTTAAAAAATAACCAAGTAAAAAGTAATATATGGGAGCTAAATAAAGTTTTGCAATAACTATAAGAGGAATTCAGCCAAATAAAGTTTATTGGGCTCATAAGAAAGGCCAAATCCCAAAAATGCATATTACCCAAAAGCTACCATTTAAGCAAGCTAAATAGACCCAAATCCAACCTCTAATGGGCCAAAGAACAAATCCAAATTAACCATGACCACATAGAGGAGGATGAAATCTGGTAAAACCCTAGCCTAATTAGGGTTAAAAAGGTAATTAGGCTCTAATTTAGGATTGGGATGAGGAAAAATTAGAGCTTGATATGATCTCTTAGAGGAGTCCAAATTTGGAGCATAGGGAACCTAGCTCTTTAAATAGGACTTAGAATGCACCCTAACCTACCTTACACAACCTAGCTCCTTAAATAAGCTCTAATTTAAGAGCATAGGGAACCTAGCTCTTTAAATAAGACTTAGAATGCACCCTAGCAGACCTTACACAACCTTGGAGACCATTGAACGTGGAGATCATGCGGGTTTACAGGGAGAATCTTAGGATCCTTAGGCTACTTCATGTTCATCTTCCCATTTTCTTAGCTAGACCAAAGGTAGGTTTTTCTCCAACCAAATCTTAATTAATGACTCACACACGATTGTTCAGCATGTCTAGATTATAGAGAACATGTTTTCCCTAATGTTTAGTTCTTGTTCTATGTGTATCTCATGCCATAAGATCCACACCCTCTTTTTTGTGTTTTTCATCTCCTTTTTGTATTGAATCGTCAAGTGGTTAGAATTTTCCTTCGATCTAACATAATTAGACTTGTACAAACATTGTCTTGCATGTTAACTTTTATTTGCATGCATGTTCCCCAAATTTTATTGATTGTTCTTCATGTACTTCAAGTTGAATTTGGTTAGCATTGTCATTTTCCTATTTTCTTGTTGAAAAAAATGCCCCTTTTGTTTGATAAAGTGGCTATCGAAAAAATCATAGTCTTGAAGGTGGATGTGTGACAAATCACAACTCAAAAAGTAGCCGAGAAGACATTTAGAAGCCCAACTTGAATGTAGCCCCGTGGGAAACTGCGTTCAAGTCATGATTTCCAAGGAGAGCACATTCTTAACATAGCCTTAAGGAGAGCCGCGTTCTGCATCTGACCCCTAGAACTCCTACTTTTCATCTAATCGTCGTATTGCTTATATATATAATGTGTTTTTGATGGCATCTCTAGTCTAAACCATGTTCTCACCATTTTACTAAAATTGATAATTTTAAAACAATAACCTAATATGCCATTAAAATGTTGATTAATGCATGAGATAACCACAGTTAGCTCATTACAATAAAGAATCACATGATAATTTATATTTACCAATGATTAAAAAAGTGAAATAATCATGTTAATGATAATCATGTTATGTTCCTTGCTTAGATTCAAGTTCATAATTCTTGATCTATTCATCTTACTGTCATAATATGTTTAAAATGATTAATGGACCTAAATGACAACCTTACACCAAGTTTTTTTTAAATGTTTTCACCGATATGTTAACACTACTGTTTCATGATTGACATGAACCATGTCACCGTATTGTGGCATGTTCCAACCACTATTGTCACTTTGAAAACATTTTTGGTGATGTGCGAACCCTTCATCAAATATTCCTTCTGACAGACTGAAAGTTCTTCATTAAAGCCTCTGTAAATCTTTATTGACCATAGATTTCAACATGATCATCAAGATAGTTGTGCCTTCAAATCTTAAAAACCTTGGAATCTCATCTTACGGATTGTAAGAGTGATTCAACCAGCCTTTGGAGTCTATTCTGTCATGTTGAACGTTGCATACACTGCATCCGCATTTTGTACAACTCTATTTTCAATGCAAGGATAAATATATATTAGTGATATATCTTCAAAAATTACTTGTTTATCTTTAAAATATTTCATATTCAATGATATATCTTAAAATTTAACTATTAAATTCTATACCCCTTAAGTTGAAAAACAAGCATTGATTATCTTTGTGGTTAATTGATCGTTAAAATTTAAAGACTATTTTATCCCCAACTGAATAAAACTGTCAAAGTAAAGATAATAACGAAGTTTAGAAGTCTAGAGTATCTGTTAAGAAAATAATGATCATTAGATGTTTCCATCTAATTTGGGTGAACAATTAGCACGCAGACTACCTCTTTAAAATGTTATTATGTTTGGGAGAAATATAGTTTTGAGGGAAATTTATGAATATGACAAAGTTGCCATAAGTTTTTATACTAAAAGTATTAATGTATTTTCGAAATAAAATTTTCAACCAATGAGAACAATATGATTTGGAAGAAATATTTGCCTTTCTTCATGGAAGTTAAGCAGAGTAATATTTTTGCAACATTTGAGATTTATTAGTGACATTTTTAATGAGAATGGCAGACTTATAATTTTTTTTTCATAAAAAAATGGTTTATAAACAAATTCTCTAACCTTAATGTTGGAAAGGTAATTCTGTCTGTATGTGAAATTTAGGATGGTGTTTTGGAGCAAACGATAAAATTATTAGCCAACAAACTGTGTATATATGTCATCGCGGATGAATTGGACTTTAACTATGGAGCTTCATATGTGACTTTTTTTTCTCTAAATTTTCTGATGGTATTCTTTTTTTTTTTTTTTGCTATACCTTTTCAACAAAGAAATTATTGATCACATAACTCAAACCGAAACATCTTTTTTTTACAATTCTTCAAATAAACTCATCATTTGACTACACGGAGAAACATATTTTAGAAAATGTAGTGCTTCCGGTGGTCCAAAAATAGAGCTGCAAACAGAATTCAAAATCTCGATATTCTGATCCGCTTTAGATAAAAATATTAATTTTAAGATTAAAAAAATAATATTAATAATTTTTTGGAATCAATATCGAATAAACAATTAGAATTGAAATCGAAATTAAAAAATAATTAGAATAAGAATCGATATCAATTATTCTGATAAATTATTTATAAAATAAAAAGATAAAATCATAATAGACATCTTAACTTATTGAAATTTTGGTTCCACGATAATATAATTGAAAAAATAGAATTAAAATTAATTATTCTGATTTTATTAGAATTGAAATTGAGAGTATATTTAGATTATCGAAGTCTCAATAAAAAAATTGATGTTTTTTTATTTCGAATCCTATATGATTACAACCCTATTAAAAAATGATAGAAATTAAATCCATCTGGGGTATCGTCTTGTCTTATAGATAATAGATGGCAACATTTTAACAACTTCTTTATCATTTTTCATATTCATATATATTAGAAAACTTGCTCTAATTAATAAAGTTACTATTTCTAATGTAAGCTCTGCATGACGCTTAAGAATACCTTAGATTTCTCAGATGTTAATACTAAAATGAGAAGTTTATGAGAATTGATATTTAAATTGGACAAGACATCATACAATATTATTACGTGATGTGATACCATGCCCTACATGGGTCTCACTCCCCCTCAAGATCCTCGTGTGGGCGACATGGTGGTATTATCATAATTCCACTTTTTCTGCTGGGGTCTGCTCAAGTTGGGGATATTTTTGGGAGGGAAAGAGATGTGGGGAGGGTTGGCATCATAAGATGCGGGATGATGGAACATGGGTGAAGATATGATCGAGAGAGCAAGTTGCAAGGTTCGCTGGACCGGTCTCCGCCCGCCACCCAAGTCCGGAATCGCGGGCGTCCATGCGTGCGGTGCGGCCCCTCCCCGCCCCCGCCCAACCCTGCCGGGCCGGGCGGTCCGATTCGTCGCTCGGTCCATGTGTATCCGGTCCGGGGGGGGGGGGGGGGGGCGGGTGTGGCACGTCCACGCCCATCCCCATTACGTACAAATATTCGCTTTCTTACGGTATAAAGACGACACTCGTTGGAACCGCAAACACACTAATGCACGGGTTTTTTGTTCTTAGGCAGGCGAATTTACATTTAATGAAATATTTTTCCTTTTTGATGACAAGGGTTCAAATCTGAATATTTGTAGCCATATTTATCCATTTTAATGAGAAGGGCTCAAATTTGAATATTTTAAAAGTTGAGAGCCTTCACCTAATCTCTTATTAAAGAACTCACCTAAGAACCAGGGCAAGGGAAACGAGCTTCTTCTTGGGTAGGTCTTAGGTCCAAATCACCTTGGCCCTTGTCTATATATTCTCAGCAAGTACTCCACAATTGTCGTACCATTAAAATAATTTGGATTGGCTTCATAGTCTGAGCTAGCTCTCAATAAAAAAATTCTCGAAATTTTGACATGGTTAGTTTATGGGTGACCATTTTGATATGGATCCCAAGAATTAACCTAAAAGACACATCTCCTCTTGCCCCATTATGGATGGAAATTTTGATTCCTAATTAACTCTTCTTTTTCGTTTCTTTCTACTCGAAGAGGAGATCCCTACTTCTTCGCTGGTCTCAGATTTATCGAGAGTTGAAGAAATCTCCTCATATTAATTAATCTCGTTTACTTGGGAGACAATCCTCCAAGATATATATGTCTCCCTAACATGACGTGCCCTCTTACCTCAACTAAGATAATTGCCTATATCAATCACTTAACTTAAGGTGGAGGGAACTGAAATATCGATATATCATTAAAGGGTATATAAATAATGTAGATATAATTATTCATCAAGTCTAGTAAATTTTGAAACTGAAGGGCGAATGGTATCTTAATTAAAAGAAAATGTAACTCATCATATATATGCAACAAAATTGTATACAAATCCACAACATATATATCAACATTACACCCTCTTTATTTGGAAGGAAGGGCATCATGCTCCTGGAAATTAAGCAATATACCAAACCAGCAAACCTCCTTTTCGGGCAATAGCCCTAATAGACATAGATCAGAGCCATATGGACGCATAAACTTAAAAAAATATATAAAAAGGAAAAATTATTTATATATCATTATTTTTTTTATATTCAATGATATATCTTCAAAATCTAACTATTTAATTATATATCTCTCAAATTAAAATGAAGCATCATACATGCCCTTATTATTACCTTCTGTCTATTTAACTAAACTAAAGTTTTTTTTTTTTTTGATAGGTAAACTAGTTGGGGAGGGGGAAAGGTGAGGAGAGGGCCGAGATCGATCCCGAGCCCTCCCGCTTCCCCCCTTCCATTTTGGCAAGGGGGGAAGCCACTACGCTACAGCGCAGTTCCCAACTAAACTAAAATTGAATTAAGAAAAGAAAATAATTTAGATGCTCTTTTTTTTTTTCTTTCTCCCACCCGAACCTCTCTCTCTCTCTTCTCTCTCAGGAGTTTTTTTATTTTGTTATCTTTAGTTTGACAATTTTGTTTAGTTGAGGATGAAATATTCTTCAAATTTTAACAGTCAATTAACTATATAGATATAATCAAATTTTTCCCAATTTAAGGAATATATAATTTAATAGTTAAATTTTAAGATATATCATTGAAGAATATGAAATATTTTAAAGATATATAAATAATTTTTCTTAAAAAAATCTCGAATTAAAGAAAGAAAGAAAAAAAGGAAATGGACTAATATTTAACCTTCACTCTAAGAATTTAAAAATTAAAGACCTACAAGTGAAGTCACAGAATTATTCCATACAGGCTGTCGCACTAAAAATACCTTGGAGAGGGGAGTGGTGCGAAGAACCCAAAAATAACCTCGGTATCGGGTCCGACAAACATGGCGACAAACGGGTCCGGGCCCCGGGGTTAATATTTGGCGCCGCGGTCACCTCCAGACGGCTATTCCGGACGACTCCCGAAGCAGTAGTTTTGGGCAGCCACCACAGCAGGGGCATTTCAGTAAATAAAATCGTGTTACCGGTAATAACATATCTTAATGAGACCCCTCATCCACTTCAAAATCCCGACAAACCCACAGCGAAAGCTCATACCGTTCTCTCTCTCTGGACTGGTGGAGCTCTCTTCCCTCTCCCTTCCTACCTGTTTCTCTCTCCTCTTTCTCTCTCTCTATATATAGATATATTTATAGCTCGCCGTGTACTGGTAGAGGAGAAGGCCTCCCTCGCTTCATCGCTCTCTCTCTCTCTCTGACACTCCATCTCTTTTTCTCTCTCTATGCCTCTCTTCTTTGTTGGGGTTTGGCGAATGGGTGTCGTGCTGAATTGGGGGAGGCGCAACTGCAGATTGGCGCTTGTCTTCTCCAAAACCCTAACTTTCTACAGAGTTTCGTTGTCTGGCGCCAAGGAACTGGCGGATTCGTGAAGGGCTTCGGCTAGGGCGGACGGAATCCGTGGTTTGCAGGGTGGGGGTCGGAGGATTGGTTCTTGTGATTGTGTTGTTCCTGGTTGGTGGTGTCTGGTGGTGGTTCTTGGGGATTTGGTTTATGGGCACGGGGGCGTCGAGCATAGCGGGGCCGGACGGCGAGGGCGGGTACCGCCCGGGGCTCGGGGATCTGCCGGAGGCCTGCGTGGCCTGCGTGCTCCTGCACCTCGACCCCCCGGAGATCTGCCGGGTGGCGCGCCTGAATAGGGCGTTCCGGGGGGCGGCGTCCGCGGACTTCGTGTGGGAGTCGAAGCTCCCGAGCAACTATGGGTACCTGCTGGAGAAGCTTGCCCAGGAGGAGGACGGTGGGGGACATCAGCGGCGCAGGAGGGCCAAGAGGCTCGGCAAGAAGGAGATTTACGCCAGCCTTTGCCACCCGAACCCCTTTGACGGCGGCACAAAGGTGCCTCTCCTTCCGTCTATGTTTAACTGTGCCTCTTCTGTTCTCCCTTTTGGGACTAATGTGTATCCGATATGCCCCGAAACTGGGGTTCTCGGAGATAATTCTGGATAAAATGCATCCGGGGAGGCCAATTCTTTTCCGATTTTTACAGGTTGTAAGGATATATTCGCTTTTAAAGTTGGATTAGGGTGCGGTTTTGGATCAGTTCTAAATTTATTTTGTCTTTCAGAAGTTCCTGATCAGTATAATTAAATTGGTGTTGGAAGGGATTATCTTGTTTCCGGTTTTTCCATCCCTGTTTTTATTTAACAATTTGGGTCTCCCATTTTTTTTCCTTTTTCCATTTCTGAATGCAGATGTTCTGGCTGGAGAAATACAAGGGTGGAATCTGCATGTCGATATCTTCAAAGGCATTGTCAATCACAGGGATTGATGATCGGAGATATTGGAACTACGTCCCAACAGAGGAGTCCAGGTAAATTCCTTTTTCCATCCTTGTTTTATGGTATTCGAGTATATGGCTCTGTGCCTATTGAGATTTTTCATCCCTTTTACGTTAAAAGTAGAATGATGTCCGGAGCAAGCTAGATTCCATGATCTTGTTGAACACCTGGCTAATAAGTTGATCTTGCTTGCTGAAGAAAGGTTAAAGATTTCCTTTGGTTTTAGTGCTGGGTGACTCCTCTCCCAATCCCATATTCTAGACTCTGTATTTACAGATCCTTGATAACGAGGAAAAATATATACGCGGAAACATGTTTCTCGTCTACATAGGATTTCTTTCCTTAGGATACCTCTTTTATTCGTGTGCCTATCTAATGATGACTAGCTATGCAGACACTCAGGTTAAGGACCAGGGCATAGTGGGGTAGTGGGTTTTGCCCATTTTTGCTTTCTGATTGCAATTGTTTCATGCTCTTGATTCGTTCAAGATCTTTCAGTGTGGCAGTTCAATTTCTTAACATTTTCAGCGGCTGTTTATGGATGCATGACTCCTTAATCCCTCGGTCAACATACTTTTACATTTCCCGCATTCTGTGCTACTAAATTAATTTCTTGTGGTTCCTAACGAATTCAGGAAATTGAGGAATTTAGCCTGTTAGGGGCTAATCCGGGGGGAGCTTATGTATTTGTGACTATTTCTCTCTTTTCGGTGGGTGTAGTTGCAAATTTGATGTCTAGTTGCTTCTTTCATCAGCAGTGAACTTATCACAGATTAAATTAGAACATTATTTGGAATTCAGAAGGATGACATGACAATTATTCTCAATCTCCTTGTAACTTACCTTTACGAAATAGCTTTTCCCACCCATTTTTTCTCAAATCTCCCTGTGAGTTACTGAGAGACAGAGGAAGGGAGGTTCTGTTTGTGGGAATTTCAAAGGTTTGGTCTTCTTAGCAGTTACGTAATCATTTTTGTTTTGGTAGGTAATGGTGGTAATGTATTGAAGAAAATTTATATACAGGGTACAACAGACTTCATATAGAAGCCAACTATTTCTTCATATTATGCTCAGCAGTGATATAATTGTCATCCTTTTTTAGGAGCATGACAGGAAAGGATCTGTAGGATAGGATAGTCCCTTTCTTTTTGATGGATCTGTAGGATAGTCCCTTGTTGATGTGTATCGCATATAATATTATCCGATACCTGACACCTGTGGCCTGTGTTAGTATATAAGTTTGCACTCAATTCAGATATTGGGAAATATGCCTAAAGCTCACAGAAAAAGAACATATCCATCATAACACATAACGGTGAAGCAGATATTCAACAATTTAGAAAAAATGATTCACTTGGTATCAGACAGGCTTTGTTTACGAAATTGTTTTCATAGCTGCCTGAGCGATGTTGGACTTTAAATCTGAAGCATCTGATTGTAGTTCCTATCTAACGTCTTATGTTTGTCAAAAGTCTAAAGTCATTTGCTCAAACCATCAGCATTTTTTTGGGTTTTAATAGAAGAATGGTGGCATGAATATTAATAAGGATTGTCTCTTCCCAAGAAAAAAAAAAGAATTACCAAGTATTCTGGGTGAAGTGAAAATATGAAATCTGATTTGCTGAATTATTATTTTGTTGCAGGTTCCACACAGTAGCATACCTCCAGCAAATTTGGTGGTTCGAGGTGGATGGTGAAATTGAATTCTCTTTTCCAGCAGGTGTTTACAGTCTGTTCTTTAGACTTCATCTGGGACGGGTCTCCAAGAGACTTGGGCGTCGAATCTGTAACCCAGAGCACATTCATGGGTGGGATATAAAGCCTGTGTGTTTTCAACTTTCAACATCAAGTGGACAGCAAACTCGCACACAATGTTTCTTGGATGGACCAGGCAACTGGATTCACTATCCAGTTGGCGAGTTCATGGTGGAGAACTCTGATGTGCTCACGAAGATAAAATTCTCCATGACACAGATCGACTGCACGCATACAAAGGGTGGCCTTTGTGTTGACTCTGTATTGATTTTTCCAAGCGGGGTTAGACCAGAGAAGGTGTTTGTACATGATAGATAGGTTCATAGGATGCGATTGGCATAGCAACATAGATCAGATGCAGACAGGTTTTTTTTTTAGCTCCGCTTGAGCATCTGCGTTTAAATCAATATGTAAAGTAGTATGTTGCCCAAACAGCCATGGGAAGCATAGGATTCCATTCGTCGACAAGGTCAATTCTGCTCTTCCTTTAGCAGAAGCTTTTATTGAATTTATTTGATTGGTGAAAAGAGTGGTATTCATTCACTTGGTCCATTTTTTTGGTTCTTTTTTCTGGTATCATCATCATCAGAGAAACACTTTGCTCATCCAAAGCCTCACCTTGTCTGTTCATTTATGCTGTAATATCAAATCCAATGAAATGTTTGCCTTGTAGCATCTATGTCTGTGCGATGAATTTGTTTAACCTTATTTCTAGAATATTCCACTCAGCTGGGTATCTGAAGTTTCAAGCATTAGAGCTGTTTTTTGGCACCAGCCGGTCATGGGCAACCGTCATGCAGCTTTCAAGTCAACCGAACCTTCACCACGGACCTCTGAACCCAAATGTCTTCTCAGCATCTTCAGAGAGGAGCCCTTTGATCGTCACTGGTCTCAGGATCAAGAGTAGTTGTTGCCAGAGGCCCTGGGTCTAATTAATTGCTGATTTTTCCGAGTTTGTGTCAACATTCTGCTGCTGTAAGGTGTGTCAGATTGCCCACATACAAGGAAGCAAATGCAAGCCATGCAAAGCGCAGCAGAAGTTAATTAAGGTAGCTTCATCACCCAGGTCTATTTTTGTGACAGTGATCAAATGCAGGACACGTTTCGGAAGCTTCCTAGGTCTCCTTATCATCTCAAATGTTTTAAGATGTTCTGTCGGATAACCTTCTGCTGCTGCCGCGAGTCACATGGATTCCTGAAAGCTACCCCCTTGATGGATCAGTGAGTTGTTTGGAGGAAGTGGTTGCCTTTTTCTCTGTGTCCGAATTCTCCACGCTGCCCTCGAATTCGGTGAGTGCCTCACAGAACAGCTATTTAACAGTATTTTCAGAATCACCACTTCTCCCTCTTTAGAATGTTAATTAAGTTTTGGCTCAATACACGCCTCTCTTTTTTTCTGGACTAGTAGAAAAGTTTTCATTTTGATCCAACTTTTCGTGGTTTTATTGCAAAAGCGGGGGTTTAATTCATAGATCCAGTGTGAATATGTGTCTGAAGTTCTGAACATTTCCCACAGTAGAGTTGTCTAAAAACTATATTAAAATGACCCCCCTAATTAAGGGAAATAATTTGTGCAGTTATTCCTAGCTTGTAAAATATCTTCAGAGAAAGGAGGACAACTAGGCTACGGCGATGTTGGCACTCGGATCTTTACATCAGACGTGTAGACCGTGATCTATCCATTTTATCTTCCAGGTATTCTCTCATTCATTAATGGGATGGAGACATGAAACTACTCTATTGTCTTCTGTTATCCCTAAAGAAACCCATTGCTTTATACCCCACCCCCTTCCAAATTCTGTTTTTTCTTGTTTCTCTTTTCAGATTCATGAGGTAACGTCAAAGTGAGACTCAATGTTAGACGTACCATGTCAAATTAGTGTTGTATGCATGTATCTTACCATGCTTGAAAAAGCTCGATTTATAGGTACCGTTGGTTTAAGGGGTTATTGGATTAACTTTTTTTTCTTCCCTTTTTTGTTTAATTTGTATTATGGTTTTGGGTTCTAACTATTATGATATGGTAGGATGTCTAGTACCGTACTGTATCATAAGATTTCGGTTATATCCATTATAACAGTATATATTATTCCGATAAGGAATTTAGCCTTGTGGAGATAAAAGAAGAAATACTTGTATGTAGAATTTCTATGGAGTTTTAGTTGTATTGTTGGTGGAGTAGTGAGATGTGATGCCGTGAAATGTTAAGTTTTCACAATATTCCATCACATCCCATCTGGAGTTACATGTTCATATAATTTAAACAATTTATTGGACAGTGCAAAGAAAATAAACTAGCTAGTACTACACCTAATGAATGAGACTATTACATCCATTACTTTGGACCCATCAAAGATTTGTACAATAAGTACGTTTACTTGTTTTATTTTATCCAACTATCTGATCAATGATTAGGTTAGTATATATATGTATATTCACATCATCGTATGAGATCCGATGTAATGAAAAATGAAAGAAAATAAAAAAAAAATCGCTACATAACTGGATGTCGTAGCAGCTTGATGCACCACCAATGGTATGATAAGTGAAATTTATTTATTTCGCAACAATAGGTTCACCACCTCTTACCAGCATGCAAAACTGGACTTTCATCAGTTTTTGTACTTGTCTTATAGGCAGGTTACACACGTATGGCAGAGCCTTTAGAATATTAGAGAGAGGTATTATCTGTCTGGAATGGTCTCCGTCAAAATTATTTGTCCCTTTTATTAGAAATAAAAGGGGGATAAATAATTTTAAAAGGGACATATTACCCATTTAAATGGGTGATAAACATTTCTCTTTTATATATAATTTTCAGTTCTTTGCACACGAAATCCTTATGTGCGTCTGCCACCAAGCAGGGCATCCTTCTCCGGACTGCAGATTTCGTGTTATTAGAGCTGATTTGTTCTCCAAGCAATTGTTGTGAAACATCGGTGGCCTTCAATGTTACATCCTGTACTCCAATAATTCCTTCGGTGCATCCTTGGCATCCTCCATTTATCCATAGCTAACTCATTAAGGGCCATTTTTGAAAGGGATAATTTTATACCGAGTTAAAATACTCTTTTGCTTTCATAAATGTAGAGTTAATTCTTCGTTGTTGATTGAGTTAACTTATTTTTTTACTTCTGTGCTTTGGTAGAAAGTGGAAAATTGGAAATTAACCCTTTCACCTACCCTTTACAATAACTACTGACCCCTTTGTAATATACCGTCCATCTCTTTCCTTTATTATTTTCTAATAAAACATATGTCATATTATTAAAATGACTCTTTACTTATTGTGATGAATAACATATAAGTATGTTAGATGCATATTAACACGTACTACAACTTTTTTTTTTTTTGTTAACCGCTGGGTACACCCTTGTGGGTGCCAATGACAGTTGGCCCTAATCGGTGCCAGCATGGCACTTGGCAACCGGTTGGGTGGGGCTTAAACACCCTTTAGCGTTGATCTCTCATCATCGGCCACAGCTGCATGGGACGAAGAGATATATGCGGCAACTCTTAAAGGGTGACATGCGCCTCCTATAAATACCCATGGAAGCCTCCCATGCGTATGATCTATTGGGCTGGTTTGTGCAAGACAAGTGCAGTGTGAGTAGAGTCCTTCCTTTGGTGGCCTTTTAAGAGCACATCTCTGAGAACACACAGAATTTTGGAGTGTGGAATTTGGAGCGACTTTAGTAACTAACTTTGGGACCTTAATGGAGAACATTCTTTCATTTATAGATATGCTCCCACTGCACCCATTAGGTGTTTGATAGAATGTCTACAATGATATCGGAGTGTCATGGTAGAAGTCACTATTAGAATCATAACCATCTGGCAACTATGATTGGAGTCTTGACATGGTACTTTCACTTGATATTTCAGTTTGTATCCCAACTATTAACTTGTCACTTGAACCCGACTAGTTGACCTATAACTTGGCTTTTTGACTCGGCGATTCGACTGGTAACCTCGACTAGGTATTTGGAACACCGACAATACTTTGATCTGATTATGAAATAAATGATCTCGAATCAACTTCTGTTAGTTTGACTTTGGATTAACGTCGTGAACTCGATATCAAGTCCACTTTAACAAGCTCAACTTCGGATTGACTTTTGAAATTTTGACTTTGGCCTTAAGTTACACATTGATTTGGTTCAATATCAGTTTAATGTGTCTTTTGACTTTAATACAATGTTATCTCTGATTTTTAACTAGAAGCTTCGATATTTAGTCAGAAAACTTGCTTTTTAGCCTGAATCTTCATTTTTTTACTGAGAGTTTGGCTTTGAGTATTGACTCCTGACTTTCAATCTAGAATATCAAAGATTTTGAACGTGAACCAATGTTTTGATACATGAACCTGAACTTTGTCTTATAACCTCCGGAATATTGATCTCGACCTACAAGTCTAGTTTTGATCACAAATTATGATTTTGATTTGGATACACCAAATTCAATCAGAAACTTTTATACTTCGGCTTTAGATTTGAAATTTCAATTTCCAACATAAATCCTCATTTTGAAGAACTTTATTGCTACTTGGATATCTTATCATATATTTGGACATTTTTACCCTTTCTGCAATCCTTACAACATATCATGTGCATTTGTCTTATCCTTGAAACTCTCTGTTGTTGCACAAATAAATAACTGACATGACTGCTAGGGTGTCCACAACTATCCGGGTCTTCAAACTCTTTTGGACAAATGTCTGTGCAAATGGGGTAGATCTAGTCCCAAGAGGAGCATCCGAATTTGTTTAATCTACGTAGAGCGATAATGGATCTACTAGGTGATTAATTTGACATGACACCACTAGTATGCAAGATTAGTAGATGTTCCCATTGCATGTTAATGTGTGCTTGTTATATGCTTGATACATTTTGTTCTATACTTGCCATGAACAGTTAGTATATGCCTAAGATTTGGTGAATAGTCTGTAATAACCCAAATTTATATTACTATTTATGTATTCCAAAACAAGGATAATTCAGCTATAATACCTTAACGATATCAATAAATTGAAATAATTGACATGTAAGTACGGCTGGTGGTAACGAACATTACCCCAGTGACGCACATCGAAATGGTGCCTCCACAGGGCGATCTAGAAACGACGTCAAAATAAAAATTCGAGAACATCATAATTTCCAGAAAAATGTGGAGAAATTTATTATGTAATTACATGAATTTTTCGACGTACGGATTTCAACGTACAATCGACGCGACCAATTTTCGGGTGATTTTTCACCTACTGCAAAATAAAATCTAAAATTAAACTAAAATTACTACAATTTGTAAAACCATTCTATTAGCCTATGGTTAAAATTTCATGACAAAAGGACACCATTTAAATGTGTTTGCCTAGCAAACATTGGACCAGTTGATTTATTGAGTATTTACGGTTTGCATTTCCTTTGGATTTTCTGAAAGCTTGCGTGTAAGCCTATGGGAAGGCCAGCACATGGGGTAAAATCTCATGACCACTTACCTGAGGTGTCCTACCCAGGAAGTTGCATGTTACCCGTGTCATATGGTGAAAACAATTCACCCTTACCATGACACCTAGGTGACTATCGTGTCACCTTGCATGAGAAGCCCCATTGCCTATAAAAAACACCCCAAGGATCATCGTGCATAGGTTCCTCTTCCTATTTCTTTGTTCTTCCTCTACCATTGCTTGAAGTAATCTCAAGAGTGAGAAGTTTCTGAGTGAGAAACTTGGTGGAGAAGCTATTTCGGGAGGAATTGCTGTCTCTCTCTCTTCTCTGTACATATCATTCTGGTTTAAGCTTGACTGGAGCTACTACTAAGGAACATCTGGAGAGTTATCTTGGAAGCTAAAGCTATTGTTCCAAGCTACATCGATTACTCATCTCTTTGTGATTATCTTCTTTACCTCCTTCAACCAGGTAGGATTCAATCTTTTGATCACCATCTTCTATTTCTCCTTCCTTATTAAGTCTTGAAATCCATAGCTATCTTGACTTCATGTGAATATGGATTTAGTAAGCTTCCTTGATTAATTCGTTACCATTGAGTTCATATTGTTGCTAATCACACTCACACTTTGATTATAATCTATGCCGGTAGAATCTCTTCTTGAACCTTCCTTTCACACACTCTTGACATCCTCTTTAGTTTAAGAAGTTTGATCACTTGTTAATTGCCTTAAGTGTGTGAGGTATCTTGTGAGAATCATGTATCTACTCTTTACAAGATTTATCTTAGTATGAGTTTTAGAAATCCATTCTCATTCTTGTTCTTCTTGCTTCCATAACTTAGTGTAGTATAGCTAGTGGGAGTGATCAATTCTCCTGAGTTATTGACCTTCAGATTCATAGATTTCCTCCATGATAAGGTCATGTATTCATCATCTATGACTTGGTAATTGACCATGAAAGACAATGGCATTCTTCCTTACCATTCTATCTTTTTGTGCTATCCTGAGATCACATAGATTACAAAATTCAGATCTTGACTAGTTATATAGAACACACTACATGACTTACTCTTTCATTTTCTTGTCATGATTAGCTTCATGTTTGAGGCTGAAATCATACCTTATAAGGTCCTAATTATGGTTGGTATGATAGGTGGTTTATTGGTATCATTTCTGGTTGATCTTAACCCATTTTTGTAAGTTTACACTGCACCTGTCGACAGCCGAGCATTGCTCTGTCGACATGGGCTTTTATCCAGAACCCAGAAAATGATACCTGTGCTGGGCTGTCGACAGCAACCTCCTTGGCTGTCGATAGCCACAGACAGTCAGAGAGAAAAGCTTCTGGAAAAGCCTCCCTGTCGACAGCAAGACCTTGCCTGTCGACAGGTACCTTCAGCCCAGAAATTTCTGCACTTGTTTTGACTTGTTTTGTGATCGGAATCACACCCAATTGATCCAATCAAATGTTCATTCATTCATAGATGTTTTTTACCACTCTAAACACCTATTAATCAGTCAAGCTTATCCCTTATACCTGAACTTTCACCCAAAGTTCCGAGCATATTGACTTCGTGAAATTGGCGTTACTTGAATTCCATAAAGGGGTTTAGTTCCCAAAATTTTGTATGCAAGCTATAATCTTGTATCTTGATCTAGTGCATGAAGAGTGTGTGAAATGACAATATATGAGTCTCAGACTCGTTTGATAATTATGCCAGGCAAATAAGGGCTGGTTCAGTCCTGGAAGAGCGCCCGAATTCGTCACTAGCCGCGCGTGGACGTTGAGAATTTCTGGATGTTGGCATGCATCAATTATGTTTGATTAGTCATCATATCATGCTTGTGTGTATGAGAATATCTATTTCTGAATTTAAGTGTCCTCTTGCGAGAATACTCTTGCTTCTGAAAGCACTCATGAGAATTTGTGTATCTTGATTATGTCATACTTGTTCGTTATCTTGAACTTCATGTCAGTGATCCACACTTGTTTCTATCCTGATTATAATCATCTAAATCCTCTTGATTTAAAAGAATTGAGTTCTACTGGGCTAGTTAGCTCATAAATTTAACATTTTCAGGTGATCAAGATGGAGTTGATGCTTAAGGAGAATTTGTGTGCTGAGCGGATAATCCGATGCCGAGCAAAGCTATTAGTTTTGCTTTCTTTGTAGATAAAAGGAGAATGTAATAAAGATACTATCTACTTTTGTTTAATCCTCATTTAGACTGTAATGAGGAGGATCGTGTAATAAGTTTCGCGAACCGAGTTGGTTATAAAAATACCTTTCGTTATTTACATGTTTATAATCTGTCATTTCCGATAAATGCAATTTTATTAGGACGTGACAGATTAATTGGTATCAGAGCATTAACGATAAACCTAGGGATAATCAGTGAGATGGGGTAGAAATTTGGGATTAGTTAGTATGCTTTCATAATTCTATACAAGTTTAACCTCATATTTGTTTCAGTATGGACTTGAATGCCCAGAGAGGCTGGTGACAGCCATGGAAATGCTTCGTCAGGATATTGAGCTGTATGCTCAAGCACAAAAGGAAGCCCATGTATTACTTAAGGAAGAAATCCTTAATCTGACTGCGGGGTGCTTTCTTTGCCGGAAATCCTAGTGCTGCACTGGACGTAATGACTCAAGTCATGTGTAGGCTTGACATCTCAAGCTGGGGCAGGATATGCTGCAGCCCAGTTTGAGGAATATTGGGAAGCCATTACGGATGTGGCAAGGAGTTATACCACGGAGCTGACGAAGTTCAGCAGCCGCAACCTGCTGAAGTTGTTATAGATCTGACCCAGAATTAGGAAGACTTAGGCAACTTGTCTTTCTTTTGTTACCTTCTCCTTTTGTGTAAATGACTGTTGTAAGTATGTAACTCCCATGTGTAGGGAGTGAGAGGGTAGTGAAGGATGTTTTTGTAAAATGGATAGATGGAAGTAGAAGATGGCGGCAAGTTAGTTGTTATCTATGGATGTAACTTTTGATGAAAATATCTGACTGATAATGAAATGACGTGTTATGGATTTGAAATGTGTATATGTTGATGAATGCTAGTGGGTGGACTGTGAAATTATGTATGCCCTATGATGTTTCAGATCATTACCTAATTCTTGTTATGGACGGAGGTGATGCTAATTGGAAGAAAATGGAGAGTTCAATGCATGACTTGACCCGAGTAATGAGGACTGTAGCCCCAACAACAGCCATAACGGGACAAGTTTATTCAGAGATTTCGACTTAGATCCTCCGAGATTTGCGGAAGTACAGACCCGGATGAAGCTGAAAACTGGTTAAGGGATATTGAAAGGATATTTGGAGTAATTAAATGTACTGAGGAGGAAAAGATCCGGTTGGTGGTTTTTCAGTTAGAACGGGATGCTAGAGCGTGGTGGGATACTATAACATCCACATTAGAAGAGCCAACTCAAATCACTTGGATGAATTTGTGAGTTTTTAATGATCAATATTTTTCTGAAGTTGTACAGGAGAAGAAAGCAAATGAATTTGCTAATCTGAAACAATTAGGATGACAGTATCCGAATATGAGGCTCAATTTGCTCGACTATCAAGTATGCACCCATCTTATAGCCACGGATAAGCTAAAAGCTAAGAGGTTCATGAATGGACTACGTCCTATCTATATTGTACTTTAACTTCACATTGATTACTACATATTCAGAGATGGTCAAAAGAGCTTTGGCTTTGGAAGCTGCCAATGAAATGGTGGATAAAATTAAAGGAAGGTTAGGAGAAGGATCTTCGAATCGGAAGAGAAAGTTTGAACCAGGAAATACTCCGAACGTTCAACAATCTGGAAACAAGATAGGAAAAGCTCAGAATGGAAATAAAGAGGTGTGTAAACACTGTTATGTTAGAGGACACAAGATGGAAAATTGTTGGCGTAGGCTGGGAGCATGCCTCAGATGTGGGAATACTCAGCATCGAATTTCAGAATGTCAAATGGTTAAGAAGGTATCAACCAACCCAAATTCTCAAGGAAAGCAGCCAAGACAAGGGAGAATACAAGCTGTACATGAAATAGATCCTGAAACTCCACAGGAAGGCAAACTGATTGAAGGTACACTCACCATAAACTCAAAGCTTGCTCACGTGTTGTATTGATTCAGGAGCTACGCACTCCTTTATTAGCTATAATTTTGCTAAGACTTTGGAAATACGACCAGTACTACTGTCTACACAATTGGAAGTAGCAACTCCATTAAGTGAAGGTAAGAAACTTAGAGAGTATTACCCTAATAGTCATTTTGTGTGATGGACACAACTTATGTGGTGATTTAATATGCTTGGAAATGTGGGATTATGATGTGATCCTTGGGATGGATGGTTATCTAAATACCATGTTAATTTAGATTGCCAATTAAGGCGAGTCTCATTTCCAGGAAAAGAAAATTGTTCTATGACTTTTGACAAACCTCATGTTAGAAGAATGCCGATAATCTCAGCAGTTAAGGCCTGTAAGCTAGTACAAAAAGGTTGTCAAGGGTACTTGGCTTCTGTAACAATACTAATCAAGATATCACGGGATTGGATGATATTCCGGTGGTAAGGGAATTCTTGATATTTTTCCTGAAGAATTACCTGGTATACCACCTAATAGAGAGGTGAATTTCTCGATTGATTGGTACCGGCAGCTACACCAGTATCAAGAACACCATATAGAATGTCGGTAGAAGAATTAAAAGAATGAAAAGGCAGTTGTTAGAATTGATAGAGAAAGGATTTATCAGACCTAGTACCTCGCCATGGGGTGCTCCAGTGTTATTCGTGAAGAAAAAGGATGGATCTATGCGTTTATATATAGATTACCGACAGTTGAACCAATTGACCATAAAGAACAATATCCACTTCCAAGAATTGACGATCTATTTGATCAATTGTCTGGAGCCCAGTGTTTCTCCAAAATTGATTTAAGATCAGGATATCATCAACTCAAAATTCAATTCAGAGCAGGATATTCACAAATCAGCTTTCCGAACAAGATATGGACACTACGATTTGTAGTGATGCCGTTTGGATTAACTAATGCACCTGCTGCATTTATGCTTTGTGAATGACGTGTTCCGAACTTACTTGGATCAATTTGTGGTTGTGTTTATTTGACATATTGATTTACTCCAAGAGTATAGAAGATCATGAGCTGCATTTACGAATTACTTTGCAATTATTACGAGATCACACAAACTATATGCAAAGTTTAGTAAATGTGAATTTTGGATGAACAAGTTATATTCTTGGGTCATATCATCTCAAAAGAAGGGTTGTCTGTGGATTCTTCCAAGATTGAGACCATACAAAGATGGAACAACCAAAGAACCTCACTGAGGTTAGAAGTTTCTTGGGTATGGCTAGTTATTACTGGCGTTTTGTTCAGAATTTCTCTAGAATTGCCTCGCCTCTTACACAATTGACCAGAAAAGGAACTGCATTTATATGGAATGAAAATTGTGAACAAGCATTTCAGTCATTAAAGAAATATTTATCATCAGCACCAATTCTAGCTTTGCCAGTTGAGGGAAAGTTATTTGAAGTTTATACTGATGCTTCAAGTATTGGACTGGGATGTGTATTGATGCAAGATAGAAGAGTTATTACTTATGCATCAAGACAACTGAAAACTCATGAGAAGAATTATCCAGTACATGACTTGGAATTAGCTCAATCTCTTGCTCTTAACTTTGGAGACACTACCTATACAACAAATCAATTATAGTGTACTCTGATCATAAGAGTCTCAAATATTTGTTTTCACAAAAAGAGCTGAACATGAGACAAAGAAGGTGGATGGAGTACATTAAAGATTATGATTTTAATTTGAATACCATCCAGGGAAAGGAAGTACGGTAGCTGATGCACTTAGCAGAAATCCTACAGCAAAAGTGTTTCAATTACAAGTGAAGGAATGGAAATTACTGGAGGAGTTTTCACATTAAGTTTGAAGGTGGAATCACAAGAAGGGAAGGTTATAGTTATAACTTAACAGTTTCAATCAGATTTGATAAAACAAATTGGTGAGCGGCAGATCATGATCCTGTACTAGAAGATGTTGCCCCGTTGGCTAACCCAGAGGGGGTGGGGTGAATGGGTCTTTAAATAAAATTTATCTGATAAAAACCTGAACTAAACAAACATAAAGAGTTCTTGAAAGAGATTAGTAATGGTTAGTAAAAACAACAATCACACAATGAAGACAATCACAAACACACAGATTTATCCTGGTTCGGATCTCCTCTCCTTAGGAGTCCTACGTCCAGTCCCTGAGCAACCCTCAGGATTTCACTAACTAGGGTACAGTCCCCCTATGGACAAAACAACCACCCCAGCTCAGCTGGTCTTCCTTCACTCCTGAAGGGAACACAACACCCTGGTACCACCAGGTCTTCCTTCACTCCTGAAGGGAAAACACCACCATGGAACCACCAGGTCTTCCTTCACACACGAAGGGAAAGAACACAAGAAAATCTTGGAAGAAATGACTAGCCCCTAGATCAAGCTTTTACAACATTCAATCTGAAGCTACAAGCACTGAGAGACGAAGATCTACACAATGTGCACTCTCACAAACTAATCTAGCTCTTCCTTAATTTTTCTTCTCACAGCACAAGGAGCTAAGAGCCAAGATCGAAAGGAATGAATTTCTGGCTCTAGAGATCTTCTGAAGACTTAAAGCTACAGAGTTATGGGCTCTCTTTGAATCCAATAATGCTTTCTTCTTCGGTGAGTCCATGTCTTCAGAACTCGTCTTGTATTTATATCTCCAATTTGAATGAGGACGAAGAGATGACCGTTGTCTCACAGCTTTGGTGTACGTTAGACTGAAGGATTTGTGGAAGCTTCCTGTCGACAGTCTTTTGTTCTTTGGAGCACGCAAAGTGATGAGATCTTCTGAGTTGGCTTGTGGTTCTTCCAATGTTGTAGAATAGTATATCCAAGGTTCTGCAAGGTTGAGCTTTAATGGTAGACAGTTATACTATCTCCAGATGTCAATCAACGTCAGAGCAGATAGATACAAATATAGTAGTAACAGTTTATCGTTCTAAAAGATGCATGCAGAGAATACACGAGAATAGAAGATATGTTCCGTATCCATGCAGAGATACGTTCAGACTTTATTAATGCATGCAGTCAAACAGACGTGATCAACTTTGACTATTCAACGTATCTTAAATCAAGATAAACAATTAATTAATAGAAACATGACTTGCAATCGTTATGATAGTCTGATAGAATCGTTATGAACAAATTGCTATAGTCCTCAAAGAAGTCGTTATGATAACTTATGAATCGTTATCACAACACCAAGTCGTTATACTCCTGAAAGAATCGTTATGCTGACTTACAGAATCGTTATGAAAACAAGTCGTTATGACTTTCTAAAGAATCGTTACGATGACTTACAGAATCGTTATGACGAGCAAGGTCGTTATAACTTTTAAAGAAATCATTACGATGACTTACAGAATCGTTATGACGAGCAAGTCGTTATAACTTTCTAAAGAAATCGTTACGATGACTTACAGAATCGTTATGACGAGCAAGTCGTTATAATTTCTAAAGAAATCGTTACGATGACTTACAGAATCGTTATGATGCGCAAGTCGTATAACTTTCTAAGAAATCGTTACGATGACTTACAGAATCGTTATAATGAGCAAGTCGTTATAACTCTGAATGAGTCGTTACGATAACTTACAGAGTCGTTATAATGAGCAAGTCGTTATAACTTCTGAAGAGTCGTTACGATAACTTACAGAATCGTTATACCATCGACTTGTTTGACACAGCAAGGTTATTCAATCTTACAGTAAATCGTTGCACTTGTGAGGAAATCGTTACAGTTAATGAAGGAATCGTTATAGCTCTTCTGAAAACAATGTATGTAAGCACTTACCACAAATGCTTGACTTTCTTTGGGTATTTCCTGTGCTTAAGGCTAAATAAAACATAGTTAGAAAAACTTTTGACAGTGTTTTGTTATCACCAAATAGCATGTAATTAATTTAAAAGTACATGGGGATGGACTGTTCATCAATCTCCCCCTTTTGGTGATGACAAAACTATGATCAACATTTAAGTAGTACTTAACAGTAAACAGGAATAAAAGTGATTCAAGAATGTATCAGACAATGTAGGTAATCATTCTCCCCCTTTTTGTCATTAAGCAAAAAGTGATAGGAAAGAGATAAAGAATAAGAGACAATGAGGAGAAAGAGCACAACCCATTCATTAAGCTTGTGGAGGTACAGGTAGATAATAAGCAGGAGAGAGAAGGGAGGCATAATGAGAAATAGCTTCCCAGGCCTGCTCTTCCTGATGCATAAAAAATTGCCTAAAGGCACCACTCTCAATGAAGAAGGTTGGTCCCATGGTTGAAGCCATCTTGGAGAGATATGCTGCGCTGCTTGGTAAGAAACTGGTCATAATCATCTGGATCCATGGAGGAGCGATGAGGAGAGTTGTACCAAAGCTTGCACAGGCAAGGAATTGATCCATGGTGACAGGATAGAAAATCTGTTTCTCCTTGAGTTCATGGCGTAGAGCTAGAAACACCTTGTACCTTTCACCCAATTTTGTAGGGATCAAGGACCAGATGGATGGAGTTCATATCCAAGAAAGTGGCAGGAGAGACAGGATTTTTCCTTCCCTGGCCTGAGCAGCATTCAGATGAGCTAGCTGTTGAGCTGACAAGAGTAAACTTGGACCATTCGGAGGCATTCAGCCTTTCACATTCTGAGAGTAGAGGGGCAAGAACATCAGATTTGACAAACCCTCTATGATATTCCCGGAATAGAAATCTAGGAAAACCAACTTGAGGCCCTTTCTGAATCTTGATTCTGCCCATGACTCTTGCAAAACGCTCAAAGATGATTGAACCAATCGAACTCCATGATCAGAAATGAATCTGAGGCAGGAAATGTCTTCAGGTAAATGAAGAGTTGCAAAATCTACTCTTATTTCCTCAGACTGCTCAGAGTGGATAAGGACCTTGATGGCTCTCTTGAACTGGCTAAGCTGAACTTCAGGTAATCTGTTGAGATACCTGTAGTTGTTGAACATTTGGAAATGCCTGATCAGCTTGATTAGCTTCTGAATGGCAGGGGCCCAGGTGTTCTGGTGGTGAAACTTGAACCACTCAGAAAGGTTAAGGATTGATCCCTGGGAGGAAACCTTGCTGCCTTAGCCTGAAGAAAGCGATTGTACAAATCTTTATGAGATCTAGCCCATTGCTCCTCAGTTTTGGAGTGGGCTGAGGAGAAGATTTTGGATTTTTCGGCTTTAGACAGAGGAGTATAGGGAAGAATTACGTCTAGATGGTCAGAGAGGTTAAGAAAGGAAGATTGTAAAGAGTGGCAAAAACAACCTTTTGTATATTCTTTGTACAGTGAGGTATGCTTGTTGGTCACTGTAAGAGAAAACCACAAAGGTGGGTAAAGAGGTGTTGGAGGAAGAAAGTTTGCGTTTCTTTGAGACAGTACTGGAAGAGTCTGTCTTGGAAAGGTGGTCTCCTACCTTTAGCACAGACCTAAGGATAACCTCTTCAAACTCATCCTTAATTTTATCAAGAAAGGGAGAGTCGATTTGGACATTCTTAGGAATAATAGTGATAAAGGAGGGAGGTGCAGGGGGGTAGAGAAATGCATCAGAATTGAGAAATCCTACTTCTGGAATGAAGATGTACCAGAAGAGGATGAGGCTCCAGCTGAGGATGCTGGAGGGGCCTCGAAATTTTGAGAAGAAGAAAGATGAGAAGTGGAAGAACAGGAGAGGATGAGATAGGATGAGGAGGGAAAGGTGGGAGAGAAGAAATGGGCCTGGATCTAGGCCTTTTGAGGGAGGTGGAGCTGTGAAGTTAGTGGGTGGAGAAGGAGGAATGGGAGTGTTGGTAGAAGTGGGAGCAATGGGTGGAGGATCTGAAACCACTTCTTCAGGCAAGGGAGGCAAAGGATCCAACACTGCCGGCCCTGGTGGCCTGATTCCAACACAACTGGCCCTGATGGCCCTGACTCTTCAGCTGGCCTGATGGCCCTGACTCTTCAGCTGGCCCTGATGGCCCTGATGGTTCGGCCTCTGCTGCTGCCTCGACTTCACTGCTGGGGGGGCTGCTGCTGTTTGCCCGGAGGGCTCAGGTACACTTGTGTTAGGTTCCTGAGCTGCTGGAGGAGGAGGAGCTTGAGCTCCAACTGCCTGAAGGATGTCAGATAACAAATTCTTCATGGTCCCCATTTCCTGATGGAACCATGTCATGGCAGAGCGAATCTGAACAAGTTCCTGGCGGGCTGAAGCTTGGCTTAGAAAAATGGAGTTCACATCAGACTGAAGTGTACAAAGCAGCTCACCCTGAATATCCAACCTCTCAATCACAGGTTTTAAATTGATGACAATTTTTTGCTTGACCTGTCTTTCAAATGGTGTGTCAGCTAAAAGGGGTACTTTAGGAGCTATAACTTTCTCTTTGCCCTTTGTAGCTGGAGGAGGTGGATCATTATCCTCATCAGAACTTGATGAACTAGCTGTCTCCCCTTCTCTGGGATCCAAATTTGCAGAATCTCTCTGTTCTTCCTCCTGATCTCTGGTGGCTGGTGGTGCATCAGCTGGTTTCTCTTGGGATTGCTCCCCCTCAAGTGGAGCATCTTCTGCAACTGCACCAGTCTCCCCTGACAGGGAGCATCCATTTCCATAGAGTCATCCTGAGGATTTTGCTGCTCTTCTTCCACTGGGCTTTCTTCATAATGGCCTGATGCCACAGTCTCCTCTACACAGGCAAGATGTCCTCTGGGAGAATATCCTCAATTCTCCTTTCAGCAGAAGTACAACTGGATCTGCTGCTGCTGGCCTTTCTTCTTCTTCCTTACTGGTGTTGCTGCCTCTGATGATTTCTGGCCATAGATGGCCCTTCCTGCTCTGCTTCTACAAGGACTGGAACAGAACTGATTCCAGTGGCAATTCGGGCATCACAACAGCTGCTTCCAACTGAGATTGAGCAACTGAAGGCTCACCAATGAGTGCTTCACCTTCTGCAACTGAGGCCTTGGACCAGACCCCATTGACTACTGAAAAGCCACTCTTCTTTAGATTTCTGGACCTGATAGCTTGGCCCATCTTCTCTACAACTGCCCCTGAGACATCTACACCGAAGTGTCTGAAGATCCTGGTAAGTAAATGGGCATAGGGCAGGGACACATTCAACTTGCTTTTAGTGTCCCAAATCTGTTCCCTGGCAAATTTCATTCTCTCTATCATCACTGCGGCCATATTGATTTCCTTATTTTAATGGCCCAGACATTAGGTCGGAGTCAGCCTTAGTGCAAGAGGAGAAGGTTGCACTACGGGGAACCAAAATCTGACAAACAATGAAGTGAAGGAGGCGATTGAAGGCACTTAATTGATTGATATCTAGCTTGCCATCCCTCATCTTGAACCCCGGCCCAACAATCCCAAAACCCTTTTCTTGGGTTTCTACTGAATGAATCCCACTGAAACCGGATGTGCTTACTCCAAACAGCATCCTAAGCAGTTCCTGGTCGATTCTGATTAGGGTGCCCTTGACCGAAGAAACGAGGGCCCCATCTTCTTCTGTTCTTAAGCACACAAAGAACGCCTTTACCAAGTCCGGATAACTTACCTCTGAGCAAGTGGTAAGTCCTTCCCATTTCATCTGGTTGATCTTCTCAACAATGCTGCTCATTCCATTCTTCTGCAGATCTTCAATATCTACTTCCTTGTGACCACAGAGCTTCGTCTTCACAAAGGTGAAACGCTCCTGCTGTGCTGGGGTGAGGTATTCGGCGCTGTAGCCACCCACACTGCCGGCAATAGCTGGTGCGGCCATGGATTCAGGTGGGAGAAGGTTTGAAAGGTTGAAGAGAAGGGTGACGAGAAGAAACCCTCAAACGATTTCGCGGGAAGGAGATGGAAGCTTCAAATTTGCAGAGGATAGAGGCAAGAGTCGCTAGGGCATCGGCTCATGCGTCGGGACGAAAGAGGGAAAAAGGTGAACGAGGAAGGGGAATCGTTAACGCATCGATTTAAAGAAGATAAAAAGCTCCAAAAGGTGAGGCGTCAGAAACGACAAACGAGGTTGACCGCCTCGAAAGACTATGACTTATCGGACGGAAACGCTTAAACTGAGAATTTTGAATTGATTTTGCCGTAAAAGGAGAGAGAGAAAACCTACTTAAATTCTGAGAATTTTTATACCAGCTTTAAATGAAGATCTTTTCACAAAATACACATGCCTAACTCCCTTCTAAGAGATGTAAATCTCTCTTCAGGTAAGGCCTTTGTGAAAATATCTGCTAACTGATTGTTTGTATCAATAAACGATATTTCAATATTGCCATTAGCTACATGATCACGAATAAAATGGTATCTGACCTCAATGTGTTTGGTCCTGGAGTGCTGAATTGGATTTTTGGTGAGGTTGATAGCACTGGTGTTGTCACATAGCAGTGGAATTGTCTTGATTTTGAGTCCAAAATCCTCAAGCTGTTGCTTTATCCATAAGAGTTGTGTACAGCAACTTCCAGCAGCTACGTACTCGGCTTCAGCTGTAGATAGTGCTACTGAATTTTGTTTCCTTGAGGACCATGAGATTAAACACCCTGCAAGAAATTGACAGCAACCACTGGTGCTTTTTCTATCTACCTTGCATCCAGCATAGTCAGCATCAGAATATCCTACTAAATTTACATCACAGGAGTTTGGATACCATAGTCCTAGATCATGAGTCCTGGCTAAGTATCTAAAAATTCTTTTCACAGAAATTAAATGTGACTCTCTAGGGTCGGCTTGATATCTAGCACACATGCATACACTAAATAATATATCAGGTCTACTTGCGGTTAGATAAAGTAATGAACTATCATACCTCTGTAGATCTTTTGATCTACCTTCTTACCATGTTGTCACTGTCCATCCTAGTTGATGTACCCATTGGTGTTGACAGTGGCTTGGTGTTTTCAAATCCAAATTCTTTAGCAGTTCTCTGGTGTACTTTGCTTGACAGATGTGAGTTCCTTCCTTTCCTTGTTTGATTTGAAGTCCAAGGAAGTAGTTAAGCTCTCCCATCATACTCATCTCAAATTCTCCCTGCATTAGCTTTTCAAAATACTTGCACAAGGATTCATCAGTAGATCCAAAGATGATGTCATCCACATAAATTTGAACCAACAGTATATTTTTGACTTTTGTTTTTATAAAAAGAGTGCTATCTACTTGACCTCTACTGAAACCATGTTTTAGGAGAAAAGAACTAAGTCTTCATACCAGGCTCTAGGTGCTTGTTTTAAACCATATAAAGCCTTATGCAATTTAAAAACATGATTCGGAAAGTCTGTATCATCAAAACCCGGCGGTTGTTCCACATAAACTTCTTCTTTAATAAAACCATTTAGAAAGGCAGATTTAACATCCATTTGAAATAACTTTAGATCTAATGCAGATGCATAAGCAAGTAAAATTCTAATAGCCTCAAGTCTAGCCACTGGTGCATAGGTTTCATCAAAATCTATGCCTTCCTCTTGACAATAGCCTTGAGCCACCAGTCTGGCCTTGTTTCTTAGAATTACACCAGATTCATCCAATTGTTTCTGAACACCCATTTGGTGCCGATCACAGGATGGTCTGATGGTCTAGGAACAAGTGACCATACTTGGTTTCTCTTGAATTGATTTAATTCATCTTGCATTGCTATTATCCAAGATTCATCAGTTAAGGCTTCATTGACTGTCTTAGGCTCTATTTGAGATACAAAAGCAAGGTAATCACAAGGAATCACGTTACCTCTTGTTCTTACCCCTACAGATGGATCACCAATGATGTTTTCAGGTGGATGATCCTTCTTGTATCTCCATTCCTTTGGAAGAGTTTCATGAGAAATTTCTTCTTGTTGCAATTCTTCCAGAGGCGGATCATCCTTGTCTTCAAGTGATGTGTCTTCAGTTTATTGGACAGTTCATCTGCATCATCATTATCACTTTCTACTTCCTTCCTCAAGGAAGGGTTAGTTTCATCAAAAATAATGTGTACAGACTGTTCAATCAATAAGGTACGTTTATTAAACACTCTATAGCCTTTGGGTTTAGAAGTGTACCCATGAAGATGCCTTCATCTGATTTGGCATCCAACTTACCAATATCCCTTTTTCCGTTGTTGTGTATAAAGCAAGGACATCCAAAGGTTCTGAAATGGCTGATCTTTGGCTTCTTCCCTTTAAACAGCTCATATGCAGTCTTCTTCAGGATTGGCCTGATCATGACTCTGTTGACAATGTAGCTGGCTGTGTTGACTGCTCTGCCCAGAAATATCTTGGTAAACATATTCACAAAGCATGGTTCTTGCCATATCCAAGAGAGTTCGGTTCTTCCGTTCAGCTATACCATTTTGCTGTGGTGTCTTGGTGCTGAGAAATTGTGCTGAATTCCTTGATCATCACAGAATCTAGCAACTTTTCATTTTGGAACTCACACCATGATCAGATCGAATGGATACTATACTGAACTTCTGATCTTTCTGGACTTTCCTGCTGAAACTAACAAAATTATCAAAAGTATCATTTTTATGTTCTAAGAATGATACCCATGTGAATCTTGAGTAGTCATCTACTATAACAAATCCGAAATTCTTTTCTCCAAGACTGGTAGTCTCATTAGCCCAAATAGATCCATATGTAGGAGCTCTAGGGTTTTGAGGTGGTCACCATCGTCTTTGACTTGAAGGAACTTTTTGTGTGATTTCCCTTAGCACAAGGTCTCAAACACTTTCTAATTTACTATTGATTTTCGGTAGACCTTCCACAAGATTCCTCTTTCTGAGCTTGCTCAAGCCATCCAAGCTGCAGTGGCCTAGCCTTCTGTGCCACAGATCAGTTGATTTGTCTTTGCTGGCTACCAGACATACATTTTGCTCTTTGAGTTCTTCAAGGTAGAGCACGTACAGATTCTTCTCTCTATTTGCTTCAAAGATGACTGCTCCACCTTTAGTATGCTGCATTTTGACTCTTGAAATTTGATTTGATGTCCTCTATCACACAACTGACTTATACTGATGAGGTGTGCTTCAATCCTTTGACTAACAGCACATCTTCTATGACTGTTTTTCCTTTGCTGTTTACTGAACCACTGCCTACTACAGTTCCTTTTCCATTATCTCCATAAGTGACTGTTCCTTCTTCATCTTGGAGATGGGAGAAAAGCTTCAGGTTTCCTGTCATGTGCCTTGAGCACCCACTATCCAATACCATTTGGATGCTCGAAGGTTAACCTGAAATAAAGACATCAAGATTTAGGTACCCAAGTTCTGTTGGGTCCTGATGGGTCAGTATCATTATTTTTACTTTTATTATCCACTTCTATGTCTTGTTGGACAGGTGGATTTAATGTCCTAGCTTATTACAGTGACTACAACATGATGTTATTGTTACTCTTTCTCTTTCTATGTACTTAAATTCACTTTATATGCCACATCTTGTTCTGGAGTGAATTTAGGAGTTAGATATTTTTCAGGATAGACTATTTCTTCTTCATTTACTGGAGGTATGTATCCTATACCTCGTTTGTTCTTACCAGATCTTCTAGCACCCTTTAGTAACAAGGAGTTCTTCCATTTGTAAACTTTTCTAAGATGCTTGCTAGTGTATTGTTTTCTTCATTTAATTCTTTTACCATTTTTCTTAAATCATCTGAGCTTTCCTGTTTTTCTAGTTTAATGATTTGTTGTTCTTGTCTTTTAAGTTTTCACATAATAGTTCATTTCTTCTCTAAGCTCATTATTTGTTTTTCTAGTTCTTCATTTTCAGATTTTAATCTGAGTTGGTATTTTCGAGACAAGTGATATTTTTCTTGCTAACTTTAAGTAGTTTAGACACTTCTTTATACTTATCGTAAAGTTCATTAAATGCACTTTCCAAATCATCGGAATCTGAATCATTACAGGAATCAAAGAGGAATCAGAAGTTACCTTATCCTCGGTATTTGCCATAAAAGCCAATTGGCTTCTTCTTCTTCACTGCTGGAGCTTGACTCACTGTCTGAGTCGCTGCTGTTTTCCCATGCAGCTGCCATGGCTTTCTTTTTGTATCTTCTGAACTTCTTGGAGCTGTCCTTCTTCTTGTGATCATTTTTCTTTAGCATTGGACAGTCTGCCTTGATATGTCCAGGCTTCTTGCATTCATAGCAAAGTGGCTCATTCCTCTTCTGATCTTTTCCGTCTGGTCTCTTGAGATCTTTGTTTTTCTTGAAGTACCTCCTACCAGACTGACTGGTCTTCTCTTCTTGGCCAAGATTCTCTGCAATCTTTTTGACAGCATAGCTTCTTCATCATCACTATCTTTGCTATCTTCACTGTTATCCAAGGATTCTTCAGATGAGTCCCCATTAGCTTTAAGCGCATTGGACTGCTTCTTTCTACTGGAGGATTCTCCTAATCTTTCCATGTTTATTTCATGGCCAAGAGAGACCCGATGAGTTTTTCTACTGACATTCTCTTAGGTCATTAGCTTCTTCGATAGCTGTGACCTTTGGCGTCCATGAAGATGGCAAGGATCTGAGAATCTTCCTTACCATATCTGCAATCTCATATGACTTTCCTAGACTGGCTAGACCATTAGTGATGTCAGTAAATCGACTAAACATTTGGGTAATAGACTCACCTGATTGCATTTGAAATCTTTCATACTGAGTGACAAGAATGTCGATTCTTGTCTCCTTTACTTTGTCTGTACCCTCATACGTAATCCTTAGCTTTTCCCACATTTCCATGGAGGATTTGCATGCTGAGACTCTGTTGAACTCCTTCTTGCTTAGAGCACAACATAGAATGCTCTTGGCTTTACAGTTCAAGAGATTTTCTTTCTATCTTCATCTGTCCATTGTGCTTTGTCATTTGTGACGACCAGATCACCTTCTTCCACTATCGACCAGATTTGATAGTCGTGGCCTTGTAGAAAGTATTCCATCCTGGTCTTCCAATACGTATAATCTTCACCGTCGAACAAAGGAGGTCTGTTGACAGACTGACCTTCGAAGTGACCTTGGGCTGCCATGGATCTTTACTCTTCAGATCGTTGGATCTTGTTCTTTGTCGAAGAGACTGAGCTCTGATACCACTTTGTTGCCCGGTTGGCTAACCCAGAGGGGGGGGGTGAATGGGTCTTTAAATAAAATTTATCTGATAAAAACCTGAACTCAAACAAACATAAAGAGTTCTTGAAAGAGATTAGTAATGGTTAGTAAAACACAATCACACAATGAAGACATCACAACACACAGATTTATCCTGGTTCGGATCTCCTCTCCTTAGGAGTCCTACGTCTAGTCCCTGAGCAACCCTCAGGATTTCACTAACTAGGGTACAGTCCCCCTATGGACAAAAAAACCACCCAGCTTAGCTGGTCTTCCTTCACTCCTGAAGGGACACAACACCCTGGTACCACCAGGTCTTCCTTCACTCCTGAGGGAAAACACCACACTGGAAACCCCAGGTCTTCCTTCACACACGAAGGAAAGAACACAAGAAAATCTTGGAAAAATGACTAGCCCCTAGATCAAGCTTTTACAACACTCAATCTGAAGCTACAAGCACTGAGAGACGAAGATCTACACAATGTGCACTCTCACAGAACTAATCTAGCTCTTCCTTAATTTTTCTTCTCACAGCACAAGGAGCTAAGAGCCAAGATCGAAAGGAATGAATTTCTGGCTCTAGAGATCTTCTGAAGACTTGAAAGCTACAGAGTTATGGGCTCTCTTTGAATTCCAATAATGCTTTCTTCTTCGGTGAGTCCATGTCTTCAGAACTTCGTCTTGTATTTATATCTCCAATTTGAATGAGGACGAAGAGATGACCGTTGTCTCACAGCTTTGGTGTACGTTAGACTGAAGGATTTGTGGAAGCTTCCTGTCGACAGTCTTTTGTTCTTTGGAGCACGCAAAGTGATGAGATCTTCTGAGTTGGCTTGTGGTTCTTCCAATGTTGTAGAATAGTATATCCTCAAGGTTCTGCAAGGTTGAGCTTTAATGGTAGACAGCTATACTATCTCCAGATGTCAATCAACGTCAGAGCAGATAGATACAAATATAGTAGTAACAGTTTATCGTTCTAAAAGATGCATGCAGAGAATACACGAGAATAGAAGATATGTTCCGTATCCATGCAGAGATACGTTCAGACTTTATTAAATGCATGCAGTCAAACAGACGTGATGCAACTTTGACTATTCAACGTATCTTAAATCAAGATAAACAATTAATTAATAGAAACATGACTTATGCAATCGTTATGATAGTCTGATAGAATCGTTATGAACAAATTGCTATAGTCTCAGAAGAAGTCGTTATGATAACTTATGAAATCGTTATCACCCAAGTCGTTATAACTCCTGAGAATCGTTATGCTGACTTACAAAATCGTTATGATAAACAAGTCGTTATGACTTTCTAAAGATATCGTTACGATGACTTACAGAATCGTTATGACGAGCAAGTCGTTATAACTTTCTAAAGAAATCGTTACGATGACTTACAGAATCGTTATGACGAGCAAGTCGTTATAACTTTCTAAAGAAATCGTTACAATGACTTACAGAATCGTTATGACGAGCAAGTCGTTATAACTTTCTAAAGGAATCGTTACGATGACTTACAGAATCGTTATAATGAGCAAGTCATTATAACTTCTGAAGGAGTCGTTACGATAACTTACAGAGTCGTTATAATGAGCAAGTCGTTATAACTTCTGAAGGAGTCGTTACGATAACTTACAGAATCGTTATACCATCGCTTGTTTGACACAGCAAGGTTATTCAATCTTACAGGTAATCGTTGCACTTGTGAGGAAATCGTTACAGTTAATGAAGGAATCGTTATAGCTCTCTGAAAACATGTATGTAAGCACTTACCACAAATGCTTGACTTTCTTTGGGTATTTCCTGTGCTTAAGGCTAAATAAAACATAGTTAGAAAAACTTTTGACAGTGTTTTGTTTATCACCAAAATAGCATATAATTAATTTAAAAGTACATGGGGATGGACTGTTCATCAGAAGAGATTCGAGAAAACTTAATTTCTAGACCTGATTTTATTGAAGATTCTCAAGGAAATCTACGATTCCGAAATAGGTTGTGTGTGCCGGATGATTGTGAGATCAAAAAGCAAATTCTTGAAGAAGCTCATCGATCACATTATACCATTCATCCTGGAGCTGTTAAGATGTACCAAGATTTAAAGAGACATTTTTGGTGGTGCAATATGAAAAAGGATATCGTAAATTGTATTGCAAGGTGTTTGCTATGTCAAAAATCAAAGCCGAACATCAGAAACTGGCTGGGAAGTTAAAACCACTCGAAATACCTGAATGGAAATGGACAGTATTGGTATGGATTTTATTGTGGGATTACCTAGAACTCGAAGTGGATTTGATACTATATGGGTAATCGTTGATCGACTTACAAAATCAGCTCATTTTCTAGCAATTAAAACAAGATGGTCTGTTAGTATCTTGGCAGCCCTGTATATGAAAGAAATTGTCCGATTGCATGGGATTCCAAGAAATATAATTTCAGATAGAGATGCAAGATTTACTTCACATTTCTGGAAAGAATTACAGGATGCATTGGGAACTAAACTGAAGTTTAGTACAGCATTTCATCCTCAAACTGATGGACAAACAGAACGGGTGAATCAGATTATCGAAGATATGTGCCGAGCTTGTATATTAGAATTTGGAAGTGACTGGAATACTCATTTAGCGATCATGGAATTTGCATATAATAATAGTTATCAATCTACGATACAAATGGCACCTTTTGAAGCTTTGTATGGCCGTCAATGTAGATCACCGTTATGTTGGGTGGAATTAACGAAACCCATATTCTTGGACCTGAAATGATTCAAGAAACCATGGAAATTATCAAGTTGGTGCAAGATAGAATGAAGCTGCTCAAGACCGGCAGAAAAGCTATGTTGATCGTCGAAGAAGAGAATTGGAATTTCAAGATGGCGAACATGTATTCCTTAAAGTATCTCCTAGACGTGGAATAAGAAGATTTGGGATCAAAGGAAAATTGAGTCCAAGGTACATTGGATCATTTGAGATTTTGAAAAGGATTGGAGAAGTAACCTATCAATTGGCACTTCCGCCACAATTGTCCAATGTACATGATATTTTCCACGTATCGATGCTAAGAAAATATGTTTATGATCCGGAGCACATCATTGGATATCAAGATCTGGAAATACAGAAACTTAGCATATGAAGAAAGGCTTGTACAAGTTCTTGATCAAAAAATCAAGCAACTTCGGAACAAGGAAGTTTCCTTATTAAAGATTCAATGGAATAAACGCGGACAAGAAGAGGCAGCATGGGAACTTGAAGACGCCATCAGAACCAAATATCCAGAATTGTTTACAGGTCAGTAACCACACTCTTAAGTAATTAAATTTGGAGGACCAAATTTCTTTTAGTGGGGGAGAGTTGTAATACCCCAAATTTATATTACTATTTATTTATTCCAAAACAAGGATAATTCAGCTATAATACCTTAACGATATCAATAAATTGAAATAATTGACATGTAAGTACGGCTGGTGGTAATGAACATTACCCCAGTGACGCACATCGAAATACGTGCCTCCACAGGGCGATTCTGGAAATGACGTCAAAATAAAAATCCGAGAACATCATAATTTCCAGAAAAATATGGAGAAATTTATTATGTAATTACATGAATTTTTCGACGTATGGATTTCAACGTACAATCGACGTGACCAATTTTCGGGTGATTTTTCACCTACTGCAAAATAAAATCTAAAAATTAAACTAAAATTACTACAATTTGTAAAACTATTCTATTAGCCTATGGTTAAAATTTCATGACAAAAGGACACCATTAAATGTGTTTGCCTAGCAAACATTGGACCAGTTGATTTATTGAGTATTTACGGTTTGCATTTCCTTTGGATTTTCTGAAAGCTTGCGTGTAAGCCTATGGGAAGGCCAGCACATGGGGTAAAATCTCATGACCACTTACCTGAGGTGTCCTACCCAGGAAGTTGCATGTTACCCGTGTCATATGGTGAAAACAATTCACCCTTACCATGACACCTAGGTGACTATCGTGTCACCTTGCATGAGAAGCCCCATTGCCGATAAAAACACCCCAAGGATCATCGTGCATAGGTTCCTCTTCCTATTTCTTTGTTCTTCCTCTACCATTGCTTGAAGTAATCTCAAGAGTGAGAAGTTTCTGAGTGAGAAACTTGGTGGAGAAGCTATTTCGGGAGGAATTGCTGTCTCTCTCTCTTCTCTGTACATATCATTTTGGTTCAAGCTTGACTGGAGCTACTACTAAGGAACATCTGAAGAGTTATCTTGGAAGCTAAAGCTATTGTTCCAAGCTACATCTGATTACTCATCTCTTTGTGATTATCTTCTTTACCTCCTTCAACCAAGGTAGGATTCAATCTTTTGATCACCATCTTCTATTTCTCCTTCCTTATTAAGTCTTGAATCCAATAGCTATCTTGACTTCATGTGAATATGGATTTAGTAAGCTTCCTTGATTAATTCGTTACCATTGAGTTCATATTGTTGCTAATCAACACTCACGACTTTGATTATAATCTTATGTACTGGTAGAATTCTCTTCTTGTACCTTCCTTTCACACACTCTTGACATCCTCTTTAGTTTAAGAGTTTGATCACTTGTTAATTGCCTTAAGTGTGTGAGTTATCTTGTGAGAATCATGTATCTACTCTTTACAAGATTTATCTTAGTATGAGTTTTAGAAATCCATTCTCATTCTTGTTCTTCTTGCTTCCATAACTTAGTGTAGTATAGCTAGTGGGAGTGATCAATTCTCCTGAGTTATTGACCTTCAGATTCATAGATTTCCTCCATGATAAGGTTCATGTATTCATCATCTATGACTTGGTAATTGACCATGAAAGACAATGTCATTCTTCCTCACCATTCTATCTTTTTGTGCTATCCTGAGATCACATAGATTACAAATTTCAGATCTTGACTAGTTATATAGAACACACTACATGACTTACTCTTTCATTTTCTTGTCATGATTAGCTTCATGTTTGAGGCTGAAATCATACCTTATAAGGTCCTAATTATGGTTGGTATGATAGGTGGGTTTATTGGTATCATTTCTGGTTGATCTTAACCCATTTTTGTAAGTTTACACTGCACCTGTCGACAGTCGAGCATTGCCCTGTCGACATGGGCTTTTATCCAGAACCCAGAAAATGATACCTGTGCTGGGCTGTCGACAGCAACCTCCTTGGCTGTCGACAGCCATAGACAGTCAGAGAGAAAAGCTTCTGGAAAAGCCTCCCTGTCGACAGCAAGACCTTGCTTGTCGACAGGTACCTTCAGCCCAGAAATTTCTGCACTTGTTTTGACTTGTTTTGTGATCGGAATCACACCCAATTGATCCAATCAAATGTTCATTCATTCATAGATGTTTTTTACCACTCTAAACACCTATTAAATCAGTCAAGCTTATCCCTTATACCTGAACTTTCACTCCAAAGTTCCGAGCATATTGACTTCGTGAAATTGGCGTTACTTGAATTCCATAAAGGGGTTTAGTTCCCAAATTTTTGTATGCAAGCTATAATCTTGTATCTTGATCTAGTGCATGAATGAGTGTGTGAAGATGACAATATATGAGTCTCAGACTCGTTTGATAATTATGCCAGGCAAATAAGGGCTGGTTCAGTCCTGGGGAGAGCGCCCGAATTCGTCACTAGCCGCGCGGGGACGTTGAGAATTTCTGGATGTTGGCATGCATCAATTATGTTTGATTAGTCATCATATCATGCTTGTGTGTATGAGAATATCTATTTCTGAATTTAAGTATCCTCTTGTGAGAATACTCTTGCTTCTGAAAGCACTCATGAGAATTTGTGTATCTTGATTATGTCATACTTGTTCGTTATCTTGAACTTCATGTCAGTGATCCACACTTGTTTCTATCCTTGATTATAATCATCTAAATCCTCTTGATTTAAAAGAATTGAGTTCTACTGGGCTAGTTAGCTCATTAAATTTAACATTTTCAGGTGATCAAGATGGAGTTGATGCTTAAGGGGAATTTGTGTGCTGAGCAGATAATCCGATGCCGAGCAAAGCTATTAGTTTTGCTTTCTTTGTAGATAAAAGGAGAATGTAATAAGATACTATCTATTTTTGTTTAATCCTCATTTAGACTGTATGAGGAGGATCGTGTAATAAGTTCCGCGAACCGAGTTGGTTATAAAAATACCTTTCGTTATTTACATTTTATAATCTGTCATTTCCGATAAATGCAATTTTATTAGGACGTGACATAGTCATTATATGTTTGACACTTGATATCATTATTCAATTCTTCTGCATGCTGATTTACATCTTACATTGTTACTTTATCATGTTTGTTATTTCCTGGTGCAGCAATTATTTTTAATTCATGTAAATTTCTGTAATTCCTTAATATTGGAGGATAAATCCTACTAAGCACAATTACTCATATCGTTCCTTTCCCTCAGGTGATCTATAGTTCTAGAAGACGGGATATTAGGAATTGTGTGCTGAGTGTTCAACCTTGCTGCATCTGCTTTTTTAATGTTTAGTCAGTGAGACATGTATCTACATTAACTTAGAGAAATGTTAGCCAGTGAATTGAAATTTCTTTTTATTTCCTATTCCCTGGCGTTCGATAATTATTAATGTTGGGACGTGACATCACTAATGACATTATCGATTTGATGACTCATCAAGATCTTCCATGCTCGTGGTAACCCATGGGATGTGGAGGTTTCTTGGAGTTCCTCAAGTGGTAGATCCTCTTTTTCGTTTTCTTCACCAATATGTTGGGTAAGATTTTCCATTCCATATTTTTTTGACTCCATGGGATCTTTTATGGTTAACTCCACCAATTTATCTCCCATAATTTTTGCATCATCATCAACACTTCATTTTCTTGTGTTATGGTTAGATTATCAAAGACAACATGAATTAATTCTTCCATAACCAAAGTTTTCTTATTAAATACTCGAAAAACTCTAGAATAAGATGAGTAGCCAGAAATATATCTTCATCACTCCGAGGATCAACTTACATATATCTTCTTTACCATTGTTTAATATAAAGTATTTACAACCTAATGGTTTGAGATAAGAGATATTTAGTTTCATGACCTTATATAACTCACACGGGGTTGTATGCAAAAGAGGTCTAATCAAGTAGTGGTTAGTGATGTAACAAGCAATAATAATAGCTTCGACCCAAAATATCTAGATAAGAATGATTCACACAACATAGTCCGACCCATATCAATCAAGGCCTGATTTTTTCTCTCAACAACCCTATTTTGTTGAGGAGTTCTCAGAGCCGAGAAATTATGATTAAATCCTTCATCACAAAAGAATTAAATTGTAGATTTTCAAGTCCTTATCATGATCACTACGAATAGCAGTAATAACATAGCCTTATTATTTTTCACTTTCTTACGAAATTCAATGAATTTAGTTAATGCATCAATTTTATGTACTAAATACAAAACTCATGTAAATTGAGAGAAATCATCAACTATCACAAAACCTTAGTGTATACCACCCAAGTAGTAGTTCTAGTCAGTCCAAGTAGATCGACATGCAAAAGTTGTAGTGGTCAAGTGGTAGAAACAATATTCTTTGATTTGAATGAAGTTCGAGTTTGTTTGCCTTTAGTACACGCCTCACAAACCCCATCTGAATCAAAGTTCAATTTGGGTAACTCGACTGCCAGCTCATGTCTAGACAATTGAAAATGATTCCAAAGCTAGCATGACATAGGCTTTTATGCCAAAGTCATGGATTGGAATTATTTACTACAAAATAAATCTCCTTCTCATGCAGTTAATCTAGATTAATGGTATAAATATTTTCATTTCTATTTCCTACAAACTTAACTTCATTTGAGGCATTATCATATATCATACAATGAGAGTCATAAAAAATAACTTTAAATCATTAATCACACAATTGGCTAACTAAGCAAATTATACTTTAAGCCATCTACAAATAACACATACTCAATGCTAGTAGTCATAGTTTTACCGATATTTCCAATGCTAATTACTCTTCCTTTGTTGTTGTCTCCTAAAGTTACGCTTCCACCAATTTTCTTTTCAAAGAATGTAAATTGTGATTTGTCTCACATCATATGCCGATAGTACCCGCTATCTAAGTACATTCTCTCCTCATCAAATTAATGTATGCCTACAAGAGTGAAAATATTTACACTTGATTCATTGGTACTCAAATTTACTTGGGTCCATTCATATTAGTCCAATTTTTGGTTGTTTCTTTGGGCACCCACATGGTTTTGATTTTGTGGATGTTCCTTCGAAACCAACAACTTTGAGCCTTATATCCCTTCTTACCACAAAAATTACATGTAGCAAGAGAATGTACTTAAGCTTTAGCAAAAGAAGTTTTGATTTTAAGTTTTTGACATGTGAGGGATGAAGTCAATTCCTTCTTTTCTAAAGACACATTTAGTGCTACTAAGAATAGCATCTAAATTATCATAGCCATGTATAAATGTAGAAAAAAAATACTTTTTTAATCAATAATCTCTTTTTAAAGGATAGAACATTTGTTTTTCAAATTTAGAATTTGTTCTTCTAAGATTTCAATCTTTTTCTTAAGCGACGTGTTTTCTTTTATAATCCTATCAACATCTTCACATTAATGTAAATGAAATACATTCAATTCTTAAGCCATGAAATCAACATCCTTTTTCAAACAAACATTTATTTTCAAATTTGTATTTCATGAATTTTTCATATAACTCATTAAAAGCATCTTAAAATTCTTCAATTGTAAAAGGTTCAGAATTTATCTCCTCATGGTCAGACTATGCCATGAGACATAGATTGACCACTCCTCCTTCACTTTCTTCTCTAGAAGAGGTACCTTCATCACTCCAACCTGCAAGGGCTTTCTTCTTTGTTATCTTCTCTTTTTTTTTTTCCTTTTTGTACACCTTTTTCCCTTTCAATTCTAGACATTTAGAATGAATGTGTCTAAGTTTTCGACATTCAAAGCATGTGACTTCCTCACTCTTGGAATTCTCTTATTTAACTTGACCTTTTTTTTTTCCTGAAATCTTCTATTTCTGAGGTTGTAGTTTGCTTGTCTTTTGTTTAGAAACTTCTTGAATTGCCTCGTGATTAAGGCAACTTCTTCACCATCAATCTCTTCATCACTATTGTCACTGTCACACTCATTGATCAAATTAGTAGCTTTGAGTGCAAGACTCTTTTTCTCCTCGAAGTCTTCCATGTCCCTTGAGATATTGCTCTCATAAGTCATTAAGGACTATATGAGCTCATCTAAAGTGACTTTTGAGTGGTCCTTGGCCTCCTCAATAGTCGTAACCTTAGGATTCCAAGACATAGGTAAAGAACGAAAATTTTCTACTGAGTTTAGGGCTAAAGTATTCCTTACTGAGGGCCTTTACCTCATTAGTGTTGTCAGTGAACCTCTTAAACATATCACTTATGGTCTCATTCTCCTCCATCGTGAACATTGCTCTCCGAAACTAGCCATAGTCGATGCACACTAGAGGTCGACGTGAGACCCTTTAAACTGGTGACCAAGATCGGATACCAAATGAAAGGATCAAGACTATGACTAGCCCTAGAGGGGGGGGGGGGGGTGAATAGGGCTATAAAAACTTGTCAAGAATGACCAATGAAAACTAATACAAAAATAAAGCACAATGTGAAACAAATAAAAGTGAGAGGGAAGAAAGAGACAATCACACCAAGAGGCACATGTTTTATCCTAGTTTGATAAGACTCCCTTTGGTCTCCCTACGTTCAGTCCCCACCAATATGGTGAGATTTTTCATCACAAAAATATGAACCCTACACCTCTGGGTATGTGAACCTAGCTCGCCAAACAATCCGTTGGTTGATGGGATGTCTAGCTCACCAAAACCACACAAGACTAGGTATGTGAACCCAAGCTAGCCTTCAACCAAGAAGGTAAAAGCACAAAGCAACAATGAAAGTATAAATAAAGATAAAACAAAGAGTAGTATATCAAAATCTTATGAGAATGATCTCCAGGTGTTGATGAAGCTTTAGAGCATAAGATCTAGAACTCCCCCAAAATCTCATTTCTTCAAAAATCTAGCAGGTTGGATGCTCAAGAAGGAGAAAGAAAATGAAAAGAAAGAGTTGTAGATGAATCATTGAGGCTGACTCTTTCCTCCATGAAAATCCTCTACCTAGGGTTTCCCCTAAGTATCATTTTTATAACATTTTCAAAGATGTAATCATTTGGGAGTAGGTGAAAAGCAGGTTTTGGTCAAAAATATGTTTAGAAGACTGCTGTTTTGAACAAATTTGCGGGTCAAAGTTGACCCCCTCTTTACCGAGGTCGACCTCACTTAGACCCGGGATCGACTCCTCCTTTACCGAGGTCGACCTCACTTAGACCTGGGATTGACTCCCCTTGAGTCTCAAGGCAATCCAAAACAATTGGGGCATACTTTGGGGTCGATCGACTCTTCGAGAGCTAAAGCTTGCATCTTTAGAGTCAACTCCTTTGGAAGCCAAGGTCGGCTCTGCTTCAACAAAACTTGCTGAACTTTTGTGAAGAGGTTGACCCCCTAAGAACCTTGGGGTTGACTCCATTTTCTAGAGCCAAAAAGTCATACTTCAGAGTCAACTCCTTCATAAAACTGTGGTCGACTACGCTTCAGCCACACAAGTCTTTCTTCTTAAGAGGTTGACTCCCTGAGAATAGTGGGGTCGAATCCCTTTTCCCAGAAAATAGACTTTCTCAGAGTTGACTTCCTTTTATTTTTGGGGTCGACTCCCCAACTTTAAATCTGTTAAGAACTCTTTTGGAAGGTCCATTTAACTTGGTAAATTTATTATTTATCACACACAACTCAAGAACTTGTTAGCCAATAAAATGAGTGTTTTGTGATCATCAAAATTCTAAGGGATCCAATTGGGATGGGGATTTAAGCTTGGGTCACTAGATCTTAATTACCGAGTCACTCCTCATGTACAGGTCTACTAAATTTAGATGGTTAGAAAATACAAATGTGCGTGAGAGAGTGAGCGCATTGGTCCTATAAAAATCCAGTGACCCAGGAGACATGAACATGGCAGGAGAGAGATCCTGTTATATCATTGCTCCTAGCTAGGAAAACACAGTGCATAGCAAAGAGAGAAAAATATGGCAATGCTCTGTTGTTCCCGTAATATCTATCACTTTGTGGACATCAGAATGTGAGCTTCCTTGGCGGTGGAAAAGAGAAAATGCATGGCACTAACACAAGAGGCCCAATGGTTTCGTAGGATGTCAACGGCCCATCCCCGAGTCGGGTTTTGTACGGCCCAATCCCAAGCCCAAGCCCATGCTCAAGTCGTCCTGAAGATATTTGAGATAGAATATTTGCTGGTGGGTGTGGTGGATAATTATGCTCTTTATCGTCACTGGATCACCATCTTTTATATTATATCTTTTCACATTGTTGGTTTTTTTTTTTGTAGCATTTGACATAGAACCTCCATTTATTTAGAAACAAATAGAGTATCGTCGTCCTTCTCATGCTTGACGTAGAGTTATACGTACGGTAAATATTCTTTTGATTCGACCGTCATTGTTAATATATTTATGGGGCTTTCTCGGGTTTTGGACTCGAATTTCATGTCTACCTGGTGTGCACTATTCTTTTTTTTTCTTCTTCTTTTTAAATATATGCTTTTAAATATGCCCAATTTACAACGCCATCGTTGACTGGACAGTCAAATTAAATTAAAAGGAATGAAGATTTTACATGCCAATTAATAAATCTGTTACTTCCATAACTTCAAACATGCGTAGCACCTTGTCGTGGGAACCAAGCCCAGGTCAGGTTTAATACGAAGACGCAAATCGAATTTAAGAAATGAAATGGGATCAATTCCGATATGGAAAAGTCTGACAAGAAAGTCGTCTTGGCCAATGGGCTGAGCGGTCATTCTTGGCACATATATGGGTGTGCATATCCATCCCCGGGAGATTAGGTGACTAATCACATCGATGGCCATTGGGTGTGTATACGTACACTCTTTTTTAATGTGTGCCGAGACTTTCTTTACTTCTTAACAGCCAACCCGGGAAATAAGGTCTTAATCCACAGCTAGTATATATTAAAGTATTATTTGTTATTAAAAGTAGGGATATTCATAATATAGTCCAAATCGAAAAATCGAATTGGTTGACTGGTTTGGTTCGGTTTCACATGTCTCACAGTTTAATTCGATTTTAAATTGGAAACTGAAATGAACCGAAATATATATATATACAAAAACATTTGTAGCATAGTTGGTTGGGTGTGGTGGGAGCGCACGGTCTCTGCGCGGAGCGAACATCATTTACATCTTTTTTAATTGATTTTGAGTTGAATCGGATCGAACCGATCAAACCGAAGATCGAGTTGGTTTGGTTCATAAAAAATGGAGGTGAATCGGACTGAACCGACCTGCGTTCACCCCTAATTAAAAGGTACATGCAAATAGGAAACACAGTAATTAGAGAACACCACGTACGGTAAAACTTTCTTGAGGCAATTACATAATAACAGTTCGGAAGAAAGTTACAAGGCCATAATTGACGCTAGATCTCGTGTAGTAGCACAAGTGTTAAGAGTAGACATCACAAGCTATATCATAGTACTCTTAATTAGCTTGTGAAGCAACTGGGTTCTGGCCTTCTAGTGGCAGATTACGAAGGTGTAGGCGCAGAAGCAGATAGAAGCCTATGGATTTGATCTATCTTCTGCTGAACAAACTTCGCAGCTTCCCTCTCTCCAGCCGCTCGAGCAACCTCTTGGAACCAACAATATCCATCTCAGAGAGCTTCTTAAGGTACCCAACAGCACCATAAGAAATCATTAGCTTCCTGCATCTCTTGCTGGTTGACAGCCTCAGAAGGCAAGCAACTGCATATTTCTTCGCCGTGTTGTGAGGACTGGTTTCAAGTAGGTGAACCAGGTTTGGCACACTCCTGATGTCTTTCTTGACTTCTCTGGCGTTCTGGGAGTAGCTCATCAAGCTTGAAAGGGCTTGCGCAGCGACTTCTCTGGCACCATTAGTCTTGGCGTCGAGCATGGAGATCAACAGAGGGAGACATCCGACTTCGCCTATCGATTTTTTCATCTCTGACGAGGTGGAGATCTTGCAGATGGCAGAGGCAGCTGCCTGCTGTGCGCCGACGGATCCAGCCCACATCGCATGGAGCAGTCGCGGGAGGCCCATGGAGATTAGCATCTCCGGCGGAACGGAACCCACAAGGTTCCTCAACGCGCCGACTGCAGATTCCGGCGGCGAGGGACCGTCGAGGTAAAGCAGAAGGCTCCTAAGCCCGTCATCTGCGAGGACGGCCCTTCTGAGGCTGTCGTTGCTGGCAGTAAGATTCTGTAGGCATTCGGCAGCGTGCTCCTTGCAGCCCGATACCATGCCGCAGCCGAGTAGATTGATCATGACTCTGATAATGCCTTCCTCCACAAGAGGCTGCCGGACCTCGGGCACGGCCGAGAGGTTCCTCAGAGCAGCCGCCGCCGCCGCCTGGGTGATGGAGTCCCCAGTCTGGCACATCTCCACCAGCTGGGAGACACCGCCATGGCCAACAATGCAACGGGCTGTGTCGGGTGACCGTGAGAGCCCCCGAAGCGAAGCTACCGCGCTTTCTCTGCTCACAGAACTTCCCGACTCTGCCAGCCTGATCATTGGAGGGAGGACCCCTTCTGAAACTAGCAATTCCTCGCAGATACCCAACTCTATCAGCATGCGGATCACCTCTGCTGCCTTCTCTCGAATCCTGGGCGAAGCGGCCATCAGCAAATGTACGAGGGCGGCTATGTTGCTCCGGCTGAGCGCGCTTGTGACGACCTTATCGTCCTCTTTCATGGCCGCCAGCAGCCCGTCCACCGCCCGGTGCTTGGCCTCGTCATGCCCGATATGCAGCCTGGCCAGTAATTCGCCCACGTTTGAATGGGCTGGGTCAGGCTCTGCAGGATTTGGCGCAGCTGTTCTTGGCAGGGTGTACTCTTCAAGGACCCCGGTCTTCATCAGGAGCCTGCAGTCCTTCAAGTTCAAGTCCAGCTTGCCCGACAGAGAGTCGAGAGTGCTCTGCATCTGCAGCTTGCCGATGCATGGTTGCTCGTCGCCGTCGCCATGCCGCCGTGACAATTCGATCACCTCCGTGAGGGTTCTGCACACTGACTGCAGCTGCTCCCTGAAAATATCGTTCCTTGAGAAGCAGGGGTGGCTGGAGAGGTCAGAGAGGCACTCGGGAAGGTGTTCGATCTTGGACTCGACCGTCTTCCATCGCGCGGTGAAACCCTTCGACCTCCTTGCCTGCTCAAGTGCCGAAGGGACCAGTTGCCGGGCCTTTGAGAGCAACTGGTACGCCGAACAAGTATCGGCGGCATCTTCCCCGCCTGTGGGGGCAGCAGCACCATCGACGGCACCGTCGGCCTGCTCTGCCATGGGGCGGTTCCGTCGGCGCCGACGGCCACTGCGATCTGAACGGATCCAACAGTGAGTGAGAGAGAGCAAACGAGAGGAGAGAGCAGGCTTCTCTGTGAAGAAGAGTAAACAAGAGAGCGTGGAAACCACAGGTGGGCATGGTGGGAGCGATTAATTAGTATGAAGCTCTCGGTGGAAGCTCCAATAACAAAGTGACAAAACGGTGATGGAGATAAGACCAGGAAAGGGACACAGCAACGTTAAACGATACAAGCCCACGATCCTAAACAACTACGGAGGAAAAGAACAGGAGATGGCTTTTATGTGGAAGAATCCGCAAGATATCACAGGGAGATCGTTTTGGTAAAAGCAAGGGCCCGAGCACCAAACCAGATTATGGACCCTCCACCTACCTTCTATTGCCCATATTGTACGTAAGAGATACTTAGTGCACACCTTGGTGTGCACTAAATTGGCACACCCATTAGAGTTGAGTGGCACACCCCTAGTGGGTGTGCCAAGTTAGTGCACACCTATGGCGTGCACTAAATATTTCTCGTGATAAAAAAACGAAGGTGAAGAGGGATACAAAACAGAGCGCAGAGAGTTACATTGACGGCTCAAAGGCCTTGGCCGACCTTCACATGCTTCTGCATAGTAGGAATGACGGGGAGAGCAGGAGAGGATGACGGAAAGAACAAGTGCTCCATCGAACCCATCCCATTAGGGACCATCGAAACACAACCCATTAGAGAAATGCTCTTTACATGAGATACCTTGAAGGAAATGGAGGGTTTTTTATGATGAGTTTGGAACAACCCAACAGACGGTGATGCTATCGGAGTACTTTAAGGGACTACCAACTAAGAATAGCATCAACGGTACGTTACTGGCCAACATGAAGTGAACTGAGAGGGAAGACACTTCCAGGGATCAAAACCGTGCCACCGAAGGCTTGAGGGCGAGAGAAGGACGTAAGCTCACCAGCTACGGCGGGGGCGGTCACCAGCACGTCTGTCGGCAAATCTCCCGATTCGGCAAATCTCCCGATGGAGCTTGTCCCCTCAGCGAAGGAAAGAAGCAGAGCTGGAGTGGCTTCTAATCGTAAAGCTCAGAGAAAATCCCCACCAACCTCCAGGAACCCTATCCAAAGAACAGTACAGTGGGAGAAGAGTAAAGGGGTCAAATATACGCCATAGCTATGTAAGTACCTTTCGTTGCCGACAAAGATAGAAAGGCACCTCCTCCGCTGCTTTTTCTGCCCCAATCTGATCCTTCGGGTGGCATCTACTTCACCTTCTTTGCACTCGCTTGTGCAGGAAGCATGACCAGAGAAAGAAACACTTCGAAGCCCAGTTACAAGGGCCTCGGTGAGGGAAGCAACAGACGTGGAGAGACGTCACCATGCTGCTGCAGAGCTCTTCCAAAGGCCGTCCATTCCTCACCTTTCTCAGAGACAACGCGCCGGAGTGCAACATATATAGGACGACGACATATGGTCAAATACGAAGTGATCGATATAAATTCGGTAGTAACACCATGGCCTGCAGAAGTCTGTAATTAAGGTGGAGAAGAGGGAAAGGGCAAGCAATCAAAGAGAAGGTCCCGAGGGATTAAGGGGTGGTGCTCGGGTGCAGAGCTGTTGCGGCTAGGTAGCCCGACATAGTATCTCAAAGTGTGCGCCACAAGCCATGCGCCACTGGCGTGCGGGCGGGCGCCCGGAGATGAAGAACTAAACAAGGGTGATTCAGAAAGGGTTGCTGTTTCTACCCCAAATCCCAAAACTTGACACTACAGTTGCAAATCATCATATTATCTATCATGCTTCAAACTCCAAGTAAAATAGTAAATGCACATGTGATAAGGGAATAATCCTGATAGTACATCGAGAATGCTCGGCTAATATATCAATATATAGAAACAGTACATGCATTACTATGTTCCTGCCACACTGCTCCACCTGCATGCTGTACTTATCGCATGTTAGCACTCCCATCCGTTTTCTAGCACGCATGCACCGCGCGCGCACACACACACACACACAACCAAAGATCGAGCGTGTGGATGGATGTAGTAGACCTTCTTTCACAGTGCATGGAAATCTTTAGTTCAATTGTCATTTTCTGAAGAAGAGCGAGTCATTCTCAATATTAATGGCGATATCACCAGAGCTGGCCTTTATTATTGAGACAATTCAGTAGACACATTGACGGTGTGGCAAGGAACCAAAGTTCGAGCGTGTGGATGGATGTAGTAGACCTTCTTTCACAACGCATGGAAATCTTTAGTTCAAACGTCATTTTCTGAAGAAGAGGGATCCATCATACGGAAATGTGACAGCTAGCCTACAAAGATGGGTCGGCTATTAAGGAATTTATCACCTGTAGTAGAACTTTGAGCTCTCAAATAGTCATCTACACAAGATGATTTGTCACGAGCAGGGTGCGCGCGAAAAAATCTCCTATTTAATGTCGGAGAATACTAAAGAGATTGCTTAGAATTGTAAATTTCATTATCCAAAAAATGATAGAGAAGAGAGATAATGTATGTTTATAACGACAACAAAAATTCGACCATCGATTTCCACCAAGGATTCGGTTCCGATGCTGCCACCCACGGATCCGAGGGTGTGGAAGAGTTGAATGATCAGTCTAAAAAGATATGTAAAGGAGGTAAACAACAACTATAGTACTAGAAATATACGAATAAATGAAAGTAAACATAAGTAAGAGTACAAGTTCCAAACACAAATAGTACAAGTAGAAGGGAAAAACACAACTCTTTAGGGGCATAACGCGAGGGTGGAGTACCAAAGCACAATGGGGACATTGTTATAAGGACAGCGCCGGCTACTGTGGCCCCGTCTCCTCTGTCGGTCGGGCAACCTACTGTGTTGTGAAGCCTCACCTGAAAAGGAAGAGAGTGAGCATTACGAAGAAGCCTAGTAGGGACTACCAATCACCTACAGATTCTAACAAGCAAAATAGATATATAATTACAAGTTTAACAATAAATAACTATCTACTCTACTAAATAAAGTGCGGAAGCTACTACACTACTATCGGTCGGGAAAACACTACACAGTCAGAAAATGCATGTAAACAACTCACTGTGACCACCACACCGTTGTACATGCAAATAGGAGTAACCTATATGGACAAGAACATCAGCCACAGAGACAACTACCACTATTCAACCGGTCAAGAGCGCCACTCGCGTCTTACCCTCGACCGCACGTCCAGACCAGCCATCCTCTGGTCGAAGCGAGGCCACGAAACCCAAAGAACCACAACAAATACCATAGTCTACGCTGAACTATGGACCCATGCCTCGCACCTCTATGTAGTTTTGGAACCACGTAGAGTGAGACAACAAGGAAAGGACTGACTGGCCTGCGTCGGAAGAACAAGCTTGAACCACGTCGTCGTCCCAGACCAATCACGAGAGCTCTACAAACGACTCGACGCCGTTGTCTACCCACCGTTTTTCCTTTAGCTCTAGAGTCTCTAACTCGAGCACACTCCTATCATGGAGAACTCCCTCAACGAGCTCACAAGTTCAAGGGTCTCGAGAAAAGGTAACAACCCACACAACGAGATAAGCCCACGAGTGCTGAGCATTGGGCGAATCGACTAGTGTAGTACTATGCTAGGAACAACATAGGTGCCACAAGAATAGAGAAACACAAACTCGGTGGAAGCACAGCTTCGAACGAAAACAATCAGCTCTCTGTCTGAGAAGGCAATAGACACGCTTTGCTTTTATAGAGAATGCGACGCACGGGCTGTCACAACTAGAAGATGACAGAAAGTCCGATGTGTTCTGGAGCATAAGGCAACACCCACACTGTGACTATCAGAACACAACAATGTGGATGACACAACCAAACTCAGAAGGTGATGGGGGGAAGATGTCACGACCGGAAGGCGACAGCCAACTTGTCGCGACCGCAGATAGAGAGCTGGCAACCATGGCCAAGCCCTCAAGGTCTTCCCAAAAAATACACATTGATCACAAACCAGGGATGGGGAGCATGCAAAGCACTAGAAGCATGTAAAAGGAACTCAAACCACCCTCTCACACCCATACATGGCAAGGAAGGATAGCTACACTCATGCAAAGCTCACATGTATGTTTATAGTCACATGTACCTCACCTTAATCATGGAACAAGGAAGCATAGAATGGAGCCTACAAGGCTCTAGAAGGTGGGGAAAAGGCCCTAGACATGCTAAAACTAGGGAGAAGGATCAAAATCCCCACCTCAAATTGAAGAACCAACCCATTTGGGTCTTCTCATGTGAGTGGCCACCTCTTCCTTGCTCCAAACTCCACGTCGAGGCCACTTACAGGCGAGGAAGATCCACCACCACGTCAAAGCTCCACCAAGTTAGAGAAGAAAGGCCCCCAAGAGTGAGCTCAGACAGAAGAGAGGAAGGGGAGAAGAGAGGAAGAAGAAAAGAGAAAGGGGAAGTAGGCCTTGGATCTCAGAACATGACAGCCATACGGTCCTGTTCACTAATGAATGCAACGACCATCTCATTGCGACCCCAAAACCTTGATCAAACCTGATAGTTGCGCCTACCATGCGTCGCCCAGCACGCATGCTACTTTGAAAGCGACAACTGACACATCGCCTTCACCCCGCGTTCATCCTGACGCGTGGCGCAACTGTCCCGACAGCAAGATGACAACACACTGCCCAATGGTCAAAACTAGAACTGGCGATGGTCAAGGTGCCGTGTTCACTTTGTGAACGCGACGAGTATCTCGTCGCCTGTAGAAGGCGACGACTCGATACATCGCGATCCTCATGAGAGTCTTGATGCTTAAGAAAATCTAGATGTTACATTCTAATCAACAAAAATGAAATTCATCCTCGAAATTAGGGGGAAACACAGTCGTGGAAAACTAAGGCATACCGGCCACTTGAACAAGTATGGAAATTGCTTACGCATCTCATCCTCACGCTCAAGTGGCCTCGCCACCGACGTGGTTCTCCCAAACAACCTCAACGAGTGGAATATGCCTCCTACGCAACTGATGCACCCTACGGTCTACAACTCTGATGGGGTACTCTGGCACTGACAAGTCTGGTGCAACCTCCAACTACATGTAATCCCACACGTGAGACAGATTTGGCATGTATCTCCTCAGCTGCAAAACGTGGAACACGTCGTGCAGTACACATGGAAACTTCGGCAGAAGAGCTAACATATGTATGCGAGCTCGCCAACCCTCTGTAGAATAGGAAATTAAGGGGCCAAGGAACCTCGAGCTGAGCTTGCCCCACTTCCCAAACATCAGGACTCCCTTGGATGGCAAAATCCGTAAGAACACAAAGTTACTTGCCTCGAACTGTAGCAGCTTCCTTTGAACATTTGTGTAGCTCTTTTATGTACTCTGTGCTTTTTGCAACCTCTACCTGATCAGTCTGACAATCTTTACACACTGCTGCACTAGTCTGGCCCCAAGAGCTACCTCTCTCTAACCTCATGTTAATGTAAAGGTGTCCTACATGGTCTGCCATACAGTTCTTCATATAGTGCCATTCCGATGCTGGAGCGATAGTTATTATTGTAAGCAAACTCCACCATACGAAGATGTGTCACCCACGTGCCACCCCACTCTAGGCTGCAAGCCCTCAACATGTCCTCCAATGTCTATATGGTCCGCTCTAACTGACTGTCTGTCTAAGGATGATAAGCAGAAGTCATCCTTAGCTCAGTGCCGAGTGCTCTCTGAAAATTGAGCAAAAAACCTAATGTGAATCTCGGATCCCTATCTGAAACAACAAAAATTGGAACTTTGTACAGAAGTACTACCCTGTTCACAAATAGTTTAGCAAGTCTGTCCACTGACCAAGATGATCTGACTGACAAGAGATGAGTTGTCTTCATCAGATGATCTACAATCACCCAAATGTTGTTATGACGCTGTGATGTATGCAATAAGCTAGCTACAAAGTCCATGGTGATGTCATCTCGCTTCCACTCGGGAATGGGCAAAGGCTAGAGCTTACCACCAGGATGCTGATGCTCAGCCTTCACCTACTGACAGGTAAGGCAATGAGCAACAAACTCTGCTATGTCCCTCTTCATCCCAGGCCACCAAAAGATCCTCCTCAAGTAATGATACATCTTGGTGGAATCGGCATGAATGGTGTACCTCGACTTGTGTGCCTCTGTCAACAGTTCCTGACGAGCATCTCTTAGAACATATAATCTGTCTCTGAATCTAACATCGTCATCTTCATTTGTCACCAGCTTTGGTATCTGTAAGATATCTGCCAACCCTAGGTTTGCACGTTGAGCCTCTTACAACTGGCGGTACACTGATGGACTAACTGACAAGCTGGCTATCATTGCACGGTCTCTGTGCTTCGAAGGACAGAAAACTCCTTGAGCCATATTGTAGCACCCTAGATTTTTAAAATCAAGAAAATAAAATTTATTATTTAATAGATGAGATAAATTAATTTATTAGAATAAAAGGGAATAAAACAACCCATTAAGCTAAATTATTAATGGGTTACTCTAATAACACAACCTAATAGATTGGGCCCAAATAGGGTTAGCCCATCATGGGATGAGAAATAATTAAGCCAAATTCGGAATAAAAATAAGTGATAATTAGGAAATGGTTTAAAAATATTATAAATAGTCCATATCCATCCTAAAAAGAGTCATAGACTTATCCTAAACCTCTACCCACGAAATGGATCCCTTTCCAACTCTATTAGGTGGATAAATAAGAGAAAGTGGGAGATAAATACCAATTTTCGGAGTTGGATGAGAAAGAAAGAGTTTTAGGTGATTTAGAACTCTATAAGCCATCAAAACACCTCCCATTTGACCCTAGCACCCACAATTTCGTGCTAAGACCTTTAGAGACGAAGAGGAGAAGATCTGGACCAAGGAGCAAGGAAGGAGAAGGCTTGGAGCAAGAAGGGTTTTCATAATTTCGTCATTCAAATTAGGGTTTTCTTACTCCACGAAAAAGGTAGGCAATCTCTCAAGCTAAAATCGTGAAATAATTACCCTAGGTAGAGTTCATGTACCTCTTCAAAAGCCCTATTCGTGGTATTTTGTTCATCCATTTGGGCGAATTTAATTTGTGAAGCCCTGCTGTACCATGAATCCAAAATCTCATGTTTTCTCTAATTCCTTGCATGTACTTGTTCCCATGCCATGATAATATTCTCCGTTATACTACATCATACTAGCTTTCAAACGCCCCTAGTCTTGCTCTATTTCGACCTCCTATGAGGGAGAATTAAATCTTTGAATTCATGTCTGTTGCCTATACCCAACTCTTCAAGTTTACCTTTAAACTTCGTGCATACTTGAAGCTCTGCTATGATAAAATTCTATACAATACTAAATCGTGTTAGCTTTTGAACTCCCCTAGTTTCGTAATTTTCATCATGTATACATCTCTAATAATTCGTTGAATCCTGACTGCGCCTGTTTAGGTCACCGAAAAGTAACCTGATCAATGCATGTCTAAACCTTGTCTATTTTCAAATTATCGTGCATGTTAATAGATATACATATCTAATTTCGTTTAAAACTGGTTTCATGCTTTTTGGATCACCGTGCTATTTTATATGTAATTTTAACGTCCATGTATCACAGAGGACTTGCCCTGGGAAAAACGGGAAAGAGCAAACCCACCTGTTATCGCGACGGCGCGACCCGCCGCGATAACAGTGGGGTCGCGCCGGCCATTGACGTCGCGTCAAGAACGCGGCAGCATGAGCCGCCGCGATTCACCCCGGACCGGGCCAGACCGGCCAGGCCCCGTGTCGCGCCCGACCGCCCTGTCGCGACTTAAATCGCGACGGGTAGGTCCGCCGCATTTTCAAGAAATCGGCCAAAATTAAAAATTGTGCATATGCCCTATTGTTTAAGCTATATACCCTTTAATTAGCCATGATTAACTCATGTTATAGTTAATTCGACTTGGTAAATTAATCAATGGCATTAATGATATAAATTTAATTATTTAAAATGACATTTGCACGACTTGTCATATCCTTAGTTTTCTTTACACTTACACACACACAACATTATTAAATACCATTTGATCCCGATCAATTATGCAATAATGTATTCGGTAAATTACCGAAATAAATGACTAAATTATCCTGTTCTTATTAAATACAATTGTTTTCGTTTTAACGCGCATTTTAAATACCGTTATCGTTTCCCTCGGCCTTCGAGCACTCGAGGCACGACGGACCTGTTTTTACACACTTTCCCTTGACTTGGACCACCTCTCCACCGAGAATACTCTCGACTGGACCAGGAACTCCTTGTCAAGACCTCCGTAAGTCTTCTTGGCTTTGGCGCACGTCCTTAGTCAACGAGCTGGTTGTACCCCAAAACCGTTACACTCTTAGGGATCAGTACGATCCAAGCCTTAGTGTTCCTTCTTGTCTTGAGTTCACACCGGACCACCTGACCCGTGTACACAACACGGCTAAGGGGCGGTTGTGACTTCTACCAGACTGCCGGTACCCGACCTGGTGCTGTGCACCGTTACTATCGGAATTCACGTTGTTTTACGAAATTGTCCCTATCTCATCTACTATCTATATCCTCTCATCTGCTCACGTTCACTCTATTCTCTCATCTATCTCATCTAGTACTCTCTTATCTCTTCTTGGTACTCTATTGGCCATTCGTGTGATTGTCTAAGATAAAGAAATGACTAATGCCAACGCAATAGGGCCCGATCAGGTCCTGGGAGGAGCGCCCGAAAAGTGCCAGTGCCCATGGGAGTTAAAATGATCATAGGATGTGTTACGGCATACATCCAGCGCCAGTTTACTATCTAGATTAATCTATGACAATCAAAGTGCTATCTCTACAAGTGCAAGCGTGATCGTTACTAGTGCACCGTTGTGCAATTTACATGTTATATCATTACATGGCCTTCTATTGTCGTTCTCGTTGTACTATTTTCAGTGCCAGTTGCAATTGTTCTCTCGTTATCGTGACATGCTCTACATGAATTTACTTTCTAGTTAACCTGCCTTAAGACATTAACTATTTAAAGCATGCTTGTGTTCATGACATATTAAGTCCTACTGGGCGTTATTCGCTCATCCTGCGTATTTATTTAATGTGTTTCAGGTGAGTCGGATCATGACCACACTCACGAGGATGAGACCGATGAGGAGACTCAGGAGTGACCATTCAGCAACCAGTGTTGTCTGGTAGTAGTCTGTTAGTATAGTTATGAGTTAGTGAGTCAGTTAGTCATTTTGTAATAGTTTGATTTTGAATAAAGTACTCTGGGCCCTAGTTTTGGCTCTGATACGTTGATGTATTAGTCAGTTTATGAAGATGATGAGTTATTAGTGAATGTAATGGAGATTGTTGGATTATTAATGAGATATGAGGTTGTTTGGTATTATTCCATTGTGTAATAGTTTGTTATTTATTTCTCGCTCTGCACTATTTAATAACTGTAATCCCGCTCCGATATTTCGCGTCGGGGCATTACAGTTTTGTGGTATCAGAGCCTAGGTTATTCTTCAGTATAGGATGATCTAGGTTTGACTTGCATTGACTTAGAGTCTAAATTCCATACCTATGTGAGATGGGTAGAACCGTGGGTAATAAGATAAAATGGATACACACACGCACAAACTTAGTGCAAGCCCAACGACTTACAATGTAAATTCTCTTTTGAAGGAACTTAAACAATGGCAGCGGAGCGTGCTCAACTCCGTGATATGCAACACATGATTCAGCAGCTCACTCAAGCTTTACTTCAGGCTGTTGGAGCCAACAACAATAACAACAACAACCGAACAGCTGGTGATTTACATAGAAATTTCCGCAACCTGAATCCGCCTCGATTCAGTGGTACCACAGACCCTGATGAGGCCGAGAACTGGCTCAAGGAGATTGAGCATATCTTCCGTGTCATGCAATGCGCGGATGGGGACAAGATACTGCTAGCTACGTTCCAGTTAGAACGGGACGCCCGTGCGTGGTGGGAGTCCGTTGAGGCAACCAGAGAGGACGCGCAATTTACTTGGGAGGAATTCAAGGAGCACTTTAACTCCAAGTATTTCTCTGAAAGAGTCCAAGAAATGAAGGCCTCCGAATTCGCTGCACTCAAGCAGAGGAACCTGACAGTTGCTGAATACGAAGCACAGTTCTCCCGATTGGCTCGATATGCCAATCATCTGGTCAGTACAGAACAATGAAGGCAAGAGATTCCTTAATGGGCTCAGGCCCGCATACATTACACAGTTGGCACCTATGGACATTCAAACTTATCCAGAAATGGTCAGGAAAGCACAACTACTCGAGGATACAACTGATCTCACTGATCGCATCAAGGGTAGAATGGTAAAGAAGGAGCAGACATCAGGAACCACCAGCAAGCCTGCCTACGACAAGAAAAGGCCGTTAAGTATCACTGATGGGCCAAGCCAAGAGCGAAAGCCCAAAGTCCCAACTACTACTGCCCCAACCAACAAGCCCAGATGCAAACACTGTGACAAGCTTGGTCACACAACAGAAGAATGCTGGAGGAAGGCAGGTGCATGCCTTCGTTGTGGGAGCCGAGAGCATCGGATCCCTGAATGCCCATTACTGAGGGAGAACGAGAAGCGTCTTGCGGGACAAAAGAAGCCAGGTAGACTCCAAGCCCTGCAAGAAGTGGACACCACCGAGGAAGGTGGAGTTGTGGAAGGTACACTATCGATATTTTCTCATTCAGCATTTGTTTTGTTTGATACTGGCGCAACACATTCGTTCATATCACAAGCATTTGCTGATACCCTAAATGAAAAACCCACATCCATAGAGTTTGAATTACTTGTCACAACACCCTTGGGAGAAAAGGCTCAATTGAATAAATATTTTCCATTGGCTGATGTTAAGATTGGTGAACTCAATCTAAGAGCTGACTTGATCTGTATGCCTATGGAGGGCTACAATGTCATTCTGGGAGCCGATTGGCTATCCACGTATGGGGCTATTGTGGATTGTAGAAGAGGGAAATTTCTTTTAGTGAATTCCCTAAGCTGATCTTCACAGGACGTAGACACAAGAGGCACTTGTCTCTCGTCTCTGCCATAAGGCACAAAACATGATAAGAAAGGGCTGTGTGGCATTTCTCGCCGCAATTGTAGTTGAGAAGAAAGCAACCAAGATATCAGACATTCATATAGTGCAAGAATATCCAGACGTGTTTCCCGATGAGCTTCCAGGCATTCCACCTGAGAGAGATGTAAATTTCTCAATTGATTTCGTACTTGGAGCTGCACCAGTTTCACGCCAACCCTATAGGATGTCCCCTGCCGAATTGAAAGAGTTGAAAGAGCAACTTATGGAACTTCTAGAAAAGGATTTTATTAGACCAAGTACTTCTCCTTGGGGAGCACCTGTGCTGTTCGTCAAGAAGAAGGACGGATCCATGAGGTTATGCATCGATTACAAGCAGTTGAACAATCTCACTATCAAGAACAAGTACCCTCTGTCGCGTGTCGATGAACTATTTGATCAAATATCAGGAGAAAAGTACTTTTCTAAGATTGACCTTAGATCGGGATATCATCAATTGAGGATTAAAGATGCAGATATCTACAAGACAGCTTTCAGGAGCAGGTATGGTCATTACGAATTTGTAGTCATGCCTTTTGGACTAACCAATGCTCCTACAACTTTTATGCAATTAATGAACAGCATCTACCGGCCCTACCTCGACATGTTCGCCATGGTATTCATTGATGATATTCTCATATACTCCAAGACCAAAGAAGAGCAGAGGAGCATCTGAGGATCGCTCTGCAAATCTTGCGGGACAATCAACTCTACGCCAAATTGAGCAAGTGTGAATTCTGGCTCGAGGAGGTGTCGTTCCTAGGCCATGTCATTTCCAGGGACGGTATCGCGGTCGACCCTTCCAAGGTAGAAGCCGTGCTCAACTGGGAAAGGCCGACCATGTCACAGAAATCAGGAGCTTTCTTGGACTGGCTGGATATTACAGACGGTTCATAAAAGATTTCTCCAAGATAGCTGTACCTCTTATGCGTCTTACGCGGAAAGAGAATCCCTATGTCTGGAGCAAGGAGTGCGAGAAGAGCTTTCAAACACTCAAGCAATTGTTGACATCTGCACCCGTCCTCGCGTTACCCGTGAGGGCGAAGGATTCTCAGTCTACACTGATGCATCTGGAATCGGTTTAGGCTGTGTGTTAATGCAGAATGAGAAAGTAATAGCCTATTCATCAAGGCAATTGAAGCCACATGAAGTCAATTATCCTGTCCATGACTTAGAGCTAGCTGCTGTGGTATTTGCACTCAAAATCTGGAGGCATTACCTGTATGGGGAACAATTTATTGTCTACTCCGACCACAAGAGTTTGAAGTACTTATTTTCTCAGAAGGAGCTTAATATGCGACAACGGAGATGGCTGGAGTACCTAAAGGATTTTGATTTCAACATTCAATATCACCCAGGCAAAGGTAATGCAGTAGCTGATGCACTCAGTAGAAAGCTAGTAGCTTCGTTATCTTGTCTAGTCATGGGCGAGATGCAATTGTTAGAGCAATTCGCCAGTCTAGATCTGAATATTGAAAAGAGAAGTGATAAGATGTTAGTGGCTAACTTGAAAGCTCAACCCGACATCTTTGTTGAGATCAGAGAGCAACATGGTAATGATCCATTCCTAGTTAGAGTCAGAGAGACCATAGTTGACAAGCCAGATTTCTCCATCGCTGAGGATGGAAGGATATTATTCCAAGCCAGGACATGTGTGCCTGACAATGAAGAGCTGAAGAGAAAGCTAATGGATGAAGCTCACAAAACCAAGTACACAATTCACCCAGGCGCAACCAAGATGTACCAAGACATGAAAAGGTCATTTTGGTGGCCAAACATGAAGCGTGAGGTAGCTGAGCATGCCGCGCACTGCCTCACTTGCCAGCAGGTAAAAGCAGAACACCGTCGTCCTGCGGGTGTACTTAGACCCTTGGACATACCTGAATGGAAGTGGGAAAGCATTGGAATGAACTTCATCATGGGTTTACCCCGAACTCGTGGTGGACTTGATGCTATTTGGGTCATTGTGGATAGATTGACAAAGTCTGCACACTTCTAGCAATTCGAAGTACCTGGAGTGTTGATGTGCTTGCAGCTTTGTATGTGAAAGAGATAGTCAGACTACATGGAGTTCCAGTATCCATTGTCTCAGATCGTGACCCCAGGTTCACTTCTAGATTCTGGAAAGGACTTCAGACTGCTCTAGGCACAAAACTCAACTTTAGCACAACTTTCCACCCACAGACGGAGGACAGACTGAAAGGACAAATCAGATAGTGGAAGACATGCTGCGAGCCTGCGCTATAGACTTTGAGGGATATTGGAATGAACAGTTGTCACTAATTGAATTCGCCTACAACAATAGTTATGAGGCCAGCATCAAGATGGCATCATTTGAAGCACTGTATGGCAAAAGTTGCAGATCGCCAGTATGTTGGGATGAAGTAGGTGAGCAGCAATGGCTAGGACCAGATATGGTGCAGAATACTAGCAGGGACATACAGATTATCAGAGACAGAATTAAGATAGCTCAGTCCAGGCAAAAGAGCTATGCAGACAAAAGAAGAAGGGATTTAGAATTTCAAGCTGGAGATCATGTGATGCTCAAAGTATCCCCGACGCGAGAATTTCAGAGGTTCGGGATGAAAGGCAAGCTGAGACCGGGATTCATAGGTCCATTTGAAGTGTTAGATAGAGTGGGCGAGGTAGCGTATCGACTGGCACTACCACCCCAGTTTGCCACAGTACACAATGTTTTCCATGTATCAATGCGAGGAAGTACGTATACGATCTATCACACGTAATCAGCTATGATGACATTACTCTGAACAAGGATATGACCTATGAAGAAAGGCCAGTGAAGATCTTAGACAAGAAGATGCAACAGCTTCGAAATCGATCCATACCTGTGGTCAACATTCTGTGGAGGAATCACGAAGTCGAAGAGGCAACATGGGAGCCCGAAGCAACCATGCGACGAAATTATCCGGATCTATTCAGTAAGACATTCTTCCTCTTACGATTATATGAATTTGGGGACCAAATTCTTTTAAGAGGGGGAGGATGTAGCACCCTTGATTTTTAAAATCAAGAAAAATAAAATTTAGTATTTAATAGATGAGATAAATTAATTTAATTAGAATAAAAGGGAATTAAAACAATACCCATTAAGCTAAATTATTAATGGGTTACTCTAATAACCCAAACCTAATAGCTTGGGCCCAAATAGGGTTAGCCCATCATGGGATGAGAAATAATTAAGCCAAATTCGGAATAAAAATAAGTGATAATTAGGAAAGGGTTTAAATAATTATTAAATAGTCCATATCCATCCTAAAAAGAGTCCTAGACTTATCCTAAACCTCTATCCATGAAATTGGATCCCTTCTCAACTCTATTAGGTGGATAAATAAGAGAAAGTAGGAGATAAATACCATTTTCGGAGTTGGATGAGAAAGAAAGAGTTTTAGGTGATTTAGAACTCTATAAGCCATCAAAACACCCCCCATTTGACCCTAGCACCCCACAATTCGTGCTAAGACCTTTGGAGACGAAGAGGAGAAGATCTGGACAAAGGAGCAAGGAAGGAGAAGGCTTGGAGCAAGAAGAGTTTTCATAATTTCGTCATTCAAAGTAGGTTTCTTACTCCACGAAAAAGGTAGGCAATCTCTCAAGCTAAAATCGTGAAATAATTACCCTAGGTAGAGTTCATGTACCTCTTCAAAAGCCCTATGGTTTCGTGGTATTTTGTTCATCCATTTGGGCGAATTTAATTCGTGAAGCCCTGCTGTACCATGAACCTGAAATATTATGTTTTCTCTAATTCCTTGCATGTACTTGTTCCCATGCCATGATAAAATTCTCAGTTATACTAATCATACTAGCTTTCAAACGCCCCTAGTCTTGCTCTATTTCGACCTCCCATGAGGGAGAATAAATCTTTGAATTCCTGTCTATTGCTTGTACCCAACTCTTCAAGTTTACCTTTAAACTTCGTGCATACTTAAATCCCTACTATGATACAATTCTATAAAATACTACATCGTGTTATCTTTTGAACGCCCCTAGTTTCATAATTTTTCATCAGTAAATCTCTAATTAATTCGTTGAATCCTGACTGCGCCTGTTTAGGTCACCGAAAAGTAACTTGATCAATGCATGTCTAAACCTTGTCTATTTTCAAATAATCGTGCATTTTAATAGATATACATGTCTAATTTCGTTTAAAACTAGTTTCGTGCTTTTTGGATCACCGTGCTATTTTATATGTAATTTAGAACGTCCATGTATCACAGAGGACTCGCCCTGGGAAAAAGGGGAAAAGAGCAAACCCACTGTTATCGCGACGGCGCGACCCGCCACAGTAACAGTGGGGTAGCGCCGGCCATTGACGTCGCGTCAAGAACGCGGCGGCATGAGCCGCCGCGATTCACCCGGACCGGGCCAGACCGGCCAGGCCCCGTGTCGCGCCCGACCGCCCTGTCGCGACTTAAATCGCGACGGGTAGGTCCGCCGCATTTTCAAGAAATCGGCCAAAATTAAAAATTGTGCATATGCCCTATTGTTTAAGCTATATACCCTTTAATTAGCCATGATTAACTCATGTTATAGTTAATTCGACTTGGTAAATTAATCAATGGCATTAATGATATAAATTTAATTATTTAAAATGACATTTGCACGACTTGTCATATCCTCAGATTTCTTTACACTTACTCACACACAACATTATTAAATACCATTTGACCCCGATCAATTATGCAATAATGTATTCGGTAAATTATTGAAATAAATGACTAAATTATCCTATTCTTATTAAATACAATTGTTTTCGTTTTATACGCACATTTTAAATACCATTATCGTTTCCCTCGGCCTTCGAGCACTCGAGGCACGACGGACCCGTTTTTACACACTTTCTGTTGACTTGGACCACCTCTCCACCGAGAATACTCTCGACTAGACCAGAGACTCCTTGTCAAAACCTTCGTAAGTCTTCTTGGCTTTGGCGCACGTCCTTAGTCAACGAGCTGGTTGTACCCCAAAACCCGTTACACTCTTAGGGATCAGTACGATCCAAGCCTTAGTGTTCCTTCTCGTCTTGAGTTCACACCGGACCACCTGACCCGTGTACACAACACGGCTAAGGGGCGGTTGTGACTTCTACCAGACTGTCGGCACCCGACCTGGTGCTGTGCAACCGTTACTATCGAAATTTCACGTTGTTTTACGAAATTGTCCCTATCTCATCTACTATCTATATCCTCTCATTTGTTCACATTCACTCTATTCTCTCATCTATCTCGTCTAGTACTCTCTTATCTCTTCTTGGTACTCTATTGGCCATTCGTGTGATTGTCTAAGACAAAGAAATGACTAATGCCAGCGCAATAGGGCCCGATCAGGTCCTGGGAGGAGCGCCCGAAAAGTGCCAGTGCCCATGGGAGTTAAAATGATCATAGGATGTGTTACGACATGCATCCAGCGCCAGTTTACTATCTAGATTAATCTATGACAATCAAAGTGCTATCTCTACAAGTGCAAGCGTGATCGTTACTAGTGCACCGTTGTGCAATTTACATGTTATATCATTATATGGCCATTCTATTGTCGTTCTCATTGTACTATTTTCAGTGCCAGTTGCAATTGTTCTCTCGTTATCGTGACATGCTCTACATGAGTTTACTCTCTAGTTAACCTGCCTTAAGACATTAACTATTTAAAGCATGCTTGTGTTCATGAGATATTAAGTCCTACTGGGCGTTATTCGCTCATCCTGCGTATTTATTTAATGTGTTTCAGGTGAGGCAGATCATGACCACACTCACGAGGATGGGACCGATGAGGAGACTCAGGAGTGACCATTCAGCAACCAGTGTTGTCTAGTAGTAGTATGTTAGTATAGTTATGAGTTAGTGAGTCAGTTAGTCATTTTGTAATAGTTTGATTTTGAATAATGTACTCTGGGCCCTAGTTTTGGCTCTGATACGTTGATGTATTAGTCAGTTTATGAAGATGATGAGTTATTAGTGAATGTAATGGAGATTGTTGGATTATTAATGAGATATGAGGTTGTTTGCTATTATTTCATTGTGTAATAGTTTGTTATTTATTTCTCGCTCTGCACTATTTAATAACTGTAATCCCGCTCCGATATTCCGCGTCGGGGCGTTACACATATCCTCCAGCAGCCTCCACTCTCTAACCAACAAAGAACTCAAGTGGGCTTGTCTACTCAACATGTCTGCAAGGGCATTAGCCTTTCTTGGGTGATAGGAACGGGTACCACATGTGCTGCCTCAGGTTTAGATCCCTCTGAATGAACACATATTGCAAGCTCTTGTGATATGTGAAGACCTTAAAGATCTATCCATATAAGTAGTGCCTCCACAGCCTCAAGGCAAACACGGTAGTTGCAAGCTCTAGGTCGTGAGTAGGGTAGTTCGCCTCATGCTCCTTCAGCTGTCTAGAAGCACAGGCAACTATCTTATCATGCTGCATCAACACTACACCAAGACCAGATCCTGAAGCATATGTGTACACAACAAAGTCTCCGCTGCCAAACAGTAAAACTAGTATCAGAGCTGAAGTCAACCTCCTTTTCAACTCCTGAAAACTCTGCTCACATTCTACTGTCCACACAAACCTGGTCTCCCTACGAGTCAAACTGGTCAATAGTTCGGCAACTCTGGCAAAATCTTGAATAAGACGCATGTAGTATCTTGCTAAACCTAGAAAACTATGAATCTCTGCAACTGTAGTGGACTAGCCCCAAGACGACATTGCCTACACCTTGGTGGGCTCCACCGCCACACCAACACTCAAGATCACATGCCAAAGGTACTGCACCTCCTTTAGCCAGAATTCACATTTGCTAAATTTTGTATAAAGTTGGTGACTCTACAATGCCTCTAGCATAATCCTCAAATGCTCCTCGTGCTTTGCCTCTGAAGTTGAGTAGATTAGGATGTCGTCCATAAACACAACCAAAAACCTGCCCAGGTACGTACTCTCAAAACACCATGTGCATCATGTCCATGAAAGTTGCTGGTGAATTCGTGAGCCCAAAGGGCATCACGACAAACTCGAAGTGGTCTTAGCGCATACAGAAAGTTGTCCTATTAATGTCTGACTCCTTGATCCTCAATTGGTAGTACCTGAATCTTAAGTCAATCTTCGAGAAACCTGTTGCTGATTGCAATTGATTAAACAAGTCATCTATCCTTGGAAAAAGGATACATGTTCTTCACTGTAACCTGATTTAGTTGCCTGTAATCAAGGCACATCCTGATGCTGCCATCCTTCTTCCTCACAAACAATACTGGCGCACCCTACGGCGAACGACTTGGGCAAATGAGGCCCTTTTCTAGCAACTCCTCTATCTGGTGCTTCAATTCCCTAAGCGCCAGGGGGTATTTCCGGCAGACATAATCCGTCGGAAATCCAACGGAAATTTGTCGAAAAGGCCTTCCGACAACTTTCCGTCGAACAGTTGTCGGAAAACGTCCGTCGAAAAATTTTGGTCAGAAATTACCGACGGAATACGATTCTGTCGGCAATCTATCAGAAATTTCGACAGAATATTCCGTCGAAAATTCGTCGGTAACTTCCGACCGAAATTAGTCGAAAACTGTTGTCGAAAAATTGGTCAGTGTATTCCGACCGAAGACCGTCAAAAAATCTGTCGGAAAGTCCGTCGGTAACTTCGGACGGAAAGAATCTGTCGGAACTTCCGACAGAAATGCCGACGGATAAGTAATATTTTGTTTTTTAAAATTATAGAAATTAACAATGATAAATTACAAAACCTGTTAAAATATTCATGCATTCCACAATAACAGGTAATCACAATGAAACATAAAATCATAAAACACAACAAATATAAAATCATACACAATAATAAATGCTAAAAATCAAGACAGGTCTGTTGGATCGTCCGCCGTCCCCGCCTCATGATCGTCAGCTGCCGGAGGATCCTATATTAAAAAAATTAATATGAGAAATATTAATAAAATTAATATACAAACATTATTTTTAAAAATTAAATTTAAAACATGTGATTATTCCTCAAGTTTAAGTAGAAAATATTTTGGATCCTTTAGACTTAAGATTTTTTTAGATTAGTCATTTGAACGCCTAACCCAAACCGAGAATCCAATTCGAATTCCGTCAGTTCGCACATGTCACTTTCACCCACCCGGTCGTGTCAGAGCGAACGGCACGCCGATCAGATCCCTATTTTGGGATTTTAGACCCCCGAGTTGCTTGTTCTGATCCTTTACCTTGGGTATTTTTTAGATTAGTCATTTGAACGCCCAACCCAAACCGAGAATCCAAATCGGATTCCATCAGTTCGCACATGTCAATTTCACCCACCCGGTCGTGTCGGAGCGAACGACACGTCGATCGGATCCCATTTTTGGATTTTGAACCCCCGGGTTGCTTGTTCTGATCCTTTAGACTTGAGTTTTTTTTTTATATTAGTCATTTGAACGCCCAACCCAAACCGGGAATCCAATTCGAATTCCGTCAGTTTGCATACGTCAATTTCATCTACCCGTTCGTGTCGGAGCGAACAACACATCAATCGGATCCCATTTTGGGATTTTGGACCCCCGAATTGCGTGTTTTGATCCTTTAGACTTGGATTTTTTTTAGATTAGTCATTTGAACGCCCAACCCAATCCGGGAATCCAATTCGGATTCCGTTAGTTCGCGCACGTCAATTTCACCCACCCGGTCGTGTCGGAGCGAACGACACGTCGATCGGATCCCATTTTGGGATTTTGGACCCCCGGGTTGCGTGTTTTGATCATTTAGACTTGGGTTTTTTTTAGATTAGTCATTTGAATGCCCAACCCAATCCGGGAATCCAATTTGGATCTCGTCAGTTCGCACACGTCAATTTCACCCACCAGGTCGTGTCGGAGCAAACAGCACGTCGATCGGATCACATTTTGGGATTTTGGACCCCAGGTTGCGTGTTTTGATCCTTTAGACTTGGGGTTTTTTTAGATTAGTCATTTGAACGCCCAACCCAATCTGGGAATCCAATTCGGATTCTGTCAGTGCGCACATGTCAATTTCACCCACCCGGTCGTGTCGGAGCCAACGACACGTCGATCGGATCCCATTTTGGGATTTTCGACCCCCGGGTTGCGTGTTTTGTTCCTTTAGACTTGGGTTTTTTTTAGATTAGTCATTTGAACTCCCAACCCAATCCGGGAATCCAATTCAGATTCCGTCAATTTGCACACGTCAATTTCACCCACCCGGTCGTGTCGGAGTGAACGACAAGTCGATTGGATCCCATTTTGGGATTTTGGACCCCCGGGTTGCGTGTTTTGATCCTTCAGACTTGGGTTTTTTTTAGATTAGTCATTTGAATGCCCAACCCAATCCGGGAATCCAATTCGGATTCCGTCAGTTCGCACACGTCAATTTCACCCACCCGGTCATGTCGGAGCGAACAGCACGTCGATCGGATCCCATTTTGGGATTTTGAACTCCCGGGTTGCTTGTTCTGATCCTTTAGACTTGGGTTTTTTTTAGATTAGTCATTTGAACACCCAACCTGTAACGTCGCGCATTTTTCGGATCCTCGTGAATCGTGTGTTTAGCACTTGTGGTGGCCAATGTGAGGCCAATGTGGCTTGTGTACCGTGTGTGTGTGTGTTTCTAGGGCTAACTGGGTCTATGTTTTGGGCCTGCAGTACCCTAGATTGCTCAACCTATCATCGCGACAGGAAGGTCTGTCGCGTTCTTAACATGACAGAGGAGGCCGTCGCGTTCATGTGGCCGCCTTGGTGCATTGAGCATCTGCATGTTTGCCATGTGTAGCGCTTCGGGCAGCGGGCGTTGGGAAGGCGACGCTCACGTCCGTCGCGACCTGGTCGCGACGCCACGATCCATCGCGTTCCGAACTGCTGCAGGTTTTTAAGTAACCCCAGCCAAGCAGAACGCTCAGGGTTTCTGCACGGCCAGGGGAAGGTGCTGTGGCGATTTCAGCTGCGATTTGGCATCTTCGGCGTATCCTCGCTGCAGGGAGTCTGGGAGAAGTAGGGGAAACGCCGTAAGATCGCCGCACGGCATGTTCTTCGCGAAGGTAGGTGAACTCTCCCGATTTTCAGGGTATAAATCGCATGGGATTGGGTTCTAATCAGTTTAACGTGTTTCTAACAATAGATAGCATGCTTAGGTATTCACAAAAGCATGAAAACGAAGAATTAAGGGTGGTTTGTATTGTGGAAATGGGCTGTTATGGAGAGAGCCCGGTTTAGGGTTCCCGCCTGGTAAGGCGACGGGTCCCTATGTCGCGTTTTGAATGCGACACAGCGATGTGTCGCGTTAAGGGTCAGGAGGCAACAGGTAAGTAGGTCGCGTTCTGGATATGAAGGCGACATGTCCTGGCGACGCCTTCTGAAGCCGACCCAATAGGCTGTCGCGACTTGGCCCGAGAAGCCCTGTTTGTGCATGGTTTACGTATGTGATTATCCGATTATCATTATTGGTACGCTCAGTGTTAATGAGCAGTGCATTGGCACTTGTGGCGCTCTGGGAAGCGCGTGGTTTTCGAGGCTAGCTCACAGGTTACATAGCTAGCTAGTAGTTTGACTGTGGACATAGTGTTCACACGAGGCAGGTGGTGTTCACGTGTTGTGGACCGTCAGTACACGAGGTTTACGTGAGGTTTTCATGTGGTTTGTGCGGTGTGCACGTGGTTTCTGTGTGCAAGTTAGGTAGTAGACGCCTACCGTGGTTACCTCTCCAGTTGGATGCCCCAGGTTCTCTGTGAGCCAGGCTGTTAGCTCGGGGCTTTGTTCCGGTACTTGTGCTGTACCATCGAGGTCTGTGTCGTCTGACCTGGACACCCTCACTCCTTAGTTTGAGTTGTACGTCCGGCTGAGGGAAAGACGACAGTGGGACAGTGACTCTTGAGTTTTTTTTTAGTCACTTGTAGCGCGCTCTTAGTTGGGGGTACGGACACCAGTTGTCGACACTGGTCCCCGACTAGTCCTTTTCCAGTGCCTCACTCTAGCGAGCCCAGGCCAAGGTCTCTAGAGGTGTCAGGCATGGGCCTGCGACCGTGTGGTCCGCAGGTGGTGGTGTTTAGTTGGTCTCCACAGTTGCTTGTCTTTTTTACGTGAAGCGGCAGCTGGACCTTTCATCCGTGGCTGCGAGACTGAGAGGTAGACATGTGTTAGTTTATCCGAGTCTGTTTCTGGTGTCACGAACCAGCCTGCGTGGCTCGAGTGTGGTGGTCTCTACCGTAGCTCGTACACATGTTGGACTTTTTCCATTTATTTATTACAGATGTTTTACGCAGTCAGCTAGCGGTGAGTTTGTTTTTAGCTTAAATATCCTGTTTAGTTGTGCTATAAATTGCTAGCATAGTTTACTGCTTTTGGTACTTGTGTTTGGTTTGCTCGGTGTTGGGGGAGTTCCCTACTGAGCCAGTGACTAGCGAGGCTCACCCCTACTCCCCACAGGCGAGGGCGAGGAGGAGGTTTCTCTACCGTCGTCCAGTTCAGAGCCGCGATGTAGCGGTATTGGCCAGCACCTTCAGCAGTGTAGTTATTCTTTCTTCAGTTGTACCTGTTATACCTCGGGGTATGCCCCAGGCTTGTGTACTTGTCTTTATTTCTTTTGAAGTTGGCTATGTAAAACCTTGAATATTATAAATGCAATGGTGTGTTCCTTTGTGTTTTTATGGACTAGTGTGTGGTATCCTTTGCGAGGCTTCGGCCTGTTCGCGGGAGACGGACTCGGGTCAGGCACGTTACTGGTTTAACGGGCTTGGACGAGGCGTTCCGTCACAGTTCGTATTAGATCAAGGTCCATGTAAATATAAAGGAATTAAGAAGGTACATAGCCATATCTTCTTCTAGATACACTGCTTGTAGCTGGCCTTGGTTTTGTAATGACTCGTTGTTCTGCCTATGGTTGGCTTATTGTGTGTGTAGGTAGTTGTAATGGCTGATAGAAGAGACTGGGGTGGTGGAGGAGATGACCCTGAGGAGTCGACTCAGCAGATGATAGAAAGGATTTGGGAGAGCCTCACCGATATTCGGATGAGGATGGATCAGCAGGCACCGGTACCACCAGTGGTCGGAGAGGCGGTACCTGTGGCCCCAGTTCCACCACCGCCAGGGGTGGAGGTACCTTTTGTGGCACCAGTACCACCATCACCACCCGTGATTGCGGCAGAAGAGCCAGTGGTGCAAGTTGAAAGGTTTTTGAGGTTGCAGCGCTCACTTATGCAGGAGGGCCGAATCTAGATACAGCGGAGCACTGGATTCATGAGATTGAGAGGGTCTTTATGACCATGAGGTGTCCGACAGTGGACAAAGTTGTGTTGGCTACTTTTCAGCTGAGGGGATTTGCACAGGAGTGGTGGCGTCTGAAGATGTAGACCACCTTTGCAGGCAGAACAGGGGGTGCTATTACCTGGCCTGAATTTCTTGAAGTGTTTAATGATACATTCTTTCCTCTTCAAGTGCAGCAGGCAAAAAGGGAGCAGTTCAGGACCTTGCAGCAAGGTGGGACTTCGGTTTTGGAATATCAGATGCGGTTCATGGCACTAAGCAGGTATGCCCCCTATGTTGTCACGGATAATGCTATGATGGTTGAATATTTTATCCGTGGTTTGAGGCCAGAATTGCAGACTGCAATAATACCATTAATGTGTAGAACAGTTGAAGAAGCAGCCCAGAGAGCAGCTACTCTTGAGAGAGCAGTTCGAACTCGTCAGGTGGGCGAGTTAGGTTCGGGTAGTTTTCGGCTACCCCAGCAGTCAGCGGGTGTAAGTAAGGGCAAAGCATCAGCAGGACCTTCCTCATCTGGTTCTGGTAAGTGGGGCCAGAAATTAAAGCAGGTATTTAAAGGAAAAGGAAGAGGATGGGGAGGTCGTCAGCAAATTCAGCAGGGTCGTGGTAAGCCAGAGGTGGAAGAATTTTAGCAAAGTACCGCCAGGCAGCCTACCCTTCCACTAGGCTATAGGTGTTTTAAATGCAATCAGCCGGGGCATTTGATCCGTAATTGTCCCTATCCAAGGGAATATGGTTATGGTAGAGGTGTTCAGCAGCCGCAGTAGTCTCAGCAGCCCTCGGCAGGTCGTGGCAGAGGAGTATTACCGGAGAGAGGTAGGGGCCGGGTTATGGCTATCACCTGTGCTCAGGCGGAGGCATCGAATATGATAGAAGGTATTATCCCCATTTATGAATATTCCGCAAAAGTCTTATTTGATTCAGGTGCCTCGCATTCATTTATTTCTGAAGAGTTTTTGGATAGTATGGCTCACCCTCTTGAAGAAAAATCATGTGAATTAGTAGTGGAAGTTCCCTCTGGTGAGTTTATGCTCACCTCGTGTTATATAGATGAGGCTCTAGTTGTGTTTGAAGGGAACCAGATGCCAAGTCGGTTATATGCTTTACAGTTAACTGATTATGATATTATCTTGGAATGGACTGGCTTGAGGTCTATGGAGCTATGCTAGATTGTAGAAAGAAAAGGATCAGGTTTTGTCACCCCAATGGTTCTGTATTTGAATATCAAGGTATGTTTTTCTGTACCTCTAAGTTTATAATTTCTGCAATTAGAGCTAGAAGGTTGATTAATGCGGGGTGTGTGGCTTATCTAGCTTCTGTATGTTTGGTAGAAACTAGTAAGTCAGTTGAGGCAGTTTCCGTGGTTAGAGAATTTGCAGATGTTTTTCCTGATGAGTTGCCAGGTTTAGCTCCACATAGAGAGGTGGACTTTACTGTTGAGTTATTGCCGGGTACCATGCCGATTTCTAAAGCACCCTATCAGATGGCACCAGCAGAGCTCAAAGAGTTGAAGAAGTAATTGGAAGATTGCTAGAAAAAGGGTTTATTAGGCCGAGTCACTCCCCGTGGGGAGCACCTGTGTTATTTGTGAAAAAGAAGGATGGAAGCTTTCAATGTGTATTGACTATAGAAAGTTGAATGATGTGACCATTAAGAATAGGTACCCGTTGCCAAGAATAGATGATTTGTTTGATCAATTGCAATCAGCCAAGGTGTTTTCTAAAATTGACTTGAGGTCAGGGTACCATTAATTGAGAATCAGAGAGGAGGATATAGATAAAAACAACTTTTAGAACCCGATATGGTCACTATGAGTTTGTGGTTATGCCGTTTGGGCTAACCAATGCTCCAGCAGCTTTCATGGATCTGATGAACAGATTTTTTCATCCGTATTTGGACCAATTCATTGTGATCTTTATAGATGATATTCTGATTTATTCAGCTTCTGAAGAGGAGCATGCTGCTCGTTTGAGGTTTACTCTTTAGTTATTAAGAGATAATCCGTTGTTTGCTAAATTTAGTAAGTGTGAGTTCTGGTTGAAGGAAATTCAGTTTTTGGGTCATGTCATCTCGGCAGATGGAGTGGCAGTTGATCCAAGTAAGGTAGAAGCTGTAATGAAGTGGGAAGTGCCTAAATCAATTACAGAGATTAGAAGTTTCTTGGGGATGGCAGGCTATTATAGGCGCTTCATACAAGATTTTTCTAAGATTGCGGCACCCATGACTAGACTGACTAGGAAAGGTGTGCCATTTGTGTGGTCCAGAGAGTGTCAGAGGAGTTTTATGGAATTAAAGAAAAGGCTTACTACAACACCGATATTGACACTACCGGCAGGAAGTGGTGGATTTGTTGTGTATACAGATGCATCTAGAAGAGAGTTGGGCGCAGTGTTAATGCAGCATAGCAAAGTGATAGCTTATGCGTCAAGGCAATTGAAGCCAGCAGAAGAAAACTATCCCACCCATGATTTAGAATTGGCAGCAGTTGTGTTTGCTTTGAAAATGTGGAGGCATTATTTGTATGGCGAAAGATTTGAAATTTTTACAGATCATAAAAGTTTAAAGTATATCTTCTCTCAGAAGGATTTAAATCTTCGCCAGCGTAGATGGGTGGAATATTTGAAGGATTATGATTTTAGTTTAGCTTACCACCTGGGTAAGGCCAAAATTGTTGCTGATGCCTTAAGCAGGAAAGCTGATGTAAGTCATATGATGATTAAATAATGGAAGTTGTATGAGGAGATAACAGAAAACTCCTTGTACGTGCCAAGTAGTCAGCGACGGGTAGTACTAGCCAGTAGTACTGTAGAGCCGTCTTTGTATTGGCAGATTGTTGAAGCTCAGAAAGCAGATGCAAATTTACCTGAAATTGTGAAAATAGAAGGAGTTACCCTTGATGATAATTGTGTGGTTAGGCTCAAATGCAGGTTATTTGTACCAGCGGAAAGAGAGGTGAAGCAAAGAGTGTTAGAAGAGGCTCATAAATCCCAGTACACTATTCATCCAGGTAGTACCAAGATGTACCAAGATCTGAGAAAGTATTTCTGGTGGCCTCATATGAAAAAGGAAATAGCTGAATTTGTTTCAAGATGTGCTGTGTGTCAGCAAATTAAGGCAGAGCATCAAAAGCCTGGAGGTCTATTGCAACCATTACCCATTCCGCAGTGGAAATGGGATGATATTGCTATGGACTTTGTGGTAGGCTTACCGAGAACAATATCAGGTCATAATGGAATATGGGTGTTTGTGGATAGACTGACTAAAGTATGCAGATTAGTGTCAGTATGTATGTCTTGGCCAGTGGATAAATTAGCAAAAGTATATGCAGATAGAATTATTCCCCTTCATGGTGTTCCGAAGTCAATTGTATCTGATAGAGATCTCAGATTTACTTCAGGTTTTTGGAGGAGCCTGCAGAAAGTTGTAGGCACTGAGTTGAGGTATAGCTCAGCTTACCACCCGCAGACGGATGGTCAAACAGAGAGAACTATTCAGACGATTGAAGATATGTTGCGAGCTTGTTGTTTAGTTTGGGGTGGTAGCTGGGAGCATCATTTGGATATGGTGGAGTTTGCTTATAATAATAGTTACCATACCAGCCTTGGGATGACCCGTATGAAGCTTTATATGGAAGACCATGTAGAACACCTTTAAATTGGCATGAAGTGGGAGAGAGGCAATTAGTGGGCCCTGAGTTAGTTCAGCAAACTACAGAATTGGTAAAGTTTATTAAGGAAAATTGCAAACAGCTCAAAACAGGCAAAAAGTTATGCTGATAATCGGAGAAGGCCACTTCAATTTGAAGTTGGACATTATGTTTTTCTAAAAATTTCTCCTAGCAAAGGTATTGTGAGGTTCAGTAAGAAAGGAAAGCTGAGTCCGAGATATATGGGACCCTTCCACGTGTTGGAGAGAATTGGGGAGACAGCGTATAGACTGGATTTGCCAGCAGATTTTGTAGATGTTCATGATATCTTTCATGCCTCCATGTTAAAGAAGTGTATTGAAGATCCAGCGCAGATAATCAGTTATCAAGGAAGTTATTTGAGACCGGACATGTCCATGCCAGAATATCCGGTACAAATTACTGATTGCAAGATGAAAAAGTTGCAAAATAAAGAAATTGAGTTAGTTAAAGTCAGATGGGAGAATAGGTTGGGTGGTGAGGATACCTGGGAGTTAGCCGATGAAATGGCTAAAGGATATCCTTACTTGTTTAAGTAATGTTTTAAATCTTTTTAGATGATAGTATTTGTAAATGTATGTGTATATTATGTGTGGAATTGTATTATGAATTTCGAGGTCGAAATTTCTTTTTAGATGATAGTAATGTAACGTCGCGTATTTTTCGGATCCTCGTGGATCGTGTGTTTAGCGCTTGTGGTGGCCAATGTGAGGCCAATGTGGCTTATGTGCCGTGTGTGTGTGTGTTTCTAGGGCTCACTGGGCCGACGTTTTGGGCCTGCAGTACCCTAGATTGCTCAGCCTGTCATCGCGACAGGAAGGTCTGTCGCGTTCTTAACGCGATAGAGGAGGCCGTCGCGTTCATGTGGCCGCCTTGGTGCGTTGAGCGTCTGCATGTGCGCCACGTGTAGCGCTCCGGGCAACGGTTGGGAAGGTGACACTCAGGTCCGTCACGACCTGGTCGCGACGCCACGATCTGTCGCGTTCCGAACCGCTGCAGGTTTTTAAGTAACCCCAGCCAAGCAGAATGCTCAGGGTTTCTGCTCGGCCAGGGGAAGGTGCTGTGGCGATTTTAGCTGGGATTTGGCGTCTTCGGCGTGTCCTCGCTGCAAGGAGTCCAGGAGAAGTAGGGGAAACGCCGTAATATCACCGCAAGGCGTGTTCTTCGCGAAGGTAGGTGATCTCTCCCGGTTTTCAGGGTATAAATCGCATGGGATTGGGTTCTAATCAGTTTAACGTGTTTCTAACAATAGATAGCATGCTTAGGTATTCACAAAAGCATGAAAACGAAGAATTAAGGGTGGTTTGTATTGTGGAAATGGGCTGTCATGAAGAGAGCCCAGTTTAGGATTCCCGCCTGGTAAGGCGACGGGTCCCTATGTCGCGTTTTGAATGCGACACAGCGATGTGTCGCGTTAAGGGTCAGGAGGCGACAGGTAAGTAGGTCGCGTTCTGGATATGAAGGCGACATGAGGTGGTGACGCCTTCTGAAGGCGACCCAATAGGCTGTCGCGACTTGGCCCGAGAGGCCCTGTTTGTGCATGGTTTACGCATGTGATTATCTGATTATCGTTATTGGTACGCTCAGTGTTAATGAGCAGTGCATTAGCACTTGTGGCGTTCTGGGAAGCGCATGGTTTTCGAGGCTAGCTCACAGGTTACGTAGCTAGCTAGTAGTTTACCTGTGGACATAGTGTTCACACGAGGCAGGTGGTGTTCACGTGTTGTGGACCGTCAGTACACGAGGTTTACGTGAGGTTTCACGTGGTTTGTGCGGTGCGCACGTGGTTTCTGTGTGCAAGTTAGGTAGTAGACGCCTACCGTGGTTACCTCTCCAGTTGGATGCCCCAGGTTCTCTATGAGCCAGGTTGTTAGCTCAAGGCTTTGTCCCGGTACTTGTGCTGTACCGTCGAGGTCTGTGTCATCTGACCTGGACACCCTCACTCCTTAGTTTGAGTTGTACGTCCGGCTGAGGGAAAGACGACAGTGGGATAGTGACTCTTGAGTTTGTTTTTAGTCACTAGTAGCGCACTCTTAGTTGGGGGTACGGAGACCAGTTGTCGACACTGGTCCCCGACTAGTCCTTTTCCAGTGCCTCACTCTAGCGAGCCCAAGCCAGGGTCTCTAGAGGTGTCAGGCATGGGCCTGCGACCGCGTGGTCCACAAGTGGTGGTGTTTAGTTGGTCTCCACAGTTGCTTATCTTTTTCACGTAGAGCGACAGCTGGACCTTTCGTCCGTGGCTGCGAGACTGAGAGGTAGACCTGTGTTAGTTTGTCCGAGTCTGTTGCTGGTGTCGCGAACCAGTCTACGTGGCTCGAGTGTGGCAGTCTCTACCATAGCTCGTACACGTGTTGGAGTTTTGTCGTTTATTTATTACAACTATTTTTTGCAGTCAGCTAGCGGTGAGTTTGTTTTTAGCTTAAATATCCTGTTTAGTTGTGCTATAAATTTCTAGCATAGTTTACTGCTTTCAGTACTTGTGTTTGGTTTGCTCGGTGTTGGGGGAGTTCCCTACTGACCCAGTGACTAGCGAGGCTCACCTCTACTCCCCACAGGCGAGGGCGAGGAGGAGGTTTCTCTACCGTCGTCCAGTTCAGAGCCGCGACGTAGTGGTATTGGCCCAACACCTCCAGTAGTGTAGCTTTTCTTTCTTTAGTTGTACCTGTTATACCTCGGGGTATGCCCCAGGCTTGTGTACTTGTCTTTATTTCTTTTGAATTTGGCTATGTAAAACCTTGTATATTATAAATGCAATGTTGTGTTCCTTTGTGTTTTCACGGACTAGTGTGTGGTATCCCTTGCGAGGCTTCGGCCCATTCACGGGAGACGGACTCAGGTCAGGCACGTTACTGGTTTAACGGACTTGGACGAGGCGTTCCATCACACAACCCAAATCGGGAATCCAATTCGGATTCCGTCAGTTCGCACACGTCAATTTTACCTACTCGGTAGTGTCGGAGCGAATGACACATCGATCGGATCCCATTTTAGGATTTTGGTCCCCCCGGTTGCGTGTTTTGATAGGGTTTTTTTTAGATTAGTCATTTGAATGCCTAACCCAATCCGGGAATCCAATTCGGATTCTGTCAGTTCGCACACATCTATTTCATCCACCCGGTTGTGTAGGAGCGAACGACATGTCGATCGATCCCATTTTGGGATTTTGGACCCCCGGGTTGCGTGCTTTGATCCTTTAGAGTTGGGTTTTTTTTATATTAGTCATTTGAATGTCGAACCATTCGAAAATCCAATTCAGATTCCGTTAGTTCGTATACGTCAATTTCTCCCACCCGGTCGTGTCGGAGCGAACGACACGTCGATAGGATACCATTTTGGGATTTTGGACCCCCGGGTTGCGTGTTTTGATCCTTTAGACTTGGGTTTTTTTTAGATTAGTCATTTGAACGCCCAACCCAATCCAGGAATCCAATTCGGATTTCGTCAGTTCGCACACGTCACTTTCACCCACCCAGTCGTGTCGGAGCAAACGACACGCCGATCGGATCCCTATTTGTGATTTTGGACCCCCGGGTTGCTTGTTCTGATCCTTTACCTTGAGTTTTTTTAGATTATCATTTGAACTCCCTTTACACTTCTGTTTATCTTAGAATAGTATTTGAGCGCTCATGTGGCTTTTTTATCCTTCCATAAGTTGATTGTATAAATGGACCTTCTTTATAGGTTTCTTAATTTAGATTTCTTTTTTTTTTTTTTTTTCCCTTTTGACTTCTTTAGTGGTTTCATTTCATTCAAACTACATGAAATTAATAGTAATACTGACTTGATGGGCTGGCTATGAGGGGCGTACTCCCTGCATGGCTGAGATCAACTGCTCGACCATAACGCCAAAGTGCGTTCGTAGCTCTTCCCGGATGAGGGTTCTCATCTCCTCTACACCACTATCGGGCAGCGCAGCAGATGAACTCGCGTATGCCGGAGGAGCGACCGAACTCGCTTATGAGGACAACACTGGAGTAGTATCCAGGCTGCCCCCAAAGCCGTACACTTGACCCTTCCTCGGACCTGGAGTCAGCAATGAAAGGAATAGATTCTCACCTTCATGCACATGCCTGGCAGAAGGTTGTACGGTGTTAGGAATACTGGCCAACATGAGTAAGATGCCACCGAGCCTCCGTATGGATTGAAACCGTCTGTGCATAAACCCAGCCGCACGTTGCGTGGATCCCTTGAGAAGTAAGGATGAGTACGACTAAAATGAGCCCAAACTTCACCATCGACAGGATGACTGATTTCACCATCATCACGACAGACTCTTTTCGCATGCCAAGTCATATGTCCAGCTGTCTTCGGGGACATGAACAATTGCTGAAATCTAGGTGTGATCGGAAAGTACCGCAATGACTTATATGGAACATCCTTCTGCTTTGACTTGTCTCTTCTCTTAGGCTTGAATTTATCATGCTTACAAATACAACTTGATGTCTTATCTACATCATCTTTGTAGTACAGCATACAGTGGTTCGGACATGCATCAATTTTCATAAAACCAAGCCCCAGATCATTCACCATCTTCTTCACACGGTAAAAATCATCAGGCAACCTCTCTGATTGAGGAAGCATACTCTTGACGAGTAAGAGAAGCCGATCAAAACAACTCTCGCTCATATGAAATTCAGACTTCAAATTTAGTAGCTGCGACACTGTAGACAATCATGTATGCTTCTCACAACCATCCCATAATGGCTCATCAGCATCTCGAAGTAACTGATAAAATCTCTGAGCTGTATCATTCGACACTTCTTCATTTGTTTGGTCATCATGAATATTGAACTCCGGACCAGCAACATCGACAACCATGTCTACGTACATACTTGTGGAGGCAAAGTTGGCTGGTTCAGATGACTAAATATTCAACTCACCATGAGATGACCATAACTCATAATGGGCAACAAATCCTCTCGTATACAAATGATGCTGCACATCCCATGTCGATATCCAATTTCTGTTCTTACAAGCCGAACATGGACATCGGATGTTACCCATCGGATCAACTGCTACTGATGAATTACTCAATACAAACTGAATGAAACTGTCAACTCTATCTTTAAACTCCTCTGTCACAACTCCATTAACTATTCCACGGTACATCTATGACCGATTCTCATAAGACATTTTTCCTATACAGATTAAATGTCATGTCACGAGTTAAAATCCAACACACCCTCACATCGTTCGAGTAGTCAAAATGAATAGTAGACATATTATTAGATTATCACTTTTTACCCATCTGTGAATATTTGATCGCCCTCAAATGACCATTTACTATGTGTATGTTTATTTGTTGAACATTTCGGCAGCATCTCCTCACGCCTCTCCGATATACCAAAAATATTTATTGATTAAGATATTTTCTTAAATACTTACTAATTAATGTGGTTAAGAAAATATTTTAAATCAATAAAGGTATATCAGAAAGGAGTGAATAGAAGCACTCGAATTTTCAACAAATAATACAAACACATAGTAATGACCACCTAACTGCGATCAAATTTCACAGACTGTCCAAAACTGGACAATTCAAGACTTGTAGTTAGATATACACGTTCTCATCATTGAAAATAAGACTCTTGCACATCAATCCCAAAGTCTTGAATGGGAGGTTCATTGACACGGCTTAACACTCCTCGTGAGGTGTGTGCAGTGATAAATTGCTATACATGCATAGATCAAATTAAAACCCACATAAATATGAAAGGAATATGAAAACAAAATATACATGTGAACAAGTGCATATTAAAATAAATTCACATATACATGTAAATGAATTACATTAATGTAAGAACTACAATACTAATCAAATGAATTAAATTAAAGTAAGAACTGCACATCATCGTTATATTTTTTTCTCTCTATCTCTCTCCTCTATCTTAAAATTTATTTTTACACAATTTAAAATCTATTTTACTTGTTTGATAATTAGAAGGAGAAAATTAAATTTTCAATCATTAAATATTAAAACCCACTTTAAAATATTACCAAATAATGTCTGAGACTCAAAACTGGATTCTTCTCATTCTAATCATCCACTCTTTTATTTAGCCTAAAAGAGTAGATGGAACTTTGATTATCTTACTCTATGGCAAAAGGTCTTAATCGATCAATTGATTCACTTCTTATGTACAACTAACTATTCTACTTTTTTAGTTGGAAACTTGTCTCTTATATTATCCTTTAAATTTTCTTTATAATCCCATTCTTAGTGAAATTTGACCCTTTAACTAACTATTATAAGTCAAGTTAGTAGAGGAAGAACTTGACAAGAGAATGAAGTTGAGAAGAGAGTGAGTTTTTTTGAGAGGATTATGTTTGATTTTCACTAGTCTTCTTTTTATCTAGAATTATTGATATCTTCTCGAAGATAATCTTGAGAAGAGATACGTGAGATCTGATAAATTAATATTTCTTTTTATCAGATGCAGACACGGAGTGCAGATGAACCTATGACTACTTTTGTCACCTCTGTTGAGTGTAACCATCATTGAAGTTCTGTTAGATCAGGTATTTTATTTTTTGTAACCTCATTTTTTTAAAACACCTATTGAACTTTTAATTTGCAGTTTGTAATAGTAGTCCATCCTCGATATCTATGAGATCACATTGATCCTTGCAGCTGCACAACAAATTTGGAAGTCAAAATTTGCCTACAAGCCACAGATGATCATGTAGAACAGACCGATCTGCTCTTCAGTGGCGGGGCGGTTCTGCCCATACTCTTTGAGTAATTAAATGGCAACAATGTTGCCACCCAGCAACGCAGCCCAAGCTGATGGAGCACAATTGAGTTACTGTAGGTAGCGCTACAGTAATCTATTAGGTATAAAAATCTATTTTTATATGTGTTTTTATTATTATTTTTAAAACTATAAATCAAAACAATTTATGTTACCCAATCAGATTACTAAAACAAAATCAACAAAGAAAGGAAAAAAAAAAAAAACATTCATGTTACCCTCGAGAGGGGGAGCGGGAGGGGAGGGAGGTCGGCAGGGTGGGGGGGGGGGGGGGGGGGGCGACAGGAGTGGGGGGCTATGTGACGGGAGGGGGAGGTGGCTGCCGAGAGGGGGAGGGGGAGGGAGGGGAGGGGGGCCGCTGAGAGAGGTGGGGGGCTACGCACGGGAGGGGGAGGGGATGAGGAGCGACAGGGGTGGGGGGGGCTACAGATTTGAGTGGAGATGGGAGGGGGAGGGAGGGGGCCGCCAAGAGGGGTAGGGGTAGGGGAAGGGGATGGGAGGGGGGCTGCCGAGAGAGGTTGGGCTGTGCACGGGATGGGGAGGGGATGGGGGGCGACAGGGGTGGGGGGGGGGGCTACGGATGGGAGGGGGAGGAGGAGGGGGTCACTGAGACGGAGAGGGGGGGGGCCTTTCGAGAGGGTGGTGGGCTGTGCACGGGAGGGGGAGGGGAGGGGGGCCGACAGGGGTGCGGGGCTACAGATGGGAGGGGGAGGGGGAGGGGTGGGGGGCCCCTAGAGGGGTGGGTGGCTGCACAGGGAGAGGGAGGGGAGGGGGGCGGCAGAGGTAATGGGAGGCTGCTGGCGGAGGGGGAGGAGGAGGGGGAGGGGAAAGGGGAGGGTACGTACCATCGGCGGTGCTCGACGGTGAAGCTCGACAGCAAGGGCGATGGTGCAGGTGGTGCAGCTCGACGGCGGCGGCGGCGGTGGTGCAGGTTGTTGCGGCCGCGGCATGGCGGAGCAGCTGCTCGGCGGCGAGGGGCGATGGAGAGAGAGAGAGAGAGAGGAGAGAGAGAGAGAGAGAGAGTAGAGAGAGAGAGAGAGAGAGAGAGAGAAGAAGAGAGAGATAAGGAGAGAGAGAGCTTTTCACAAGGATGGTGGGAGCGCGAAAGTGTCGGGTTTACCGACGGATATTGCTGACGAAATTATTCCGTCGAATATCCATCGGTAAGAATCCGACTAAAATCATTCCGTCGACCTTTTTGATGGATATTTTCGACGGAATTATTCCATCAGTATTACCGACGGATATGCCGACGGAAATATTTCTGTCGGCGTATCCGTCTATCTTACCAACGGAATAATTCCGTCAGAAATATCCGTCAGTAATACCGCTTTATCTTGTAGTGGTAGGCCTAGTCGATCCTCCAAAAACACATTAGAAAAATCACGAACCACTGGAATATCTGAAATAGACAACTCGCCCGATTCTGAGAAACAAATAGAAGAAAGACATGCATCACAAGCATCTCAAATCAGGTGTCGAGCTTTATAGAAAGAAACAAAGGTCTGGTGGGTAGACTAGGTACCTTGAAAGCAAAGGAAAAGTGCTCCAAGTATCTTGAACCGCACAGTCTTCCGCTGACAATCTAGCATGGCAGAGTGAGCCTTCAACCAATCCATGTCGAGAATGACTAACAACCTAGCTGACAAGGGGTGACTCTGGACCTCAACGATAACACCCTCTAGGTAACTTAAGGAACACATGTAGTCACTAAACATAAGCCCGACCAACATGTCATACGGTCTCTCAGGCGTAGACTCAAAAAGGGACTCAAAAAACTCCTCAGAAACAAAACAATGTGAGGCACCGGGATCGATAAAAAAATAGGCAGCTCTATCAAGGATAGGTACCATACCTACAACAAGGTTTGAAGCCTCAGCCTCCTCCCTGGTGAGGTTCATCACGCGCCCACACCCACTGTCTTCACTACTGTGGCTGCTGGTGCTGTTGACGCTGCTGCTGCAGTTGATACTGCCCCTGGTGTTGCTGCTGACGCTACACCTGCTACTGAGGAGGGTATTGAAACTATGGGGTTTTCTGTGAAAACTATGTCTATACTGGCTCATGCTACTGACCTCGCCCTATCAGGCACTCTCGCCTAAAGTGTCCCAGCTGACCGCAAGTGTAGCAGATTGCCTCCTGCTGATCATGTTCTATTCCCTGCTACACGGATTGCTCTGTAACCTCCACCTGATGCCTCTGTTATTGCCATTGCTGCCTGCCCTAGCCCCTGTGAGTGAACATCTTCTTGAACTTCGAGCGCAGGTTAGAATCGGCTATGCCTGAAGAAGAAGAAGATGTCGCACTGCCTCGACTGCTGGAAGGGCCCTGGTATAAAGAAGACTGAACTGGAGCTCTTCCCTACTACAGCTAGAACCTAGACCCCCGCTCCAAGGTGGTAGCTCTAGTCACGACAATCGCCAAGGTGTCACACAGGTGGCCAAACATGGTCCACCTCAAGTCCGGTCGTAAACCAACTATGAATCTCTTTGTACATGCCAGCTCAGTGCCAACAATTTGGGAAACGTGTCTCAACAACTAAACAAACTTCTGGTGGTACTATGCAACTGACATGTTCCCTTGAGTCAACTCATGGAATAGGTCCTTCCTCTCGCGGCGGGAGTAGTTGGGAAAGAACTCGCTGTGGAAGACCTCCAAGAACTGCCCCCAAGTGATTTGGTATACTGCAAGCCTCACCTGGTTCTCTACCACTAGTCTGCTGACCCATTCAACTCGTATACTGCAAGTCTACCTAGTCCTACTCTCCACATCCATGGTCTCGAAAGTACGCTCGAGCTCATGGACCCAACTCTCTACTGTGTCTGGATTGTAGCTACCAAAGAAGGTCAGGGCCAGAGATGTAGGAACCTCTTCAAAAGAGTGGTCCTATCCTTTGGTGCCACTACTACAACTCCTACTGCTTGGGTATCTCCAGCCTGCTGTGCCACTGGTGGTGCTGCCTGGGGAGCCACTAGCTGCTGCTCACCTGCTACCATCTGTGAAAACCATTGTCCTCTTGCTGCCGTCTGCGTGCAATGCAAGGGAAACTGGAACATGGCTCTCCACATCTTCTCCATCATCGGCATCATCACCTCCGGCAGTGGTGGCAGTGAGTACAATTGTTGTTGTTGTGCTCCTTGAGGGATCGGAGGAACACTCTGCTCGTCACTCTACTGAGTCTGGAGCAGTCGTCAGTCATTTTGTGGTGCGGCTGACTCATCTGGTGCATCGCCCTACTGCTCCAGCAACTCTCTGACCTGCCTGCGCCTATGAGGAGCCATATTCTACATGGCACAACTACCACTATTGTTAGCTATAACAACTCGGACGACTAGCCGTGTACTTGTACTTTATGTGGGACTTTTTGTTATTATTTAGTTCCCTTACAAGTTCTGATAGACCCCTTGCATTGATACCACTATAACGACTCCGAAAACCCGACCCTCGATTCCCACCGAGGACCTGATTTCCGACGCCGTCACCCACGTATCTGAGGACCTAGAAGGAATGAATGCTTAGTCTAACAAGATATGTAAAGGAGATAAACAATAACTATAATACTAGAAATATACGAACAAGTGAAAGTAAACACAAGTACGAGTACAAGTCTAGTACAAGTCTCAAACACAAATAGTACAAGTAGAATAGAAAAACATAACCCTTAAGGGGCATACCCTAAGGGTGGAGTACCATAGCACAAAGGGGACACTGCTAAGGATGACCTCGACTACTGTGGCCCCGTCTCCTCCATCCGCCATGTAACCTACTGGTGCTGTGAAGTCTCACCTGGAAAGGAGGGGAGTGAGCATCACGAAGAAGCCCAATAGAGACTACCAATCACCCGTTGGTTCTAACAAGTAAAATAAATATATATAATTACAAGATTAATAATAAATAACTATCTACTCTACTAAAGAAAGTGCGAAAGTTACTAACTACTACTGGTCAGGAATCAGGAAAACACTACACGGTCGAAAACTTCATGTAAACAAGTCACTGTGACCACCACACTACTATACACGCAGATAGGAGTAACCTGCCTAGACAAGAACACTAGCCATGATGACAATTACCAATAGTCATCCCTTTAAATACATTTCACTTTAAGTATATATAATTATACCCATATGATGCGTGGACATCTTGTCATCCCTTCTTCGTTCCATTTAGGTGTATATATATATATATATATATTATTATATATACTTATCTACATCTCATTTGGAGCTAGGGACAGATGTAGAAATTTTATTTAATAAAGTCACTTAAATTATTTTTAAATATTTATATAAATAATATATTAAATATAACATAAATAAATATATTATACATAAAGGGTGACCCCAGTGAGACAATTCAGTGGGATCACCCCTTATATAAAATCTCCTCAAATATCTAATTTAAATGTAGAAATTATTTCTTTTTGAGTGAGGTCATGTGACCCCACTCAGTATACGACTTGATCCGTCCATGCTTGGAGCAACAACTAGGGCTGTCAATGGGCCATGCCTGGGCTGGGCTTAGATGAGTCTGGCCCAGGCCCGACTCATCAATATGAAAGCCCAAGCCCGAGCAATGTCAGGTCGGGCCCAATATTTTTACAAAATTGTAAGCCTGACTAAGGCCCAGCCCGGCCGAATACTTGAATAAAAATTAAATTAATAATAAAAATAATATATTTAATAATGTAAAATTTATAATCTCATTCAATTAAGTAGAGTTTTGATGTTCCTTATTTAATTTATTTGAAAAGAGAGTTTTAACTTTTAAATAAGTAAAATAACATAATTTTAACTAAGTAAAATTTAAGATTGAAAAGAAAAAGAAAAAGAGAACGGGTCAAGCCGGCCCATCGGGCCGAACTCAAAGCCCGAGTTCGGCCCATGAGTTTAGTCGGACTATATTTTTAGGCCCTACTAAAAACCCATGAGCCGAAAAGAGCCTTGTGACTCGACCCAAAATCGAGTCAAACCCGCGGACCTGTCGGGCCGGTGTCGGGCCGGTCTGGCCCATTGACAGCCCTAGCAACAACTGACTTGGATGGTAAGTTTACTGTTGTGAACGTGTGAGCATTACCCAACAATGGGCACAACCAAGCGTATTAATCTTTTTTCCGTACGAAAGGATCTAGAACGGATCAACAAATTAAGAGAGATCAGTTTGGTCAGAGAAGTTTGACCAACCAAATCAGATTAGACGACCCTTCACCTTCCATGTAGAGGCTGTGTGTGTATGCAGAGAGAGAGAGAGAGAGAGAGAGAGAGAGAGAGAGAGAAGCATATGTGCTAGCTAGAGAATGCTGAGGGGCCACCAAGAGAACAACATGCACATAGGCCATCACTGTGGCGGAGAAGAGACAGTACCGGACGATAAGCTCGCATGCAGGGGCCCTGGCCGGCTTTTATTAATTTGCTTCCTCATGGGTAGACAAGATGGCCGGACGATCGAACTGGACTAGACCACGGGGGAAGAACGGAAGAGCACAGTAAACCCGAACCATTCAATGCCTAACAATGATTTATTGTTCATAATTGACATTCGATACTCATTCTTACATGGTTTTCAAGTATTTCTTTTATTGATGCTCACATAAGACCAGTTTTGGCGGAGGTAGTAATGAGGTTAGAAAAAAATATGAGAAGGATTAGGAGACAAGAGAGGTTTGGTAGAGAAGTTAACTTAATTAGAAATTATTGGGAAAAGGGGGGGGGGGGGTATGAATGGGGTTAGTTTATCTCACTTTTTTTAGAAAGTTAATTTTAACCCTCTTAATTTTTAAGTTAGATTAGTCTTTTCAAATTATATTTCTTTAAAACTGATGCTAAATAACTCCCGATTAAAATAATTAGAGCTATCTTATCCCCTCTCCAAAACCACCTAATTGAAGCTGATAGGGAAATCTCACATCGACCAACGAGATTGATACCGTTCGTCGCTAATCGACCAAGCTCGCCGACGCCAAGAGTCGACAAATCTATCCGACGACGATCTAGTCTTCGGTTTACCAGCCACCCCTGACCTAGACCCATTAGGTCGGGCGCGCGATCCGGGCTTATCTAATTGGCGCAAGGTCAGACTTGCCCCTCGAGCAGCATGGATTCCGGAGAATCACAATCACGCACTTCCCAGCTGTCATACGATCATTTGGGGAAGCCCTTACCACGGCAAGGTTATAGGATCCCAGCTGTGAGGGGCTCCGTGATGGTCGCACTTGCCTCCTACCACCTCACCTGCTAAGATTCGAAGCAAGAAAGGAGGACACGACTTCTCCCCACCACCGGAGATTCAAACCACCATGCCCTTATAAAAGGAAGAGACATCCTTGACAAAAAAGGTACGTTATTCGTAGCACTACTACTCGTTTCGTTCGGAATCCTCTTCTGCTGACTTGATCGTCGGAGTATCCGACCACCGAAGAATCTCGGTGGTTCTTTGTAGGTCGGGCTCACCTCGCCGACGACGACGCGACGCGGCCGATCCCTCGGGGTCCACTCCGCTCGACTCTGATCGACCCGAATTGCTTTTGCAGCAACAAAGACCTTCCAGTAGTCATGAGGCCGAGAAAGACGTAGTTATATATGGTCACCAGCTCCCTGGTCACCAGCTCCCTTGTCGGCAAAATATTTAATGTCGGGACTTCACTCCTCATCGGCAAAAGCGGACACTGAAATTTTGGAGATTCCAATTCTAACACATATATCCGGAGTTCTGAAGATGGCGAAATCTAATTCAGGCCCCACGAATCCTTTCGAAGAACACGGTAGCCAGGATTAAATTAATCAAAATGCTAGGGCCGGAGAAAAATATTGAGTTTTATATATAGATAAAGAGACAGGTATATATACTTATTATAAGAAATGAAAAATATCTGGTAATAAAATTAAGGTGGATTATAAGAAAGTAATTTTATTGAAAGTCCCTCACAAATATATACCACACTTTTGGTACTTGTTAGTTAATAAAGTTAAAATTTTATTAATTGGAGCAGCACTAGTGAAGAGCCAATGTGATCACGAGGGAGACGAAAGAAGAAGAAGAATATGCAATAGAGCACCGTGCATGCATGGCGGGCAGCATAACGAAGCAAGAACTGTAGGCTCTACCCGAGCAGAGAGAAGTAGAATTAACTCGGAAACCTCAAAGCACACTTGGAATAGATATATATATTGGTATGACTAGTCAAAAGAGAAATAAATCTTACTGAATATTTTATTCAAGTGTTACTAGATCTATTTGTTTCAGATGAATGTAATAAAGAAGACACAAATTGACAAAGATGGTTAAGAGTGAACGAATGATCAACGTTATAATAACGTCTAGTTTAATTAGTTAGTGACTTCGTTTGTTTTAATGTAAAGTGTCAATTAACTCTGTATGATAACTTTGATTAGTAGATATAATAAATATTAGTAAATTAATTATGAATAAAAATAAATAAATAAATTATTATTGTTATCTAATTATTTAATAATATGTTTATATTTTTTAGTACTTGTTCTGTTTAATTATAAAATATAATTATTTATTTCAATATTCTACGTTAGAATGGGACAAAGAAGAAGACACACTCTGAACAATTTCTTTCCTCTCGAAAAATGATATGTGGCCAGATAATCGGACAAATCATTTACCCGATTTGTACAAGCATGATGTGCCCCCCTTCAAAGCTCATGCCACAATAAGAAAAAGTGATTTTTTCGACGGAATGACGCCGGAAATCCATAGGAAAACATGCCTTCCGACAATTTTCCGGTGAACGATCGTCGGAAAAAAAATGTCAGAAATTACCGAGGGGAAAAAAATCAGTCGGAAATCTATCGGTATTTCTGACAGAAATATTTGTGGAAACATCCATCGGACAAATAAAGATTCCGACTAATTTACCGATAACATAAATCCGTCGGTAAGTTCCGACGGATAATTTAGTCAGAAAATACATCAGACCTTCCGACAGATTCGTCGACGGAAATAACTGTCGGTAGTAGGTAGGTTTTGACGGAAATATTCGTCTTGTGTGCCGATGTTATTTTCGACGGATAAGGTCCGTCAGAAAATCTGTCGGAAATAGCCTTCTTAATGTTTTTAAAATGTAATTAAATGATAAATTAAAAAATGCTAAAAATAATATTCATACGAACATCCACAATAAATAACAATTAACATAAAATCATCTATCACAATAAATATGAAACATACACAATAATAAGAAATAAAAATCAAGAAATATCTGCTGGGTCGTCCGCTCTCCCTGCCTTACAATCGTCAGGTGCTGGAGGATCCGATATTAAAAAACATAAATATTAGAAACATAAATAAAAAAATAACCTACGAATGTTAATTTTTAAAAATTTAAATTTAAAACATATGAATATTCACTAAATTTAATTAGAAAATATTTCTGATACTTTACACTTGATTTTTTTTAAAAAATCAGTAGTTTGAGCGTCGAACCCAAACCGGAAATCTGAATAGAATTTCGCCAGTCCTCACATGTCACTCTCACCCACCCGGTCCTGTCGGAGCGAACGGTACGCCAAACGGATCCCTATTTCTGATTTTGGACCCCTGGTTGTGTGTTTTGATCCTTTTCATTTAGGTTTTTTTTTAGATTAGTGATTTGAGCGTCGAACCCAAACTGGGAATCCGATTAGGATTTCCTCAGTTCCCACAAGTCACTCTCACCCACCCGGTCGTGTTAGATCGAACGGCACACCGAACGGATCCCTATTTCTGATTTTGGACCCTTGGGTTGCATGTTCTGATCATTTACACTTTGGTTTTTTTAAGATTAGTGGTTTGAGCGCCGAACCCAAACCGAAAATCCGAATAGAATTCCGTCAGTTCTCACATGTCACTCTCACCCACCCGGTCGTGTCGGAGCGAACGACAAGCCGATCGGATCCCTATTTCTAATTTTTGACCTCCGAGTTACGTGTTCTGATCTTTTTTCATTTATGTTCTTTTTTTATTAGTGATTTGAGCGCCGAACCCAAACTAGGAATCCGATTATGATTTCGTCAGTTCCCACACGTCACACTCACCCACCAAGTTATGTCGGAGCGAATGACACGCCGATCGGATCCCTATTTCTGATTTTGGACCCCCCGGGTTGCGTATTCTGATCCTTTTCGTTTAGTTTTTTTTTAGATTAGTGATATGAGCGTCAAACGCAAACCGGAAATCCGAATAGAATTCTGTCAGTTCCCACACATCACTTTCACCCACCTAGTCGTGTTGGAGCGAACGACACGCCGATCGGATCCCTATTTCTGATTTTTGACCCTCGGGTTGCGTGTTTGATCCTTTTCATTTAGGTTTTTTTTTAGATTAGTGATTTGAGCGTCGAACCCAAACCGGGAATTTGATTAGGATTCCGTCAGTTCCCACAAGTCACTCTCAGCCACCCGGTCGTATCGGACCGAACGACATGCCGATCAGATCCCTATTTATGATTTTGGACCCCTGAGTTGCGTGTTCTGATCATTTACATTTAGGTTTTTTTAAGATTAGTGGTTTGAGCACATAACCCAAACTGGAAATTCGAATAGAATTTCGTCAGTTCTCACACGTCACTCTCACCCACCCGGTCGTGTTGGAGCGAACGACACGCCGATCGGATCCCTATTTCTAATTTTGGACCCCCGGGTCGCGTGTTATGATCTTTTTCATTAATTTTTTTTATTAGTGATTTGAGCGCCGAACCCAAACCGAGAATCTGAATAGGATTCTGTCAGTTCCCACACGTCTCTCTCACCCACCCGGTTGTGTTGGAGTGAACGACACGCTGATCGGATCCCTGTTTCTGATTTTGGACCCCCAAGTTATGTGTTCGGATCCTTTTCATTTACATTTTTTTAGATTACTGATTTGAGCGCCGAATGCAAATTAGAAATCCGAACAGAATTCCGTCAGTTTCCACACATCACTCTCACCCACCCGGTTGTGTCGGAGTGAACGGCATGCCGATCGGATCCCTATTTCTGATTTTGAACCCCCGGGTTGCGTGTTCTGATCGTTTTCATTTACGTTTTTTTAGATTAGTGATTTGAGCTCCGAACCCAAACCAGAAATCCAATTAGAATTCTGTCAGTTCCCACATGTCACTCTCAACCACCCGGTCGTTTCGAACTAAACGGCACGCCGATCGGATCCCTATTTCTTATTTTAGACTACCGGGTTGCGTGTTCTGATCATTTACACAGGTTTTTTCAAGATTATTGGTTTGAGCACCGAACCCAAACCGGAAATCCGAATAGAATTCCATATGTTCTCATACGTCACTCTTACCCACCCGATCATGTCGGAGCAAATGGCACGCCGATCGGATCCCTATTTCTGATTTTGGACCCCCGGGTTGCGTGTTCTGATCCTTTTCATTTAGGTTTTTTTTTAGATTAATGATTTGAACGCCGAACCCAAATTGGGAATCCGAATAGAATTCCATCAGTTCCCACACATCACTCTCACCCACTCGATCATGTCAGAGAGAACAACACGTCGATCGGATCCCTATTTCTGATTTTGAACCCCTAGGTTGCGTGTCATGATCCTTTTCATTTAGGTTTTTTTAGATTAGTGATTTGAGCGCCGAACCCAAACCGAGAATCCGATTAGGATTCCGTAAGTTCCCACACGTCACTCTTACCCACTCGATCGTGTTGGAGCGAACGACACGCCGATCGGATCCCTATTTCTGATTTTGGATCTGCGGGTTGCGTGTTCTGATAATTTACACTTAGGTTTTTTTAAGATTAATGGTTTCAGCACCGAATCCAAACCGAGAATCCAATAAAGATTTCTTCAGCTCCCACACATCACTCTCACCCACCCAATTATGTCAGACTCAACGGCACGCCGATCGGATCCCTATTTCTAATTTTGGACCCCCAGGTTGCGTGTTCTGATCATTTACACTTAGGTTTTTTTAAGATTATTGATTTGAGCACCGAATCCAAACCGAAAATCCGAATAGAATTCTATCAGTTCTCACACGTCACTCTCACCCACCCGGTCGTGTCGGAGCGAGCGGCACGCCGATCGGATCCCTATTTTTGATTTTGGACTCCCGGGTTGCGTGTTCTGATCTTTTTCATTTAGGTTTTTTTTAGATTAATGATTTGAATGCCGAACCCAAACCAGGAATCCGAATAGGATTCTATCAGTTCCCACACATCACTCTCACCCACCTGGTCATGTCGGAGAGAACAGCACGTCGATCGGATCCCTATTTCTAATTTTGAACCTTCGGGTTGCGTGTTCTGATAATTTTCATTTAGGTTTTTTTTTAGATTAGTGATTTGAGCGACGAACCCAAATCGATAATCCGATTAGGATTCCGTCAGTTCCCACACGTCACTCTCACCCACCCGGTCGTGTCGGAACGAATGACACGCCGATCGGATCCCTATTTCTTATTTTGGAGCCCCGGGTTGCATGTTCTGATCATTTACACTTAGGTTGTTTTAAGATTAATGGTTTCAGCGCCGAGTCCAAACCGAGAATCCGATTAGGATTCCGTTAGTTCCCACACATCACTCTCACCCACCAGTCGTGCCAGACCGAAAGGCATGCCGATCAGATCCCTATTTCTAATTTTGGATCCCAGGTTGCATATTCTGATACTTTAATTTAGGCTTCTCAACCCTCCCGCTGCGTCGACCTAGGCCTCCGGATCCAAGACTAGCTGGGGAGTGCCCTCTGCATAGCGATCCGCCATCGTCCTGTCATAGGTTTCCTGCAGAACAAATTAAAAATGTATTATTCAAATCATAATTTTAATATCTAAATTGAATTCAAATCGTGCGAGCATTCTCGCTGATATAGTCATCTGTCCCCTTCCGCTTATGTGGCGGAACCCCTCGGCCAAGCCCGTTAAACCGATAACGTACTTGATCCAAGTTCGCCTCCCACGAACGGGCCGAAGCCTCGCAAGGGATACCAAACCACAGTCCGTGTAAACACAAAGGAACACACCACAATTATATATATATATATATATATATAATATATATATATATATATATATTTCACAAATTTACATAGCCATATTTCCACTAAAACTGAAAAGAAGTACAAGAGCCTGAGGCATACTCCGAGGTACAACTGAAGAAAATAAACAACTAACTACACTACACTGCTGGAGCTGCTACTACACAGCTGGAGGTACCGACCCTGCACCGCTACGACGCGGCTCTGAACAGAACGATGGTCGTGAAACGTCCTCCTCGCTCTCACCTGTGGGGGTAGGGGTGAGCCTCGCTAGTCACTGGCTCAGTAGGGAACTCCCCCAACACGAGCAAACCAAAACCACAGGTACAAAAGTAATAAACAGTACCAACAATTTATAGAACAGCTAAGCAGGATATGAAAGCTGTAAAAGTACTCACCGTCTGCCGACTACGAAAAACAACTGTAATAATAAATGGAAAACCAGTACAGGTGTACAAGCTAAAGTAGAGACAGCCAAACACGAGTCACGTGAACTGGTTTGCGACACCAGAAACTGACTCGGACAAGCTAACACAGGTCTACCTCTCAGTCTCGCAGCCACGGACGAAAGGTCCAGCTGTCGCTCCACGTGAAATGGTCAAGCAACTGTGGAGACCAACTAAACACCACCACCTGTGGACCACACGGTCGCAGGCCCATGCCTGACACCTCTAGAGATCCTGTCCCGGAACTCTCTAGAGTGAGGCACTGGAAAAGGACTAGCTGGGGTCCAGTACGTCTACTGGTGTCCGTACCCCCAACTACGAGCGCGCTACAAGTGACTAAAGACTAACACAAGTGTCACTGTCCCACTGTCGTCTTTCCCTCAGCCGGACATACAACTCAAGCAAAGGAGTGAGGGTGTCTAGGTCAGACGACACAGACCTCGACGGTACAACACAAGTACCGGGACAAAGCCCCGAGCTAACAGCCTGGCTCACAAAGAACCTGGGGCACCCAACTGGAGAGGTAACCACGGTAGGCGTCGTACTACTTGCCACGTACACAAAACCACGTGCACGACACACACACAACCCACGTGAAACATCACGTAAACTTCAAGTAACAACGGTCCACCACACGTGAACCCAATTGGACTCGCGTGAACAACACGCAGCCTTGAAAGCGAGTAACTAACTGCATACCCTGTATGCTAAACACAGAAACCATGTGCACTCAGTGCACCACAGGTGCCTACGCACCACTCATTATCGATAAATACCATAAACAGTCATTTCTGCTTATACACAAGTTAGCGACCACATCGACTGCTGCTTACAGGAAGTAGACGGCAATGGATCTGACCGTCTGTATCCCGGCTGATGAACCTGGCGTCAATTGATGTTGACGCCAAGATCCTCAGCCTCTATTCCTGCAGAAACCCTAAACCGATTCTACAGGTTTTACAATCGTTTAAACAATGGAAAAACATAAGGAAATAGTTCCTCTAACATCCACACATTATAATTAAACCATAACAACATACTTTACTACTTAAATTCATCAAACCACCCATTATTCTCACATGGTGCAACTTAACCCGATAATACATTAAACATGCTGATTCAAGTGGTTAAGTCGTGTTTTAATGATCCTACGGAGCTAACAGGGTTCGTTCCCTACCTCAGAACACGCTCAAACCCTCCGAATTCTCCCGGTTCACACCGAACCCTCCGCGAGCTCCCACAGCAATTGCACCACGCCACGGAGTTTCCTCGTCCGATTCGACAACGCCACACGTCTTACGATCCTCCAACCACTCTCCTGTACCTGTTGGTAGCTTTAAGGATACAGAGGCGTGAAGCTGGGGCAAGGGGAAGGGAGAACAGGGTAGAAAACTTGCCCTCGGGTGACCCTATAACCTGCAGAATTCACAGGTTGGCGTCAACCCCTCTGCCGCCTAGGGCAACCGCCACCATAAACGTCCACATCTTATGACGCCAAGTTCATGAAGTCAACGGCACCTTACCTAGACGCCAACAAGTCAACAGCCACACCTGGCCGCCAACTCCAACTCAACTACAGCAGGTCCTATTCCATTTTGGGACCTAACCTGCACCTCACCTGAGCAAACCACGCGTCCAAACCACACATCCCACACAACCAACTTACACTGGCCTCACAACGGCCAACACAACCACAACACACACGATTCAATAGGATCCGAAAATAAGCGACCTCAAAATTCATAACACAACTCAAAGTTAAACAACTTAAACATACACACCTTTACAAGCACTATCATTTAAAAAGAAAATACATAGACTTATTCAAACAGATAGGGATACCCTTAGCCATTTCCTCGGCTAACCCAGGTATCCTCACCAAACCTATTTTCCCATCGCACTTTAACCAACTCGATTTCTTTATTTCTCAGCTTCTTATCTTTCGATCTGTGATCTGCACTGGATACTCTGGCATAGTCATATCCGGCCTCAGGTCACCACCTTGATATCTGATTATTTGAGCTGGATCTTCAATACACTTTCTCAACATAGAGACACGAAATACATCATGAACATCCGCAAAATCTGCTGGCAAATCCAGCCTATAAGCTGTTTCCCCAATTCTTTCAATCACCTGGAAAGGTCCCACATACGTTGGACTCAACTTCCCAGTCTTACCAAATCTCATAATACCTTTACTCGGGGAAACTTTCAAGAAAACAAAATCTCCCACTTCAAACTGAAGTGGTCTCCTCCGGATATCTGCATAACTCTTTTGCCTACTTTGAGCTACCTGTAATTTTTCTTTAATAAGCTACACTATTTCTGTGGTTTTCTGAATTAATTCAGGACCCACTAACTGCCTTTCTCCCACTTCATGCCAGTTTATTGGGGTTCTACATGGCCTTCCATATAATGCTTCATACGGTGCCATCCCAAGACTGGTATGATAACTATTGTTATAGACAAATTCAACCATTCCCAAATGATGCTCCCAGCTACCTCCCCAAACTAAACAACAAGCCCGCAACATATCTTCAATCGTTTGGATAGTCCTCTCTGTCTGACCATTTGTCTGGGGATGATAAGCGGAGCTATATCTCAGCTCAGTACCAATTACTTTCTGCAAACTTCTCCAAAAACCAGAAGTAAATCTTGGATCTCTATCAGATACAATAGTCTTCGGAATACCATGCAATGGAATAATTCTTTCAACATAAACTTTTGCTAATTTATCCATTGTCCAAGACATACTTACTGCCACTAATATGCACACTTTGGTAAGTCTGTCAACAAATATCCATATTCCATTATGCCCGGAACTCGATCTTGGTAAACCTGCCACAAAGTCTATAGCAATATCATCCCATTTCCACTGTGGAATGGGTAACGGTTGCAACAAACCTCCAGGCTTCTGATGTTCGGCTTTAATCTGTTGACAGATAGCACACCTTGCAACAAACTCTGCTATTTCCTTTTTCATAAGAGGCCACCAGAAATGCTTTCTCAAATCATGGTATATTTTAGTACTACCTGGATGGATAGTGTACCTAGATTTATGAGCCTCTTCCAACACTCGCTGCTTTACCTCTTTTTCAGTTGGAACAAACAACCTGCCTCTAAGCCTAACCACACAATTATCATCAATGGTAACTCCTTCCATTTTCACAATTTCAGCTAAACTTACATCTGCTCTCTGAGCCTCAATAATCTGCCAATACAAAGATGGCTCTACAGCACTAGCAGCTAGTACTGCCCGTCGCTGACTACTGGGCACATATAAGGAGTTCTCCACTACCTCTTCATAAAATTTCCATTCTTTAATCATCATTAAACTTACATATGCCTTTCTGCTTAAGGCATATGCTACAACATTGGCCTTACCCGATGGTAAGCCAAACTGAAATCATAATCCTTCAAATACTCAATCCATCTGCGCTGGCGAATGTTCAAATCTTTCTGCGAGAAAATATACTTCAAGCTTTTATGATATGTAAAGATCTCAAATCTCTCTCCATACAAATAATGCCTCCACATTTTCAAAGCAAATACAACTGCTGCCAATTCCAAATCATGAGTGGGGTATTTCTCCTCTGCCGACTTCAATTATCTGGACACATAAGCTATTACCTTGCCATGCTGCATAAGCACTGCTCGAAGTCCTCTCCTTGAAGCATCAGTATACAACACAAAACCACCATTCCCTGCCGGTAATGTCAATATAGGTGCTGATGTAAGTCTTTTCTTCAATTCCATCAAACTTTTCTGACATTCACCGGACCACACAAATGGTACCCCTTTTCTGGTCAACTTAGTCATAGGTGCTGCAATCTTAGAAAAATCTTGAATAAAGCGCCTATAATAACCTGCTAATCCCAGAAAACTTCTAATCTCAGTTATTGTCTTAGGCACTTCCCACCTCATCACTGCTTCTACTTTACTTGGGTCCACTGCTACTCCTTTAGCTGAGATAACATGACCCAAGAACTGAATTTCTTTCAACCAAAATTCACACTTATTGAATTTAGCAAACAACTGGTTATCTCTTAACAACTGCAGGGTAAACCTCAAATGAGCTGCATGCTCCTCTTCAGATGCTGAATAAATCAGAATATCATCGATAAAGATCATAATGAATTGGTCTAAATACGGATGAAAAATTCTAATCATCAGATCCATAAAACCTGCAGGAGCATTGGTCAACCCAAATGGCATAACCACAAACTCGAAGTGACCATATCTGGTTCTGAAAGTTGTTTTATCTATATCCTCCTCTTTAATTCTCAACTGATGGTACCCAGACCTCAAATTAATTTTAGAAAATACCTTTGCTGATTGCAACTGATCAAACAGATCATCTATCCTCGGCAACATGTACTTATTCTTAATGGTCACATCATTCAACTTTCTATAATCAATGCACATTCAAAAACTTCCATCTTTCTTTTTCACAAATAATATCGGCGCTCCCCACGGGGAATGTCTCGGTCTAATGAACCCTTTCTGTAACAATTCTTCTAACTGCCTTTTCAATTCTTTAAGTTCTGCTGGTGCCATCCGATATGGAGCTTTAGAAATCGGCATGGTACCTGGCAGAAACTCAATAGCAAAGTCCACCTCTCTATGTGGAGCTAAACTAGGCAAATCCTCAGGAAAAACATCAGCAAATTCCCTAACCACGGGAACTGCTTCCACTGGCTGACTAGCTTCTACCAGACTTACCGAGGCTAAATATGTCACACATCCAGCATTTATCAACTTTCTAGCTTTAATTGCAGAAATTAGAAACTTAGAGGTATAAAAAGGCATACCTTGATATTCAAATATTGCACCATTAGGATGACAAAACCGATCCTCTTTTTTCTGCAATCTAACATTGCTCCATAAGTCTCCAACCAATCCATACCCAAAATAATATCATAATCTGACAACTGTAGGGCATACAACGACCAGGCATCTGGTTCCCTTCAATCATAACAGGAGCTCCATCTACGTAGCTCGAAGTGAGTAAGAACTCACCCGAAGGAACCTCCACTACTAACTCACAAGACTTTTCCTCTAAAGGATGAGCTATACAATCCATAAATTCTTCAGAAATGAAAGAATGAGAGGCACCCGAATCAAATAAGACTCTTGCTGAATAATCATAAAGAGGTAAAGTACCTTCTATCATATTCGATGCCTCCTCCTGGGCTCGGGTGATAGCCATAACCCGGCCTCTTCCCCGCTGCTGCGGTGCTCCTCTGCCACGACCTGTCTGTGGCTGCTGAAACTGCTGAGGCTACTGCTGCTGCTGCACACCTCTCCCATACCCATACTCTCTTGGATAGGGGCAATTGCGGATCAAATGCCCCGGCTGATTACAATTATAACACCGATACCCTGGTGGAGTAATAGGCTGCCTGGCAGTACTCTGCTGTGACTCCTCCACCTCAGGCCTACCTCGGCCTTGCTGAATTTGCTGACGACCTCCCCATCCTCTTCCTTTGCCTTTAAATGCTTGCTTCAATTTCTGGCCCCATTTCCCAAAGCCTGATGAAGAAGGTCCTGCTGGTGCCTTACCCTTGCTTGCACCCACTGACTGCTGCGGTAGCCGAAAACTAACTGAGCCTGACTCGCCCACTTGACGAGTCCGAATAGACCTCTCCAATGTAGCTGCTCTCTGGGCTGCTTCTTCCACTATCTTACACATGAGAGGTACTATTGCATCCTGCAATTCCACTCTCAAACCTCTAATAAAATACTCAACCATCATATTATTATCTGATACCACATAAGGTGCATAACGACTGAGAGCCATAAACCTCATCTGGTACTCTAAAACTGAAGAGTTACCTTGCTGGAGTGTCCGAAACTGCTCTCTTTTCACTTGCTGCACTTGAATCGGAAAGAATGTATCGTTAAATACATCGAGAAATTCCGACCAAGTAATAGCCTCTTTTGTCCTGCCTGCAAAAGTGGTCTGCATCTTCAGTCGCCACCATTCTAATGCAAAACCTCTCAACTAATAAGCAGCTAACACAACTTTATCTCCTGCCGGACACCTCATAGTTGCAAAGACTCTTTCGATCTCATGAACCCAGTGCTCCGCTGTATCTGGATTCGGCCCTCCTGAATAAGTAGGTGGCTATAATCTCAGAAATTTCTCCACCTGCATCACTAGTTCCTCTGCTAATAATACTAGTGGTGGCACAGGTGCTACAAAAGGCACCTCTACTCTTGGCGGGACTGGAGCAATAGGTACAGTCTTTCCATCCCCAGGTGGCACTACAACCGGTGGTACCGGCGCTTGCTGATCCATCCTTGCCCGAATATCCGTAAGGCTTTCCCAAATCCTCTCAATCATACGCTGAGTGCTCTCCTCTGGATCATCTCCTCCACCACCCCAATCTCTTCTATCAGCCATTCCAAAAATCTCTACCTAAACAAAACACCAAGCAAAAATCAAAATAACAAATTATCAAAAACTAGGGTCCCTACCAGCAGTGTACAAAGACCGAAATAAGGCTATGTATCTTTCAAGTTTCCTTATATTAACACGGACCTTGCTCTGATACCAACTGTGGCGGAACGCCTCGGCCAAGCCCGTTAAACCGATAACGTACTTGATCCGAGTCCGCCTCTCGCGAACAGGCCGAAGCCTCGCAAGGGATACCAAACCACAGTCCGTGTAAACACAAAGGAACACACCACAATTATATATATATATATTTCACAAATTTACATAGCCATATTTCCACTAAAACTGAAAAGAAGTACAAGAGGCTGGGGCATACCCCGAGGTACAACTGATGAAAATAAACAACTAACTACACTACACTGCTGGAGCTGCTACTACACAGCTGGAGGTACCGACCCTGCACCGCTACGATGCGGCTCTGAACTGGACGATGGTCGTGAAACGTCCTCCTCGCTCTCACCTGTGGGGGTAGGGGTGAGCCTCGCTAGTCACTGGCTCAGTAGGGAACTTCCCCAACACCGAGCAAACCAAAACCACAGGTACAAAAGTAATAAACAGTACCAACAATTTATAGAACAGCTAAGCAGGATATGAAAGCTGTAAAAGTACTCACCGTCTGCCGACTACGAAAAACAACTGTAATAATTAAACGGAAAACCAGTACAGGTGTACAAGCTAAAGTAGAGACAGCCAAACACGAGTCACGTGAACTGGTTCGCGACACCAGAAACTGACTGGGACAAGCTAACACAGGTCTACCTCTCAGTCTGCAGCCACGGACGAAAGGGCCAGCTGCCGCTCCACGTGAAAAGGTCAAGCAACTGTGGAGACCAACTAAACACCACCACCTGCGGACCACACGGTCGCAGGCCCATGCCTGACACCTCTAGAGATCCTGGCCCGGAACTCTCTAGAGTGAGGCACTGGAAAATGACTAGCTGGGGTCCAGTACGTCTACTGGTGTCCGTACCCCCAACCGCGAGCGCGCTACAAGTGACTAAAGATTAACACAAGTGTCACTATCCCACTGTCATCTTTCCCTCAGCCGGACGTACAACTCAAGCACCGGAGTGAGGGTGTCCAGGTCAGACGACATAGACCTCGACGGTACAACACAAGTACCGGGACAAAGCCCCGAGCTAATAGCCTGGCTCACAAGAACCTGGGGCACCCAACTGGAGAGGTAACCACGGTAGGCGTCGTACTACTTGCCACGTACACAAAACCACGTGCACGACACACACACAACCCACGTGAAACATCACGTAAACTTCAAGTAACAATGGTCCACCACACGTGAACCCAACTGGACACGCGTGAACAACACGTAGCCTCGAAAGCGAGTAACTAACTGCATACCCTTTATGCTAAACACAGAGACCATGTGCACTCAGTGCACCACAGGTGCCTACGCACCACTCATTATCGATAAATACCATAAACAGTCATTTCTGCTTATACACAAGTTAGCGACCACATCGACTGCCGCTTACAGGAAGTAGACGGCAATGGATCTGGCCGTCTGTATCCCGGCTGATGAACCTGGCATCAATCGATGTTGACGCCAAGATCCTCAGCCTCCATTCCTGCAGAAACCCTAAACCGATTCTACCGGTTTTACAATCGTTTAAACAACAGAAAAACATAAGGAAATAGTTCCTCTAACATCCACACATTATAATTAAACCATAACAACATGCTTTACTACTTAAATTCATCAAACCACCCATTATTCCCACATGGTGCAACTTAACCCGATAATACATTAAACATGCTGATTTAAGTGGTTAAGTCGTGTTTTAATGATCCTACGGAGCTAACAGAGTTCGTTCCCTACCTCAGAACACGCTCAAACCCTCCGAACTCTCCCGGTTCACACCGAACCCTCCGCGAGCTCCCACAGCAATTGCACCACGCCACGGCATTTCCTCATCCGATTCGACAACGCCACACGTCTCACGATCCTCCAACCACTCTCCTGTACCTGTTGGTAGCTTTAAGGATACAGAGGCGTGAAGCTGGGGCAAGGGGAAGGGAGAACAGGGTAGAAAACCTGCCCTCAGGTGACCCTATAACCTGCAGAATTCACAGGTTGGCGTCAACCCCTCTGCCGCCTAGGGCAACCGCCACCATAAACGTCCACATCTTATGACGCCAAGTTCATGAAGTCAACGGCACCTTACCTGGACGCCAACAAGTCAACGGCCACACCTGGCCGCCAACTCCAACTCAACTGCAGCAGGTCCTATTCCATTTTGGGACCTAACCTGAACCTCACCTGAGCAAACCATGCGTCCAAACCACACATCCCACACAACCAACTCACACTGGCCTCACAACGGCCAACACAACCACAACACACCCGATCCATAGGATCCGAAAATAAGCGACGTTACAGCTTATGAGTCCGATCAAATAACTCGCGAAATGTAGGGGCACACTTGAGTTCGTAACACTTACAATTCCACAAAAGTAGTTAGTTTTACAATAATAATTAATGTATTAAGCAATTGAAAGTTAATATGCTTACCAATTTCTAGCTGTGGGTCGCATAAGATACTGACCCACTAGTATGCACATTCTTTTCCGGATGAGTTGCTCGATTGCGTTTAGCCGCCTGTGACCTCTCCTGCCATGGTCCAGTAGCCCAACGATGACAAAGGGACTCCCAATAGTCCCTCCTCATCCACACCGGCCGTAATCCATCCAAGCTGTAGGATCCTGGTTGCCTGTGATCTTCGTTGTCTTGTCCCGAGCCTCCCACATCGACTTTCTGAAATTAGTCTGGGCAGTAGACTCACAGAAGACGCGTGCTCTATGGAGATCCGTTACACTTGATTTCTTTTATAAATTAGTGGTTTGAGTGCCAAACCCAAACTGAAAATCCGAATAGAATTCAACCAGTCCTCACATGTCACTCTCACCCACCCAGTCGTGTCGGAGCGAACGGCACGCCAATCGGATCCCTATTTCTGATTTTAGATCTCTGGTTGTGTGTTCTGATCCTTTTCATTTAGGTCTTTTTTAGATTAGTTATTTGAGCACCGAACCCAAACCGGGAAACCGATTACGATTTCGTCAGTTCCCACAAGTCACTCTCACCCACCCAGTCGTGTCAGACCGAACGGCACACCGATCGGATCCCTATTTCTGATTTTGGACTCCTGGTTACTTGTTCTGATCATTTACACTTAGTTTTTTTTTATGATTAGTGGTTTGAGCGCCGAACCCAAACCAAAAATCCGAATAGAATTCCGTCAGTTCTCACACGTCACTCTCACCCATCCGGTCGTGTCGGAGCGAACGACATGCCGATTGGATCCCTATTTCTAATTTTGGACTCCCGGGTTGCGTGTTCTGATCATTTTTATTTAGATTTTTTTTTATTTGTGATTTGAGTCCCGAACCCAAACCGAAAATCTGAATAGGATTCCGTCAGTTCCCACATGTCACTCTCACCCACCCGGTTATGTCGGAGTGAACGACACGCCGATCGGATCCCTATTTCTAATTTTAGACCCCCAGGTTATGTGTTCTGATCCTTTTCATTTACGTTTTTTTAGATTACTGATTTGAGCGCCGAACGCAAATTGTGAATCCGAATAGAATTCCATCAGTTCCCACACATCACTCTCACCCACCCAGTCGTGTCGGAGTGAACGGCACGCCGATCGGATCTCTATTTCTAATTTTGGACCCCCGAGTTGTGTGTTCTAATCGTTTTCATTTAGGATTTTTTTTAGAACAGTGATTCGAGCACCGAACCCAAACCGGGAATCCGATTAGGATTCCGTCGGTTCCCACACGTCACTCTCACCCACCCGATCGTGTTGGACTAAATGGCACGTCGATCAGATCCCTATTTCTGATTTTGGACCACCGGGTTGCGTGTTCTGATCATTTACACTTAGGTTTTTTCTAGATTATTAGTTTGAGCACCGAACCCAAACCGAAAATCCGAATAGAATTCCATCAGTTCTCGTCACTCTCACCAACTCGGTCGTGTCAAAGCGAATGGCATGCCGATCGGATCCCTATTTCTGATTTTGGACACCCGGGTTGCGTGTTCTGATCCTTTTCATTTAGGTTCTTTTTTAGATTAATGATTTGAACGCCGAACCCAAATCGGGAATCCGAATAGAATTTCGTCAGTTCCCACACATCACTCTCACCCACCCGGTCATGTCGGAGAGAACGACAAGTCGATCGGATCCCTATTTCTGATTTTGAACCTCTGGGTTGCATGCCATGATCCTTTTCAATTAGGGTTTTTTAGATTAGTGATTTGAGTGCCGAACCCAAACCGAGAATCCGATTAGGATTCCGTCAGTTCCCACACGTCACTCTCACCCACTCGGTCGTGTCGGAGCGAACGACACGCCGATCGGATCCCTATTTCTGATTTTGGACTTGCGGGTTGCGTGTACTGATCATTTACACTTCGATTTTTTTAAGATTAATGATTCAGCGCCGAATCCAAACCGAGAATCCGATTAGGATTCCGTCAATTCCCACACATCACTCTCACCCACCCAGTCGTGTCGGACTAAACGACACGCCGATCGGATCCATATTTCTAATTTTGGACCCCAGGTTGCATGTTCTGATCATTTACACTTAGGTTTTTTTTTAGATTATTGGTTTGAGCACCAAACCCAAACCGGAAATCCGAATAGAATTCCGTCATTCCCACACATCACTCTCACCCACCCGATCATGTCGGAGAAAACGACACATTGATTAGAACCCTATTTCTAATTTTGAACCTCCGAGTTGCGTGTTCTGATCATTTTCATTTAGGTTTTTTTTAGATTAGTGATTTTAGCGCCGAACCCAAATCGAGAATCCGATTAGGATTACGTCAATTCTCACACATCACTCTCACCCACCCGGTCGTGTCGGAACGAACAACATGCTGATCGGATCCCTATTTCTGATTTTGGACCCCCGGGTTGCATGGTCTGATCATTTACACTTAGGTTTTTTTAAGATTAATGGTTTCAGTGCCGAGTCTAAATCGGGAATCCGATTAGGATTCCGTTAGTTCCCACACATCACTCTCACCCACCAGTCGTGTCAGACCGAAAGGCAAGCCGATTGGATCCCTATTTCTAATTTTGGACCCCGGGTTACATATTCTGATACTTTTCATTTAGCTTTTTAAGATTAGTGGTTTGTGTTGAACCCAAATCGAGAATCCGATTAGGATTCCATCATTTGGGTTTTTTTAAGATTAATGGTTTGCGTGTTTTAACAGTTTATATTAGTAGTTTCATTTTATTTAAACTATATGAAATTAATAGTAATACTGACCTGAGGGGCTTGCTGTGAGGTGCCTGCTCCTCGAATGGCAGCCAACAGCTGCTCGACTATGGCGCCAAGGTGCAGCAGCAGCTGCTGCGACAACTGTTCCCGGATGAGCGTTCTAATGTCGTCTCCACCACTACCGGGCGTTGTAGCAGATGAACTCGTGTAGGCCGGAGGACCGACTAAACTCGCATATGAGGACAACACTGGAGTAGTATCCAGGCTGTCCCTAAAGCCATACACTCAGCCCTTCCTCGGCCCTCCCGCTGCGTCGACCCAGGCCTTCGGATCCAAATCTAGCTGGGGAGTGCCCTCTGCATAGCGATCCGCCATCGTCCTGTCATAGGTTTTCTGTAGAACAAATTAAAAATGTATTATTCAAATCATATTTTTGTAATATCTAAACTTAATTCAAAAATTATATTTTGACTTACGGCAATCGTGCGAGCATTTTCGCTGATATAGTCATCTGTCCCCTTCTGCTTATAAGTCTGATCAAATAACTCGCAAAATGTAGGGGCACACTCGAGCTCGTGACACTTACAATTCCACAAAAGTAGTTAGTTTCACAATAATAATTAATGTATTAAGCAATTGAAAGTTAATATGCTTACCAATTTCTGGCTATGGGTCGCATAGGATACCGACCCACTAGTATGCACATTCTTTTCCGGATGAGCTGTCTGATTGTGTTTAGCCACTTTGACCTCTTCTGCCATGGTTCAGTAGCCCAACGATGACAAAAGGACTCCCAATAGTCCCTCCTCATCCACACCGGGCCGTAATCCATCCAAGCCGTAAGATCTTGGCTGCCTGTGATCTTCGCTGCCTTGTCCCAGGCCTCCCACATCGACTTTCTGAAATTAGTCTGGGCAGTAGACTCTCAGACGACTCGTGCTCGAGGGAGATCCTTTACACTTGATTTTTTTTTTAAATTAGTGGTTTGAGCGCCGAACCCCAACCGGAAATCCGAATAGAATTCTGCCAGTCCTCACATGTCACTCTTACCCACCCGATCATGTCGGAGCGAACGACACGCCAATCAGATCCCTATTTCTGATTTTGGACCCCTGGTTGCGTGTTCTGATCCTTTTCATTTAGGTTTTTTTTAGATTAGTGATTTGAGCACCGAACCCAAACTAGGAATCCGATTAGGATTTTTTCAATTTCCACAAGTCACTCGCACCCACCCGGTCGTGTTAGACAGAACGGCACACCAATCGGATCCCTATTTCTGATTTTGGACCCCTGGGTTGCGTGTTCTGATCATTTACAGTTAGGTTTTTTTAAGATTAGTGGTTTGAGCGCCGAACCCAAACCGGAATCCGAATAGAATTCCGTCAGTTCTCACACGTCACTCTCACCCACCCGGTCGTGTCGGAGCGAACAACACGCCGATCGGATCCCTATTTCTAATTCTAGACCCCCTCGGGTTGCGTGTTCTGATTTTTTTCTTTTAATTTTTTTTATTAGTGATTTGAGCGCCGAACCCAAACAGGGAATCTGAATAGGATTCTGTCAGTTCCCACACGTCACTCTCACCCACCCGGTTGTGTCGGAGTGAACGACACGCCGATCGGATCCCTATTTCTGATTTTGGACCCCCAGGTTGTGTGTTCTGATCCTTTTCATTTACGTTTTTTTTAGATTACTGATTTGAGCGCCGAACGCAAATTGGCAATCCGAGTAGAATTCTGTCAGTTCCCACACATCACTCTCACCCACCCGGTCGTGTCGGAGTGAACGGCACGCCGATCGGATCCCTATTTCTGATTTTGGACCCCCCGAGTTGCGTGTTCTGATCGTTTTTATTTAGGTTTTTTTTAGATTAGTGATTTGAGCACCGAACCCAAACTGGGAATCCGATTAGGATTCCGTCGGTTCCCACACATCTCTCTCACCCACCCGGTCGTGTCGGACAAAACGGCACATCGATCAGATCTCTATTTCTGATTTTGAACCACCGGGTTGCGTGTTCTGATCATTTACACTTAGATTTTTTCAAGATTATTGGTTTGAGTGCCGAACCCAAACCGAAAATCCGAATAGAATTCCATCAGTTCTCACACGTCACCCACCCGGTCGTGTCGGAGTGAACGACACGTCGATCAGATCCCTATTTCTAATTTTGGACCCCCAGTTGCGTGTTCTGATCCTTTTCATTTAGGTTTTTTTTAGATTAATGATTTGAACTCCAAACCGAAATCGGGAATTCAAATAGAATTTCGTCTGTTCCACACATCACTCTCACCCACCCGGTCATGTCGGAGAGAACGGCACGTCAATCAGATCCCTATTTCTGATTTTGAACCTCTAGGTTGTGTGTCATGATCCTTTTCATTTAGGTTTTTTTAGATTAGTGATTTGAGCGCCGAACCCAAACCGAGAATCCGATTAGGATTCCGTCAATTCCCACACGTCACTCTCACCCATTCGATCGTGTCGGAGCGAACAACACGTCGATCGATCCCTATTTCCGATTTGGACCTGCGGGTTGCGTGTTCTGATCATTTACACTTAGATTTTTTTAAGATTAATGATTTCAGCGCCGAATCCAACCGAGAATCCGATTAGGATTCCGTCAGTTCCCACACATCACTCTCACCCACCCGATCATGTCGGACTAAATGGCATGTCGATCGGATCCCTATTTCTATGTTTGAAGTAATCAAGTTTATTCAGAAATTCAGCATGGCTGGCGTCCAGCTGGCTGAGCCACCTCCTCTGCCTCTAAATGATGGCTCTCTACCTCTGTTGAAAATATTAAATACACTATTATTAAAAAATTAGAAGACAAGAAACCTACTATAGTATGGAAACATGCATGTACATGCTGCTAAATGGGATGGGACAGGTGACGCTCGTGGGCGTGATGCGGATCCTGCAAAATTAGATGCACGTTAGAAAATATAAAGTTAATATGAATAATAATATAGAGAGTTTTGTGTTTGGGTACATGTATATATACCTGTCGCCGGGACAACTAGCGTAGTTGGGGAGGCAGACCCTGCAAAATTATATGCACGTTAGAAAATATATTGGACAATTTTGTGTTTGGGTACATATATATATACCTGCCATCGGGATAACCGGCGTAATCAGTGAGGTGGACCCTGCATCGATTTTATGCACGTTAGAAAATATAAGGTTAATATACACAGTAAACTAAAAGAATTGAGTTGAGTACATATATACCTATCGGCGTAAACCCTCGGCCTACAGAAGTAGAGGGTGCACCGGACGAGATGGACCCCTCCCACTACGTCCTCCACGCACCATATCTCTATTGAGAACAATAAAGATATAACAAAACATCAGCACTCAAATTTGAAGTCGCTATTTAATAACATATAATTATCAACAGCACTCAGTTCTTATAAAATTTTATAATATTATCTATATTCATCATCAGATGCTGAAGATATGTCTAATTCAACGTCATCTTCGTCATCCTCATCATCGGACCACTCCTCCTCATCAGACTCCACCTCCCGCTCAACAACATGATCGTCAAGGGCATTTGGGTCAACTTCTTCCTCTTCGTTATCCTTATATAAGGAAATTGGTTCATTTATATCATCTACACTGAACTGCGTAGAAGGAGTGAACTCCCGTGTGTCACTCCAGTCTGATTGGAAAAAATTGTCATTAACATCTTCGAGCTCTATATCAGCCGGGAGAAACTCATAGTCAGGGAATAGCCTTGTTTTCACTCTACAAGCAGCCCACCAATCTCTCATTTGAGGACGAATAGTTCAAATAATAAACTTGTTGGGCTTGTGCCGCCAGAATGAATGGCTCAAACGTACTCAACTTGGACTTTTGTTTGACATCGATGATCCCATATGTTGTGTCATTACGAATAGAGGTCAGATCGAACCAATGACACTTGAAGAGAAATACATGGTTGCCTTGTCCCAAAAATTGCAGCTCAATGACTTCTTCGAGAATGCCATTATAGTCTACTTCATTTTCATTATAGGCACTTCCCTTCACACATACGCCGCTGTTCATCGTAGGCTTATTCCATCCATAATCTCTCGTGTGAAATCGGTATCCATTCACAATGTAACCTGGATAGACACGTACAATCTTCGAGGGCCCATAACTGATCTCTTGTACTCTTGAATTAGTAATAAAGCCTTGTTCAACCTATTATTAAAAAAAAGGATAGACAATGACAACTAAGAACAACTTATGCATAAGGACATAACACTTATGCATCAAAATATTTAGACACCTACTCGATATCTTAACCAAGTAGCAAAAGACTTCTCCCGTTCCTTTTCAACCTGCACGTCAGTCAGACGTGGATTCCGTTGCAGTATGACTGAGTCAAACTCTCTGCAATGAAAATTCAACACAACCTTTAATTTCTGCGATTTACAAACAAATGAGGTACATACATAAAGACATTAGTGTTGAGAGCTTACGTTCTGCGCAATTCATGAAGATGTAGATCTCCGCAGCTACCAACTCTCTGTCTTCGAGTGCGCGAGTAGAAGAATATCCGAACGCTCGTCCGGGACACTTGAATATAGAGAGTCAGTCAAACACATTAGATTCTCCACCATCATCATTACGCGGAGGTTGAGTGTGTCGAGTTCGTATTTCCGTGTTAAAGTACATCGAACAAAAGTTTGATATCTCTTCAATAAGGTACCCCTGGGTAATATAGCCCTCAACTTGTGCTTTGTTGCAGACCTTCATCTTAAGATCGTGCATGCACCTGCGACAACAATTCAAATGAATACATATGAAATATAAAAGATCGTAGTAATGTGAATAAATTGAGACATAGGAATATACCTCTCAAACGGATACATCCATCGAAATTGTACTGGTCCTCCGACTCTAGCCTCATATGGCAAATGGATGATCAGGTGTTCCATTGAATCAAAAAAAGCTAGAGGAAATATCTTCTCTAATTTACAGATTGTCTGTGATATATTTTGCTCGATATTTTACAAGTCATAAAGTCTCAGTTCTGATGCATATAAAATCCTGAAGAATTGACTCAGTTCGGTCATTGCTCCCCATATCTGCTTCGCCAACAACTCACGAAAAGCAATTGGAATCAATCTTTGCATGAAACATGACAGTCATGACTCTTCTTTCTGTATATTTTTCCCTCATTGAAATTTACACAATGGGTAATAGTCGAGACATATCCATCCGGAAATCTCAATTACTTCAACCATTGACACACTTCCTTAATCTGTCTGCCCCCAAGCACATATGAAGCTTTAGGTTGAACCAAATTTCCTCTAAAATACTGCAGTTCTAGTTCTGGACGTCTGCATAGTACTTTCAAATCAATTCGTGCCTTGACATTATCCTTCGTTTTTTGTCGTCCATAATTGTGTAGAACACATTATCAAAAATATTCTTCTCTATATGCATGACGTCTAGGTTATGCTGTATCAAAAGTGTTGACCAATAAGGCAATTCCCGAAAGATACATTGCTTCACCCAATTGTGATCCTTCCCAAACCCTGGGATTTGTCGGGTACTACCAGCCAGTTGTGATACAGTCGGTAAGTTCTAGATCCGCCTCGCCATGTTTCCACCAGGCACCCGTTCCATATCTACCTCATCCAATTCAATTATATTTTTCATAAATGAATCCTTTTGCTTTCGGAAAGGATGGTCACTTGGTAGAAACCGACGATGACAATCGAACCAACATGCTTTTCCCCCAGATTTCAACACGAATGATTTTGAATCCTCCATACAATAAGGACATGCCAACCTCTCATGTGTGCTCCAGCCAGATAACATGCCGTACGCTGGAAAGTCACTTATTGTCCACATTAATGCAGCATTCAAATTGAAATTCTATTTTCTGGATGCATCATAAGTGAGAACCCACCCCATCTGACCATACTCATCAATCAACGGTCTGAGATATATGTTTATTTTTTTCCTAGACTTTTTGGACCAGGAATTAGCAATGAAAGGAAGAGATTCTCACGCTTCATGCACAAGCATGGAGGAAGGTTGTATGGTGTTAAAAATATTGGCCAACATGAGTAAGATGCCACCGTGCCTCTGAATGGACTGAAGCCGTCCGTGCCTAAACCCAGCCACACGTTGTGTGTATCCCTTGAGAAGTAAGGATGAGTATGGCTAAAATGAACCAAAGCTTCGCCATCGGAAGGATGACTGATTTCACCATCATCACGACAGACTCTTTCCACATGCCAAGTCACATGTCTAGCTGTCTTCGGGTACATGAACAACCGCTGCAATCTAGGTGTGATCAGAAAGTACCACAGTGACTTATATGGAACATCCTTCTGCTTTGACTTGTCTTCTCTCTTAGGCTTGAATCTATCATGCTTATAGATACAACATGATGTCTTATCTACATCATCTTTGTAGTACAACATACAATGATTAGGTCATGCATCAATTTTCATAAATCCAAGCCCCAGATCATTCACCATCTTCTTCGCACGGTAAAAATCATCGGGCAACCTCTCTGATTGAGGAAGCATACTCTTGACGAGTAAGAGAAGTCGATCAAAACAACTCTCGCTCATATGAAATTCAGACTTCAAATTCAATAGCTCTGAGCTGTATTATTCGGCACTTCTTCATTTGTTTGGTCATCATGAATATTGAACTCCGGACCAGCAGCATTGACAACCATGTCTCCGTATGTACTTGTGGAGGTAAAGTTGGCCGGTTCATACGACTAGATATTAAACTCAACATGAGACGACCATAACTCATAATGGGCAACAAATTCTCTCGTATACAAATGATACTGCACATCCCATGTCGATATCCACTTTCTGTTCTTATTATAAAGCCGAACAGGGACGTCGGATGTTACCCATCGGATCAACTACTCTGATGATTCCTCATGCAAACTGAATGAAACTGGCAACTCTGTCTTTAAATTAACTCCTCCGTCACAACTCCATACTATTCCACGGTACATCCATACCCGATTCTCATACGACATTTTTCCTACACACACTACAAGAAAATGCGATATAGAGACCGAATTTGAGACCATTTATATCGGTCGCAAATTCCGTCTCTGGAAGCGACCGAATAGAGACGGATACTATCGGTCGCATTTCAGAGACCGATTTGAGACGGAACTATTTCGGTCGCAAATCGGTCCTCTGATGCCCTATTTTCACCCGCGACCAATCTTTACCTTCCACCTTTCCCTCCCGTCGACCCGACCCAATCTTCCCTCCGGTCGCCGAGGAGCTCGCCGCCGCTACTACCGAACCGCTGCCGTGCGCCGCTGTTGACTCCGGCCGCCACCGTCGACGTCGCCGCCGCCGAGGAGATCCCCGCCGCCCGCCGCCTGCAGCCCTCTCCCGCCTCTCCATCACCGGTAAGTCCCCACTCCCCCCCCCCCCAAGGTCACTCCTGCCCCCGCCCCCTGCCCCCTTCCTGCTCCCTCCCTACCCTCTCCCCCCACCTAACGTCCCCTTCTCCCCCTCCGGCCCTCCCTCTGTCTCTCTCTCTGGACCCTCTATCTCTCTCCCTGCAGTGCGTGCGTGCCGGAGGAGTCTCCGGCTCCCATCCCCCCCCTGCCCCTGTCCCCTGCCCCCTTCCTCCTCCTTAGGCGTCTATCTTCTCCTTAGGTGGTTTCGGCCACATACCGAGCCCGTCGTCGCGCCCATGGTCGCCACCACTGTTGCACCCAAGCCTTCGCCGGAGTCGCACCCATGGGAGCCATAGCCGTTGTCCCCTTGCCGCCGCCGGAGTTGTACCCTTTGCCGACACCACCATCGCACCCGTCGCTATCACCGCCATCGCCTTCAATGGTAAGCTTAATATGTCTGCCCTTCCACTTCATCGACCCCAAGTCCAAACCCTTCCACTACATTGACGGAATGTGAGGGGCTACAACATGCCCATGGTCAAGCCCTATATCATCCCAACCCAGCTAACATGGCGATCGAAGGAAGCAACAGCGAGTGGGGGATCTTGACGGGCAGTTTATACAGTGGGTGGCTTCAGCTAGCACTATACTAGCTAAGAACCAACAAAATCTAACACCTGCATGGGTGTTAACGACCAACGAAATATGGTATCATCATGGCTAGCGTCAAGGTGGTTTCCTCTCACTGTAATTACCTATTGTGTTTTTTGTGAAGGCAAATATCAGTAACTCTTCTGGTATAGTAGTTGTCCATGTGATAGAAAATTTGACTTTTCTAGATGGTTTCGCCAACCCAATCCGCTGCAACATTAGCAGATGTGGTGACTATGAGTAATTTTGTGCTCTTTCCACTTGCACAACAGGCTGATCTTAGTGACTTTTGCTAACCCCCTAATCTCCAATGGTGCCTTCTCCGGATCTTTAATGGCACTAATGACTATACAAGATTATCCCCTTCTAACTGATCAAAGCCTTCAATGTTCATGTGGTTTTTTTAGACCTTTAGCTCTCTCTACACAAGTTTTTGCAGCAAGCATTTCTGATTTAGGAACAGTAACTTGATTAACATATATGGCACCTCAGATACCTTGCTAGCTCCATCAAAATTTCCTTTATCCATCCTGTTTTAGGTTTATGCCACCCCACAAGGCTACCTACAAGCTATCTCCCTATCATGTGCCAACTTTCTCTTGGGTGCCCTTGTTGGCAGCCATGTATATATTTGGTTGTTGCTTCAATAGCATCCCTTGATTTGAGAGTTTTGACATCTTTCTCACCTGCAAACAAAGTGTTATTCCTATTTCTCCATATGGCTTTCAGAGTGTACCCTACCACAGATTTTCTAAATAAGTTTTAAATTCTATACTATTGCCTTCCATGCAGAAACCCGAAAGTTCACTTTGGTTAACAGGCACTCTTGACCATTTTAGATATTGTGCATCCAGCTCTACCAAAGTTGCAGCTTTCATGAGAGATGTCTCTACTCTAATTAGTGTAAAGCCATAATTTTTCCTTTCCCCAAGTATAGGATATTAACAATAACTTCAAATCTTATTCTGAAAAAAGAAGTGAGTGCCATTCTTTTTGCCAACCTCTCAAGAAATAGTGGTGGGATGACATTATACAGAGGCAAAATCCCAAGGAGGAATCCTCAAAAGGGCTGTGAGCTCTTGGATGACTCGACATTCACTTTCTCACTCTGATACAAACTTCTTATCCTAACCTCATAACCTACTGATAAAACATTGTAATTACTTGACACATTCATATTTTGGGCATATCAGATTCTTCTATTGGATCTGTGGAACCAAATTTTAACTTATTCCAATGAATAAGAGATACTATAGAATTTTATCCATTTATCAAAGAGACCAATGAATAGTGCGTAATGTGTTTCATTTTTTCTCTTATAAATGTGCTGGATGTTTTGTAAATTTGATTTCTAGTTTTGTAATTTTACTTTCTAGCTTTCTAGTTGAATATGCTTTCTAGCTTTCTTATTGAATGGTCATCAGCACAAAGTCAATCTTACTTGTTTTATGTGCTTCTTAATATTTTTTCTATGTATAGAGTTTTTAGAATACTTATTTTTGTGTGTTTTAGAATGTGTTATTATCTTGTCAATAATTAATTAGTTGGTGTTGTATGTGAGCTGAGATGCGTGGGTGCAACCTAACATTGCACGCATCTTAGGAGAGCGTGTTAAGCCCGTGTCAATCAACCTACCCGTTCAAGACTTTGGGATTGATGTGCACGTTCTCATTTTGAATGATGAGAACGTGTATATCTGACTCAAAGTCTTGAATTGTCCCGTTTGGACAGTCTGTGAATGTTTGATCGCACTTAGGTGGTTAATTACTATATGTGTTTGTGTTGTTTGTTAAAAATTTTGGTTGCGTCTTCTCACTCCTCTCTGATATACCTTTATTGATTTTGATTATTTTCTTAACCACTTATTAGTAAGTGTTTAAGAAAATTTCTTAATCAATAAATATTTTGTGGTATATCGGAGAGGTGTGGGAGATGCTGCCGAAATTTTTAGCAAATACACAACACATATAGTAATTAATCGTGCGATCAAACCTTCACAGATGGGTTAAAAAGTGAAAATCTAAATGATATTTCATTCCTATTTAAAATGGCAGAGATGGACGATGTGAGGAAAGGGTTGGACTTTTTATTTTGTTAGACATGTTAAAGTTTTGTGTGTTTACATTTCATTCGCACAGGGAAAATGTCGGAAGATCATTCATGGATGTACCATAGAGTAGTTGATCAGGTGGTGTCTACGGAATTTAAAATGGAGTTGAGAGATTCATTCAGTTTGCTTTGAGAAATCCTATTGAAGCTGTAGATTGGAGGGTCGTATCCGATGTCCTTGTGCAGTCTGTAAGAATTTGAAGTGGCTGACAACATGGGATGTACAACGTCATTTATACAGAAAGGGGTTTGTTAAAGATTATGCAAACTGGATATGTCATGGTGAAACATTGTGGTCCTTCCAGCCTGCCGAGCCTGCCAATGTTGGAAGTTCATATGTTGATATGGTCATAGATGCTGCTGGTCCAGGATTCAATGTGTCATGAGGAGCATGTACACGATGAAGAACCGCCAAACAAGACAGCTGAAAGATTTTATCAGCTACTCAAAGATGCTGATGAGCCATTGTGGAATGGATGTCAAAATCACTCTCGACTGTCTGCGGTGTCACAATTATTGAACTTGAAATCTGAATTTCACATCAGTGAGATTTGTTTTGATCGTTTGTTACTGATTATCAAAAGTATGTTGCCACAAGATGAGAAGTTACCTGAAAATTTTTATCGTGCAAAGAGATGGTCCCTGACTTGGGCTTGGATATGAGAAAATAGATGCATGTCCTAATCATTGCATGCTATATTATAATGAGGATAAAAGTAAGGTATCATGTTCCATATGTGGTCATGATAGATTCAAGCCTAAGAAAGGGGACAATTCAAAGCAAAAAGATATACCATATATGTCATTGCGGTATTTTCCTATTGCACCGAGATTGCAGAGAATGTATATGTCATCAAAGATAGCTCAACATATGAGATGGCATGCGGAAGAGTACGTCGACAACATATGTAATCACTCATCCTGCAGATGCCGAAGCTTGGAGTCACTTTAACTGTGCTCACCCTACTTTCTCAAAAGAGTCGCGTAATGTAAGACTGGTTTTATGTACTGATGGATTCAATCCATTTGGAGGTTCATTGACTTCCTACTCTTGCTGGCCAGTTTTTGTGACACCATACAATCTTCCGCCAAATATGTGCATGAAACGAGAGCATTTATTCTATCATTATGATCCCTGGTCCAAAAAATCCTGGAAAAAACTAGACATATATCTCAGGCCGTTGATTGATGAGTTGAAATTGTTATGGACCGATGGGGTTACTACTTATGATGCATCCAGAAAGCAAAATTTCACTATGAGGTTGCATTGATGTGGACAATAAATGACTTTCCTGCATATGGAATGTTATCTGGCTGGAGTACCCATGGAAAACTAGCATGTCCTTACTGTATGGACAGTTCCAAATCATTTGTACTTAAGCATGGTGGCAAGTCATGCTGGTTTGATTGTCATCGACAATTTCTACCAAGGGACCATCCGTTTAGAAGGCAAAAAGATGCATTCTTAAAGAACAAAATTGAATTGGAAGAAGCTGATTTTGAACGGTTGTCTGGTCCACATTTAGCAGCAAGGGTACAGAACTTACCAGATATAACACAATTGTCGATCAGCACAAGACATCTCCCTGGATTTGGGAAGGATCACAACTGGGTCAAAAAAAGTATCTTCTGGGAATTGCCTTATGGTCAACTCTTCTTATACGACATAACCTCGACGTCATGCATGTTGAGAAGAATGTCTTTGATAATGTGTTCAACACCATTATGGACATAAAGGCAAACAAAGGACAATGTGAATGCTCGTTAGACTTGAAAATACATTGTAAATGTCCAGAACTGGAACTTCTTGATAGAAATGGTACAACAGTTAAACCGAAAGCAATTTACGCCCTTGGAGCTGCACAGATTAAGAAGTATGCTTTTGGCTAAAACAATTGAGATTTCCAGATGGTTATGTGTCCAACATTGCTCGTTGCGTGAATACAAATGAGGGGAAAATATATGGAATGAAAAGTCATGACTGTCATGTGTTCATGCAGAGGTTGTTACCTATTGTATTTCGTGATATGCTGCCGAAGCCGATATGGGAGCAGTGACTGAGTTAAGTCAGTTTTTTTAAAATTTTATGTACATCAGAGCTCAGGTATGAAGATGTGGAAACTATTGAACAGAATGTGATCACGACAGTTTGTAGATTGGAAAAGATATTTCCACCCTCATTCTTGATTCATGGAGCACCTGCTTATACACTTACCATATGAGTTAAAGTAGGAGGGCCAGTACAATTTAGATGGATGTATCCATTTGAGAGGTAATTTATATATATTTTCTCCTCATAATTCAATCTCTTTGATGTGTTTTTCATTATCCTATGAACATTCTGGTAGGTGCATGCATGAATTGAAAATGAAAGTTCGCAACAAGGCAAAAGTAGAGGGTTCCATTGCGGAGGCGTACATTATGGAAGAAATATCAAATTCTTTCAATGTACTTTGAACCTGAGATACAACTCGTCGTACTCGGCCACCCGTAATGATGATGGAGGAGACTCCTTTCACTCTGATCGGCTATCTATATTTAAGTATCCTGGACGTGCGTATGGACGTTCTTCGTGTCGGATGC